>JAGFNQ010005078.1:74601-109601 GCA_024364735.1 Boesenbergia rotunda
AATCCGACACGTTTATTCGACTCTGGAAAATTTTTCGGAAAGTTTCTAGAATGTTCTGGACTCTTGGACGAAATTTAAAGAGTTAAAGGGATTAAAACGAATAGTTTACAAGGGCTAACGCATATATATATATCACCTTAAGGATGAGAATGTAAATTTCCCAAATATGAGGGACCAAAGTGTAAAAATCCTAAATATTGGACTAAAGTGAAAAAGGCCATATAAGTGGCTGATTAGGGCTCATTGGCCGCAGTCGCTCCTCCACAGCCGCAGCCACCCGAGTCCCGATCCCTTTTCCTTCATCATCTCACTCTCTTCTCTCCGCTCGGGCGCAGCCGCAGCCAGCCAGACGCGTCGCCCCTTCTTCCTCCGTTCCTTCTTCCTTTCCGTGTGCCCTAGATCGCTGACCACACCTCTCCTTCACGCGACGTCGACTACTAGGGTTGCCTTGATTGAGCGGAGCTACAAAGGGCCGACGCTTGTTGGGGAAGGTTAAGCAAATTTGGTGGAGACCGGTAGCATCGCTGGAGCCGACAGCTTCAAGGCCAACTCCAAGAATCGGGTAAGGACATGGATGGATTCTGATTTCTTGGTGTTTATCTGTTACTTGTGGCCACCAGGTCTGGAAGTTTGTCGAGCCCTAACCCACTGTCTTCTTCAGTGTCCTGGTGAATTGGAGTTTGTAGGAGTGGATAGCATTAATCTGTATGTGAGATTGGTTAGTTCCCCTCCCTTGTTGCTGCGTTGCCAGATTTGGGTGCAGGGAAACCACTCGGTATCCTATCAGGTAAGAGCTCGATTGAGTTTTGGCTCAATCCTATGTTGAATTGGAAGCTAGACGTAGTTTTATTGTGCTATGGTTTTGGGATGATGTTTGGTTAGTTAATTGATGGTGAAGATACAGGTAAGTGCAGCTTTAGATGATGAAGTGTGTATTTGTTGTGGCTAATTCCTTCATTGTAATTGTTGGAGTTGAAAGAATAGTTTAGGTTTATCTTGGTTGATCATGAATTGGTGTGATTTAGTCTTCTACCGTGAACCCTCTGATGGAATGCTTGCTAAGTGTTCCTTTTAGTTGACCATGATATGTTCTTAGAAGTTATGTTGATTTAAATCACATAAGAAACCTAAACTATGGTGTAGTTAATTATGCTACTTAGGATTGAGGGTTGGACCTAATTTCAATTACGAGAAGTAATTAGAAACGGTGCCAGTTAATCAGGCGTAATTAAATGGAAAAGGACGGATTAGGTTAACCCTAAAATGGATTAGGGATTAATTAGCTAGTTGTTATTGGTGTAATAGCTAATTAAATTAAATCCATGATACAGGAGCTTGACTTGGATTATATTTGACGGGTGGTTCTGTCTCGTTGATACGGACTTCACTTATTCGGAGGCGGGTACCCTTTGACTTATCTATTTTGATATTGTCATTTTGTTATGCATAGAATGTTATAGATTGCAGTAAGATTCTACGCTATCCCTGGTTATTATGTCTGTCTGGATATTGTTATTTATCCCTGTTTATTTGCCTGTTCTGTATGCTTGTGGTTATCCCTGTTTATTATGCCTGTCCTGGATACCTGTTGTTTTATCCCTGAGTTATGATGCTGTTTGTTCCATACAGTCTCGGATATTGTCATATCTATATATATGCTTAGAGATAGTGGTGTATCTCCTGCCTTTGACCTTGAGGGATTGGTAGTTTTCTGGTCAGTATACCTTGTAAGTTACCTGTATTTCCTGTTATAGGATTTCAGACTGAGACTTAGTATACTGAGGACTTGGGAGGGAGGTATGTGTATCTATCATACACCATCTCTGCATTATTGTATGCTGCCCACGCGGACGTTGTGGACGATGTCCTGACTGGGTACAGGTTGTCACAGCTCCACCCACGCGGACATTATGGACAATCCTGACTGGGACTAGGGGGTGACACATGTCATTGCATCAGGGTGCTTTATATGTTTGGGGCATGCACCATCCTTGCATTGTTGCATGCTGACCCACGCGGACGTTGTGGACCATGTCCTGACTGGGTACAGTTTGTCACAGCTCCACCCACGCGGACATTATGGACAATCCTGACTGGGACTAGGGGGTGACACATGTCATTGCACCATGTGCATATTTTGCATTGTGCATTGTTTGCTGCACTTATTTGCTGCACTTGTTTGACATCGCATATTCTGGAGACTTGCTAACTGAGCTTATATGTCTATTGGTTTTCCTCTGGTATTTCTTACCCTCTATACAGGTTAGATGGATTCAGGTATATATCTACTTTGGTATGTTCAGTACTAGTTTTTCCCTACTATTGTTGTGAGACTGTATTAGCTGAACTCTTATTGTTGGTATAACCTTCTATGCATATCTATTGGGTATCCGCTGAGCTATGGACTCACCCCGTTGCCATATATATATTTATTTCAGGTTGATGTCTGAGAGGAGATCCCGAGCCGCCAGTCCCCAGCTCCCGAGGAGCCCCTTTTTGGTTTTCCTTGTTTTGTTATGGACCCTGTAGCATTCCTATGCTTCCGCTGTATGTTTTGAACATGTATGCACGTTCTGTTTGAAGGTATTGTACTTTTGAGTCCTATGTTGGACTTCGTTCGGTTTTGGCTTTGTTCCTGCCCCCTGGCAGCTCAGGTGAGTTCGGATTTGGTTTTTCGATAGTTATAACCATATAACTGTTGTTTTTGCATATATCTGAGGCCTGAGGCCCTTTAAACTGCGTGGTTGTGCTATATATATATTGTAAACAGGTTATATTATCTGTGTGTATGTGTAAATTGTCCGCCGGACAGGGGAGGTGCTGTCCGATTTTATATTGGATCAGCGGCTCTTGGGTCTCGGGGCGTGACAATTTATTTTGGTATCAGAGCTCAGGTTGTCGGATACCTTGAGTGCTTTTGGATTTACGGTGTTTATCTGGTACCAATTTATTTTTGGTATTTTTGGTATCTAGCCCAGGATGCGGGATACCATCGATTCGTGGATTTCTCGGAATTTAAATCTGACACTGAATTGATAGGTGTCGGAGCTCGGGTTTTGATGTTATTCATCCGAGTACATTACGGATTTTTAAAGCCGTGGTTGCGATGCGACGGCAATTTGGGGACTTGGCAGCGACAGGACTTCTCCAGGCAGCAAATAGGTAAATTAAGGTTAGCCTCTTGGTTTTGGGGATTTAATACTCGTTATTAATTTAACAGGTATGACGCGAGATGCTCATATGCCTGTACTGAGACGTGGTCGGGGACGGCCACGTAAGGAGACCTTAGAGCCTTCGGCGGTAGAGCCAGCAGAGAGAGAGTTGGATAGCCGAGGTCAGACTTCGCAGGACCTCCAGAGAGGTCAGGGTTCCCCGACTCAGAGGGCCCCTACTCCTTTTCTATCAGCAGGTCCTACTGCCCCACCTGCAGTGTCTACTCCGGTAGTATTTACTGTGTCAGCAGCCGTACCACTGCCGACCCATTCAGTACCTGTAGGTTCTACACCGATGTTCCCGGCAGTTCCATCAGAGGCACCCATTCCGAGGCAGCCTGCAGTTACCGCGGTGGTACCTGCCCCGGCTATTCCCCCTGTTCCATCGGAGGCGCCTGTACTTGCCCCGATGCATTATACAGTTCCACCAGCAGCACCGGGCTTATATTATCAGACTACGCCATCAGTAGTACCGGCACCATCTTATGCTAGTGCACCCCCGACCATGACTACTGCAGCGTATCCCCCTACTTGGACTACGATGCAGGCCCAGGTGCTCCCTTCAGTTCCACCGGCATTTGTTGCCCCAGGATTTTCTACTATACCTATGGCACCACCTGTGATGCCCACCCCGGTCAGGCCTACGGCTCCTTCTATGATTCCTGCACCGGGATGTTCCACCGTGCCCCCTGCGGCACTTGCTCGTACCGACGGCGTTAGAGATCGAGCCCGGATTCCGATATTGGCGGCGTCCGTAAAGGGCCGATTCACTCTATTCCAGGGAGGACCAGATCCAGCTGCGGCCCGAGAGTGGATCAGGACACTTGAGAGTACCTTCCGTTATCTGACGTGTTCAGAATGGGAGAAGGCTGAGCTGGCCATTTATCACCTGCGAGATCAGGCATATGCCTGGTGGACTACGCAGCAGACCGTTATTGGCGAGGAGCATGTCACCTGGGACACATTCCGGGAGGCATTTGAGGCGAGGTACCTTCCCGTATCGTTCCGCATGGCTAGACGACAGGATTTCATATTTCTCAAGCAGGGAGACTTATCAGTATTGGAGTACGAGGCGGAGTTTACCCGCCTATCAGAGTATTGCCCTCACTTGGTGGCAAACGACATGGAGAGGATGACTCAGTTCCATATGGGTCTAGCGCCATATATTCAGACTCGGATGTCAGGATTTGTCCCGACCTCCTATCGAGAGGCCTTAGAGCGAGCGCTCATGATTGAGATGACTCAGCACAGGTTGTTTGGGGGTACGAAGAAAGGAAAGCAGACTGTATCAGACTTAGCTCAGACTCAGCAGCCGCAGACTACTGGACAGAAGCGCGGCGGCCAGGGTCAGTTTGCTCAGGGCACCTCTGAGGCAGCATCCAGGCCCCAGAAGTCAGGTCGTTCTTCGGCGGGATCCTTTCGATCTCCTCAGCAGAATCAGGAGAGATCTACTGATGGATCATACTGTGTACAGTGTGGTTCTCGGGAGCATATTAGGGCGGATTGCCCACTTGAGCATTCTGTTTGCTACTATTGTAAGCTACCAGGGCATATTAAGCGTGATTGTGCGATGAAAGCACAGCATGAGGGTACGAGAGCTACTGGACAGAGCGGGCATATGAGTCAGTCATGATCTCATAGGGGAGGGTATAGGACACAGTCTTCTTTTCGTCAGCCGCAGTCCGCCCCTCCAGCACCTGCCTATTGTATGCCAGGATACGAGGCTTGCTACACCTCAGCTGTGTCGCCGAGTTCAGCATTAGGATCTCAGCAGCAGTGTATTCCTCCGCATCAGGATTATCCACCGTATCAGCCGCAGTCTCAGCCATACTATCAGCCACTGCCACAGCCACAGCCACAGCAGTACCTGGCGGTACCACAGCCACAGTATCAGCCACCGCCACAGCCGCAGCAGTACCTGGCGGTGCCACAGCCACAGCAGTACCAGGCAGTACCACCCCCACTGCCGGAGACGGGACGAGCGTATGCGACCACCAGAGAGGAGGCACCGCAGACCCAGGGAGCAACTTTTCGGGGTATGATGTTCATTTAGTTACTTGTCAAATTAAAATAGAGATAATTGGAATCAGTACCTTTTTATGCTTATTACGGATACCTATAGATGGGGTCTAGGGTGACCCTACTGGTTGTAGAGATGTTGGTTATTAATCAATGATCAGCGGAGACCACTGGTTTCAGTATGACGTTACCCTACTCGGGAACTTATGGTGAGTTTCCGTATAGTGGTTATACGATATAGGGGTTAGTATATATGGTTAGATTTCGTTTGGCATATTACTATCTATTTGTTGTTAGTACCTGCAGTGAGGGAATATCGAAATTTGGGGACCAAATTTTTATTAGTGGGAGAGGATGTAAAATCCGACACGTTTATTCGACTCTGGAAAATTTTTCGGAAAGTTTCTAGAATGTTCTGGACTCTTGGACGAAATTTAAAGAGTTAAAGGGATTAAAACGAATAGTTTACAAGGGCTAACGCATATATATATATCACCTTAAGGATGAGAATGTAAATTTCCCAAATATGAGGGACCAAAGTGTAAAAATCCTAAATATTGGACTAAAGTGAAAAAGGCCATATAAGTGGCTGATTAGGGCTCATTGGCCGCAGTCGCTCCTCCACAGCCGCAGCCACCCGAGTCCCGATCCCTTTTCCTTCATCATCTCACTCTCTTCTCTCCGCTCGGGCGCAGCCGCAGCCAGCCAGACGCGTCGCCCCTTCTTCCTCCGTTCCTTCTTCCTTTCCGTGTGCCCTAGATCGCTGACCACACCTCTCCTTCACGCGACGTCGACTACTAGGGTTGCCTTGATTGAGCGGAGCTACAAAGGGCCGACGCTTGTTGGGGAAGGTTAAGCAAATTTGGTGGAGACCGGTAGCATCGCTGGAGCCGACAGCTTCAAGGCCAACTCCAAGAATCGGGTAAGGACATGGATGGATTCTGATTTCTTGGTGTTTATCTGTTACTTGTGGCCACCAGGTCTGGAAGTTTGTCGAGCCCTAACCCACTGTCTTCTTCAGTGTCCTGGTGAATTGGAGTTTGTAGGAGTGGATAGCATTAATCTGTATGTGAGATTGGTTAGTTCCCCTCCCTTGTTGCTGCGTTGCCAGATTTGGGTGCAGGGAAACCACTCGGTATCCTATCAGGTAAGAGCTCGATTGAGTTTTGGCTCAATCCTATGTTGAATTGGAAGCTAGACGTAGTTTTATTGTGCTATGGTTTTGGGATGATGTTTGGTTAGTTAATTGATGGTGAAGATACAGGTAAGTGCAGCTTTAGATGATGAAGTGTGTATTTGTTGTGGCTAATTCCTTCATTGTAATTGTTGGAGTTGAAAGAATAGTTTAGGTTTATCTTGGTTGATCATGAATTGGTGTGATTTAGTCTTCTACCGTGAACCCTCTGATGGAATGCTTGCTAAGTGTTCCTTTTAGTTGACCATGATATGTTCTTAGAAGTTATGTTGATTTAAATCACATAAGAAACCTAAACTATGGTGTAGTTAATTATGCTACTTAGGATTGAGGGTTGGACCTAATTTCAATTACGAGAAGTAATTAGAAACGGTGCCAGTTAATCAGGCGTAATTAAATGGAAAAGGACGGATTAGGTTAACCCTAAAATGGATTAGGGATTAATTAGCTAGTTGTTATTGGTGTAATAGCTAATTAAATTAAATCCATGATACAGGAGCTTGACTTGGATTATATTTTGACGGGTGGTTCTGTCTCGTTGATACGGACTTCACTTATTCGGAGGCGGGTACCCTTTGACTTATCTATTTTGATATTGTCATTTTGTTATGCATAGAATGTTATAGATTGCAGTAAGATTCTACGCTATCCCTGGTTATTATGTCTGTCTGGATATTGTTATTTATCCCTGTTTATTTTGCCTGTTCTGTATGCTTGTGGGTTATCCCTGTTTATTATGCCTGTCCTGGATACCTGTTGTTTTATCCCTGAGTTATGATGCTGTTTGTTCCATACAGTCTCGGATATTGTCATATCTATATATATGCTTAGAGATAGTGGTGTATCTCCTGCCTTTGACCTTGAGGGATTGGTAGTTTTCTGGTCAGTATACCTTGTAAGTTACCTGTATTTCCTGTTATAGGATTTCAGACTGAGACTTAGTATACTGAGGACTTGGGAGGGAGGTATGTGTATCTATCATACACCATCTCTGCATTATTGTATGCTGGCCCACGCGGACGTTGTGGACGATGTCCTGACTGGGTACAGGTTGTCACAGCTCCACCCACGCGGACATTATGGACAATCCTGACTGGGACTAGGGGGTGACACATGTCATTGCATCAGGGTGCTTTATATGTTTGGGGCATGCACCATCCTTGCATTGTTGCATGCTGACCCACGCGGACGTTGTGGACCATGTCCTGACTGGGTACAGTTTGTCACAGCTCCACCCACGCGGACATTATGGACAATCCTGACTGGGACTAGGGGGTGACACATGTCATTGCACCATGTGCATATTTTGCATTGTGCATTGTTTGCTGCACTTATTTGCTGCACTTGTTTGACATCGCATATTCTGGAGACTTGCTAACTGAGCTTATATGTCTATTGGTTTTCCTCTGGTATTTCTTACCCTCTATACAGGTTAGATGGATTCAGGTATATATCTACTTTGGTATGTTCAGTACTAGTTTTTCCCTACTATTGTTGTGAGACTGTATTAGCTGAACTCTTATTGTTGGTATAACCTTCTATGCATATCTATTGGGTATCCGCTGAGCTATGGACTCACCCCGTTGCCATATATATATTTATTTCAGGTTGATGTCTGAGAGGAGATCCCGAGCCGCCAGTCCCCAGCTCCCGAGGAGCCCCTTTTTGGTTTTCCTTGTTTTGTTATGGACCCTGTAGCATTCCTATGCTTCCGCTGTATGTTTTGAACATGTATGCACGTTCTGTTTGAAGGTATTGTACTTTTGAGTCCTATGTTGGACTTCGTTCGGTTTTGGCTTTGTTCCTGCCCCCTGGCAGCTCAGGTGAGTTCGGATTTGGTTTTTCGATAGTTATAACCATATAACTGTTGTTTTTGCATATATCTGAGGCCTGAGGCCCTTTAAACTGCGTGGTTGTGCTATATATATATTGTAAACAGGTTATATTATCTGTGTGTATGTGTAAATTGTCCGCCGGACAGGGGAGGTGCTGTCCGATTTTATATTGGATCAGCGGCTCTTGGGTCTCGGGGCGTGACAAGGCTACCTCCTGATCGGTCCAGAGCCTATCTGATCGGTCCCACTGACCGATCAGAAATCCCTCTGATCATTCTGATCGTTTTCTGATCAGTCACCAGTCCGTTCAGAAGGCATTCTGATTCCTCAGAAACTTTTTGGATCGACTCTGGATCGGTCAACCGACCGATCAGTCATCAAGAGAGTTTGTGCCAACTCCCTGATCGGACTTCAGATCGATCTTCAATCGAGAGAGTTCGTGCCAACTCCCTGATCGGACTTCAGACTGATCCAGCTCTGATCATTTCGACCCTGAGTCCAGAGAACAGACTCCCTTGCCTTCTCTGACTCAGTCTGGTCCCGGAGAACGAGCTACCTAGCCCTCTCTGACCAGTACACTTAATGCTCAGTCCCCCGGACCAAGACTTCATGCCCAGCTTCACTAACCGGGACTTAGTCCAACCTAGCTTCACTCACTAAGACCCAGCTTCACTCACCAGGATTTACTTCACCTAGTTTCACTCACTAGGATTTCCTTCACCTAGCTTCCCTTGCTAGGACCCGGCTTCACTCACCAGGATTTACTTCACCTAGCTTCACTTACTAGGATTTCCTTCACCTAGCTTCCCTTTTTAGGACCCGGCTTCACTCACCAGGATTTACTTCACCTAGCTTCACTCACTAGGATTTCCTTCACCTAACTTCCCTTGCTAGGACCCGACTTCACTCACCAGGACTTTTGCCCAGCTTCACTCACCAAGACTTCGTGCCTAACTTCACTCATCAGGACTTTTACCCAGCTTCACTCACCAGGACTTCGTGCCCAGTCCCCGACCAGGACTTCATGCCTAACTTCACTCATCAGGCCTTTTACCCAGCTTCACTCACTAGGACTTCGTGCTCAGTCCTCGACCAGAACTTCGTGCCCAGTCCTCGACCAGGACTTAATCCTAACTTAACTATCTAATCTCACTCAACTAAACTTAAATCAGTGTCAACACCAAAACAACAATCAGGTCAGATTGCATCAACACCTTCTTGGCCTAGAGATGTTTTTCTTTTACATCTATGTTGGTTCCTTTAGGTACTTTAAAACCATAGTTGATTGTTACAAAGATATCAAAATCTATTTTAAAAAATACCTTCATTTTGTGCTTCCAAAATGCGAAGTTCCCCTCGAATTTTGGTGGGTAGATGCTTGATCCGACCATTTCTTTGATGCTTCAGACGACGGTTAGTGCTTCTCAAGCGTCATTGCTCTGATACCAATTGGAGGATCGTGTTAATCTGCTAGAGGAGGTGAATAGCCCTATAAATTAAAATAAGATCATTTGTTATTCTTTAACAAAGATAGAGTTAGTTACACAGATAATAGCAATTCATAAAACAACTTAAGAAAAATAGTAAGAGACTCAAAAAGATTTACTTGGTTTGCAACCTAGGTGGTTGCTAATCCAAGGCAATAAAAAACTAAACTAAATTACTCCTTAATGGCTGAGAAACCTCTTACACTCATTGAAAGTATAGAACAAAATTAGAAATTGAATACAGAGTTTTGTATTTCTTTCTGAACTCAAGGAGTCTATTTATAGCCCCTTGAAAATCTTATCCGCTGCTGACGTGGCACATCTCAGGCGCCTATGCGAATAGGGGCGCCTAAGTTTTGGTCAATGTTGATCCACTGTGCAACAGTTGGATACTGATAGAAGTTGTTCTCGGGCGCCCGGTTGGATACTGAGAGTCCACTCGGGCGCTTGTGTGGTCGGGCGCCCGAGTCCACTGGGGCGCCTATTTGGCCAGGTGCCTGAGTTGACTCGGGCGCCTAGTTCTTCTGATTTTGGTCAACCTTTGATTAACCAATCTTCTAGTGATTCTGAGTGATTTCTGATTATCCGAAGTTGAGCTCACCTGAATCCAACTTCCGACATTCTCCTTGAAGAGTCTTCCTCCCCGGCTTCTCGTCCCTCGAACGTCGCACACGCCCTTTTCGTCCATCAGTGTGCTCTTCCATAGTCTTCTCGCCCCTCGGATGCACTGAGCCCATCGACTTCCTTCCTGTGCCATCCTTCTCGATCGCTGTGTCTTCCGCTCGACTTCTTGTGCTCTTAAGTTCTTGCATATACATAGACACAAGACATCAAACCTAACACAACCTAACTTGAATTGGTTGACCAGATTAAAACTATTCCGGGATACTTATACAACACTGTCTGACTTAACAAGAAACAGAAGTCATACTTGCACAAAAATGATCCGGATATCATATTCTTTCAAATCTCTAAAACATACAATATAATGATATATTGTTACAGAGCGTGACCTCCTTGTATGAGGTCATCTTTAGCACCACATTACCTTGATCATTGATGTTTGAGATTGCTGAGTTCTCCATAAACAACTTGTCCTTATTTTTGTCTTCTTCATAGTTGTCGAACAACTCTTTGTTGCAACACACATGCCTGGTGGCATTGATATCGATCCACTATTGCCGTGAGTTTGAATCCGCCAAGTTTATCTCAGAGGCAACAACACAGAGGTCGTCCATATCTTGTCCCTCGTTCAGGTTGGCCTCTTGTTTTTTCCTCGACTTCCTACACTCCGAAGATTTATGACCGACTGTTAAAATACTGGAAATTTAAGGACTAGAATGCAAAGTTCCTAAACTTAAGGGCTTATGTCGAATAGGCCAAAAGTAAGAGGGGTCTATTTACAAAATGGCTGAATCCTTTGAAATTAATTCCTTTCCCAATTTTCGGCCGAACCCATTAAATGTCGATTCCTTTGCCAAACAAGCCGAGCCATCCATCTCCTGCGCGAGACCTAGCGCCGTGAATCGTCGGGTTTTCCTCCTTCCTTTGGTGGCCGATTGTGAGCCGACCTAGGCTGATCATGAGCCGACCTTTTCCCTCTTCCTCCTTCTCTTCGTCTTCCCTCTGCTTCTTCTTCCTCTCGGGCGAGCGGAGGATCTCGGGTCAGCAGGTTCTTCTCCAGACGAGTGAAGCGCAAACGAGGGAGACTGGGTTGGGCGTCGACGATTTATCTCCTTTTCAATTTGTCAAGCGTCGGCGTGGGAAGGGGCTAGGGCACGCGAGCACTCTGGGCGATGATCTGCTCTGAGGCACAAAATCAAGGTAAGGATGAGGATAGACCTAAGTTGGAACTCTGGATCTGTGTATGATTGGTGTTTTCATTTTTGGTTCGTGAGTTCGTTTTTGAGCCGATGCTTGGGATTGGTTTTTCCTATCTGTCCGGTGTTAGATCTGTATGGATGACTGGATTTCTGGTCGAATTCAGTTTGGTGGATTTTATTGCAGTGGTCCTTTGCAATCCTCCTCGCTGGATGATATTGGGTAGGATTGGTATGGAATTGGATGAGTTCCTGTTCTTGTTTTGTCTGGATCGGTAGGTTAATACGTCGATTCTGTTTCTTGAAGCGAATTCAAGATATGTGGTTTGTAGATTTGTAGTTGATCTGTTTTGTATTGCTTGGTGTAGCCGAGTGTGCTGTGTAGGTTGGTTGTGATGGTGATTTAATGGGTTTTCTTTGATTAGCTATGTTGTGTGGATTCGCTTGAGGATTGATCTGTTTTGGTTGTTGTGACTCTGTCCATGAGAGCTTTGAGTGGGTGGTTAGGAATTAAAGGGTCAATTGGGATTGATTAATTTCAGTTAACCCTAGTTAATCCAGATGGTATGTTGAGTTGATTCGGTTGGGATTAGTTTGGATAAATTGATTCGATTGGGTTAGGTTATGTTAGACCTAATTTGAACCTAATCTTGGTTGGTTGGGCTCGGTCATTTTGTGAATTATACAATTAGCTAAGTGGTAGTTGCTATTTGTTTGGATGCAGGACATTGGTTGGATTCTACTGGTTGCGGATATTATTTTTGGAAGGGAGTTCCTACGCACACGGACTTCTGTATCGGAGGCGGGTATCTCTGACTCTTCTTTTAGAATTGTCACAGATATATATATACTTGATAGACTTGTTTAGCAATAGAGTAATAGAGTGTGGCATGACTCTTATATTTGTTTTGCTGATATTGTTGTGCCACCACTGGCATGTGATACCTATACCTTTAGGACTTAGGTTATGGTGCATTATCCACGATCCTTGCATATCATGTTGATATAGGTGGACTAGATAGTGGATACTATTTGACCAGTGTTATGCATCATCGTGCACTGTGCATCACTGTCGAGCAGGGGCCCCTTTTGGGTGAGCTAGGTCGACAGTCATACTGACCTACCCATACGGCCACTCATGGGTTAGTGGTTGACGGAGTATAGGTAGTGTGCTCTGTGCTGCTTCGCTCGTGCACTCATGGGTTAGTGAATCGGAGCGTGATAGCAGGCAGATGTCCCTCCTTGAGTTGTCCAGATACCAGGAGATGAGAGGGAGAGTTCTCTCCCCCATTTATATATATGGGGTAGGGCTAACACTCAGACAGAGATGTCCTCCACAGATGGCCTTAGGCTGATGGATTACCTCGCTAGGATAGGCCATGGAGTAGGGGTGTTACACCGGCAGCATCCCGTCTACTCGATCGCTCAAGAGTAGTGATGGCAGAGTATGGACGGCAGTCACAGCCCTACGTCGGAGGGTGGCCTCCGTTCAGCTTCCTCCCGTACATAGGTGACGATGTCTGACCGACGGCAGGGGTGACCATGTCATTGCACTTTGTGTATTCGTTTATTTTGCCCTTACTTGTGCTTATGTTTACTTGATGCTGCATTATGATTGACATGCACCTACAGGAGACTTTTTTTGTCTGGTCTTGACGACTCTGCGACAGTGGTATGGTAGTTCTTATTGTTCTTATGCAATTGTTCTTATTACTGCCCATACATGTTTATTTCGGTAATCTATTACCCTGTTGCTATTCTAGAATATCTTGTATATATATGAAGAGATATTCGCTGAGTTCTATAACTCATCCCGCAGCTCCTTGTTTTTTTTCAGGATGATTGACTGGAGCGTGCCCGACAGCCTGTCCCAGTTCGCGTACTCGTTGAGATGTTTTCGGATTTCTCGTCTATTTCTGTTGGTAGTACTGTCTATGTTTTTCTTCCGCTGTCGTGTTGGTGTTGGGTTTTAGTCATACTATACGCAGTATAGTTGTACTCTTGTGAGACCCTTATGCTTTGTGTTTTGTCGTAAGTCGGACCGGTCCGCAGTCAGGTATGGTTACCCAGTTTTATTTCATATTCTGTCTTGATTTGAGGCCTGAGGCCATTTAAACTGCGTGGGCGTGATTTTATTTGGTGTATGTATGTGTAATTGTCCGCCGGACAGGGGAGGTGTTATCCAATTTTCTATTGGATCAGCGGCTCCTGAGGTCTCGGGCGTGACACCGACTCCTTCACATTTGAAGCATTTCCCAGAGAACTTCTTGTTTATGCCTCCTCTAGTCACATTTTGGAAGATTTGACATTCTTTCATTTCAAGTTTTGATCGTGCTCGACCATGTGGCTTGTATAGTAGTCTGAGAGAACATATTTTTTTTTCTGAACTCTTGTTGTTTCCTTAATGCAAAATCTAACAATGAGTTCCTCCACATTCAACTCCTTTTGTTTATGCTTTTGAAAATTTATGAAGTCCTTTTAGCCAAGAGACTTTAAGACCGATGTACGTGAGAGAGGGAAGGGAGGCGCGGGGGGGGAGGGGGGGGGGTGGAGGGAGGGTGGATCACATGAGTTTTAAAAACAGTTGATATTTTGACAACAACGCGTAGCAAAAAAAATAACTAAGTAAGAAGAAAACACAAAAAGTTGATCACCAAGATTTTTACTTGGTTTAGAGTCTTCGCCGACTCCTACTCCAAAACTTAGGTCCCTTGGACTTTTCTAACAAGTAATCTACTAACTTCTCTATTGGCAAACTCCTGGTAAAATAATTGAGTACAAGAGAATAT
This sequence comes from Boesenbergia rotunda, assembly GCA_024364735.1. Lineage (NCBI taxonomy): Eukaryota > Viridiplantae > Streptophyta > Magnoliopsida > Zingiberales > Zingiberaceae > Boesenbergia > Boesenbergia rotunda. The sequence continues at coordinate 88,959 of JAGFNQ010005078.1, forward strand.
GAAAGTGTAACAACCTACACTTTCCTTTAATTTGCAAGTATAAAAAATTTGTACAAAATTAAACTCGTTACCAACACGTTGATGATAATATAGTTGCCCTCGTGTGTTGGTGTCGGTCTTCTGGTAGCGATCGAGCATAGTAGAGCAGTAGTATGATTGTAGCGTGAAGACGGAATAGTAGAGTGATTGTCAGAGCTTGTATTAAAGTTGTATTGAAAGAGCTGGTTGAGCCCTTCTTTTATAGGGTCATCCAGGAGCCTCTATTACCATCAAGGCGCCTCTATCCAAATGAACCTGATATAGATCCGGGCTCGTCTTAGTTTATCCGCATCCAAGTGCCTCCGTTTCTTCGAGGCGTCTTAATTCTAGGTGTCTCTATCACATTGGGGCACCTCAACCATTGTGGATAGCAGTTTACTCGCCGAGACTGTATCCATTCACATACACCTCTATCCCTTTGAGGTGCCTTAGTTCCAAGCAGTTGGATCCCTTCTTGGTGCCTGGACCGCCTTGGTCTAAAACTCAAAAGCTTACATCAACAAGTTAGCACAAAAACATATGTATATCAGTATATTTAAGAGTTAATTAGACTCTGTCTTTCTAAGATCAGGAATTAGTTATGGTCTCCACATAGACATCCAAAATAGATCTAAGTTAGATCGCGCCTATAGTCCCATTGAGACTTCCTCACTGGATCTCTCTCCTCCAGTGACTTATCTCCACTTACCAATTGCAGAATTACTCAACTTCTTGACCCACCAGCTCTTCCTGCCAGATGCCCCATTTAGACTTCAGCAGCCGTCAAGTCTCGCGGACGCAACTGGACTTCCTGTCAGGTATCAACCTACTTGGACTTCAGCCAGTTGTAAGATCCCATGTACCCAACTAGACTTCCTGCCAGTTATCAGGTTCTCTAGACCTAATTGGACTTCAGTCTGGTGTCAAGTCTTAAGTCTTTCAATCTTGCACAATTGGTAAACAAATTAGACAAACACAACATCTAACTTTAATTTTTTTTGCCATATATCAAAACCCGAGTCACTAACAAAGACAACTTCTCAATGAGAGCAACCATTTCAAAGGTTTCACTCAGCATCATGTCTTCCAAGTGAATCTCGTGCAAGATCACTTGAAGCTCTTGGACTTGGTTTATCATCATCTTGGAGTTAACCATCTTATAGTTCAGAATTTGACAAACAATGAACTTTTTGGCCTCCGTATAGTGCGTCTTGTATTTCTTATCCACGGACTTCCATAATTCCTGAGTCATTCTCTTTGTGCTATACATAAAGTATAGTGACTCAACATAACAATTAAGGATGTAATTTTGATATACACTATAAAAAAGATATCAATATAAGAACATTTTTTTTACTTTCAAGAGCGGTTTTCAACCACTTCTACATTTTTACCATCGGGTTTCAACCATTTCAATCTTATTTGATTATATGAAACTTTTATATTTTTAAACTAGTGATTGATGGTTGAGTTTGATAATATAAATTTATTTATTTATTTTAAAAATTTCTTTGTTTATTTACTAAATTGATAAGAGTTTTATTAATGAACATAATAAATTTTGTTTGGGAATATTATTCATGAATAGTTCACAATATCTATTTATTAATATTAACGAGTCAAACACAAAATATATTCAAGTTTGTTCATTTAGTTTGATATGTATTTACATTTATTTATTTAATTGATTTTACATAAATTTAATAAAAATATATAATCGTGCAGCTAGGAGAGGATTCAAAGTAGGACTAGGTGTTAGGACCAAAAAATATTTAGATATCTTTACAATGGTATGATGTTGTCTACTTTGGGCATAAGCCTTTATGGTTTTGCTCTTGGGCTCTCCCAAAAGGTCTCATGCCAATGGAGATATCTTTTTTTTCTTATAATCCTATAATCTTTCCCATGTATTTTCGATGTGGGACTATGTTTGTAATATTGCAACCCCAACAATCCCCCCTCAAATAAAGAACCACAAGCCCCCTTCAAGCGGAAACGTTTCTGTTTGATGTCCGATCCTCAACCCATCAGGACTTTCTGCTCCTCGGTTCACCCGACCTACTAGGACTTCACCGCCTAGCCGCAACTAGGACTTCTCTGCCTGGTGTCTGGTCCTCTTGATCAAGATACGAGAGCCCACATATCCTTTATTCAAGGCTTAACCCACATGGTTAGGTCTGGATCATGGCTCTAGCTCATGATTCTTCCGGCGGTTAGTTCGGTGGAGAGCGATCTGGCTCTGATACCAATTGTTAGGAGGACCGAAAGGAATTTAGATATCTCCATAATGGTATGATATTGTCTATTTTGGGCCTAAACCCTCATGATTTTACTCTTGGACTCTCCCAAAAGGTCTCATGTTAATGGAGATATCTTTTTTTCCTTATAAGCCTATATATTTTTGATGTGGGACTATATTTGTAACCTTGTAATCCCAACACTAGGGGGGCCATGACCCCCCTAACACCCACATCCATGTGCATAGTTGCTATGAATAGGGTTGACTATTCCATTAAAATCGAACCAACTGAGTCGAATAAATCGAAAATCAAACAAATCGATTCTTTTCGAACTTACACGAAAACTAAACCGATATTTTATATGTTAATTCGATTGTCAACTGAATTAATTGAATTAATCCAAATTTTAAAATCTTATTAGTTTTAAATAAAAAAAACAAGATTTTCTTTAATTAATTATATTTTTAAAATAATTAAATTAATATTCTTATTCGGTTTAATTGAATTAAAAATTTTAAAATCGAAACCGAACCGAATTAATTGAAAATCGAACCGAATTTAAAAAAAAATTAAAAATTAAATTAACTGAATCGAATTTCTCGGTTCAATTCGATTAATTTGATTTTATCAACTTTTGCTCACCTTAGCTATGAACAAAAATAAGATCAATTGCATCCTCCAATAGTATTTTATATGTAGTTTCAAATGTACCCTTGTCTAAAATTTCAACAGAAACTCTAAGTGGATCTTCCAGATCAAAAGCAAAGATACAACCCTCAAAAAATGAATAGTTAATTGTTGTTGCTCTTGGAAGGCCTCCGGCCCCATGAGCGACCTTCGATGTTGCTCGTGCTCTCCCTCGCGAGGGCCGAGTTCACTCGCATGAGCGACCTCCGACTATGAGCAAACTCTGCACTCACTCGCTGGTTCGCTGCCTCCCTCCAATAGGAAGAGGCAAAAGGTGGAATCGCCATTTTAACGGTCTCTTGGTCCCAACCTCATAAATATCCAAAGGGCATAAATCACGATTTTATTAATGGGATAAGACGCCTGGCCTCCAACAGGAAGAGGGCATTTTAAGGTAGAGAATTTAATTAAATGCTTTCTTAATAACTATGTTTAAAATAACCGGCCAAATCTTCTCATATTCTCTCTCTCAATCTAAATCTTTTCTAGTTCATTCCAAATGTTGTTACTTTCATCGTCTATTATGCCACTGCCAATTGACAAAATTCGAAATTAATTATATATTCGGAAAGCCCGCGACCTAAGGTTTTTATTGATAATTTGGTATCAACATTTAATTTAAAGTAATACCGTGACTTACGAGCCGTCGGATTATATTTCATGTCGAAGTTATACCCATGTATTTTGGAAGTGAACGATGTGAACAATAGGTCACCGTAATATAGCCTTGAGTGACGATAAGAGGATGTCTTTGTCTATGAGATTAATACGAGCATTAAAGAGACTTACCGGAAGGAGTTCCGGCGGAGCCCTCTCCGACGCTCAAGTCAGAAACCCTTCAAAAAGTAAAAGAGGAGCAAAGAGAATAAGTTATTTAGAGTTCAGGAAGTTCGACACCCTTATCTAGGTGTCTAAGCATCTTATATAATCGTTGTCCCTTTCCTTCGAGTATTCCTGCGTTACTGTAACTGCCTTCTCTATTTTCACGCCTCATGGATCGTGATCGCTTGCCAGCTGTCACACGTCGAGGGATACTGGTAATTGTCACCTCGCATATTAAATCTATCATTATTATCATGCGTTACGGGTCATAGTTATCTGCCAACTTTCCTACTAGGGGTACTTGTAACTGTCATTGCATATATTAAGTTTATCATTATCATCACTAATGGTAATCTTTCCATATCTGCCCTCTCTCTCACGAGTTGGTTTCAGGGGTTCTTCCCTGAGTTGGGCTCGGGCTCCACTCACCCCATGATTTAATTCTCAATCACCATGATTTAATTCTCAAATACAACGTATTATAAAATATTTTCCTCCAGCAGACTGAAAATTCTGAAATATACACAAGTCGTTATCAATCCGAACTCTAAATTTACACAGGCAAGAACAAGAACAATAAAGTGTAAATTGCAACTTTGAAAAATTGGTTGATAATATCGAGGGAATGATAGAGAGACAGTAACCATAAAATCTGACTTATATTTTAAAATTTTAAATTAATGTATGTCATCGGTCAGAGTGTATTTTTTTTTTTGGTTTATATCAAGTATTAATACCATTCATCGTTCAGAGTGTTTCCTTTTTATCAGGTATCCACGTTCAGAGTGTATGTATTATAATGCAGCATCACCGCATACAAGACACGTTCTGTTTATTAGCATTTTGATAATCATTAAAGTACGTACGTACATAGGACTGCCGCTGTCTCCTCTCTTCAAAAGGCAAATGGACTCCCGATAAGTTTGCAGCTTTCTCCAATGATTATGAATGAATTAAGAGAAAAGAAAAAACAAAAAATCGAGTGAATGTAGATGAACTTTTTTCTTTTTCGTTTTTAATTCACATATATATATATACTCTTTATTCTTTTTAGACAAATAAAAATATATATTCTTTTTTATTTGAATAATCAAAATTTTATTTTTTCTACATTTATTATTAAAATAGACATCTCATAATTTTTATTTTCAAAATTATTTTTATTTTTAATATTAATATAACAGTTATGAATTTATAATTATTATAATATGGATATTTCAACTCTAATTAACATCAATAATAATGTATTATAGTGGTGGAAAAGACGATTCCATTACCCGGCCACCACTATAACACATTATTGATCGACATTATATTATAGTGACACCTCAATTAGATCAAAATTAATAATACTATTATTATATTATAGTAAATGATAGCTATTATAATAGAGACACTTCAGGTCTAATCAACATTCATTATTATTATACGATAGCAATTACAAATCAAATAACCACGATAATATAAATAATTTATTTTTTTTGTCAATACTAACAATATTATATTTTAACATCTACGAGATAATAAATAATAACGAATAATTTTGATAAAAAAATATACTCATGAGACGTTTAATAATAATAATAAAAAAAATATCCTTCTCACGTTTTTTGCTCATTCATTTATTCCTTATAAGAAATGGAGTTTTAGTCTTTGTTCAATTTCGAGGGCTGAATTAAAAAAAATATCAAACTTGATTTATTTTTGGTATTTTAAGTACGTATCAAACTTTAAAATTAGAATTCTTGGAATTCTTGGTTTCTGATTTTAGTAGTGTGGACATTTGATACTTTGAGTCCTTGAAGGGAATTGTATCGATCCAGGTATGATTGCTTTGCGCGTGGATTCCTTGTCACCGTTACATTTCCACACTATAATGCTCTATTTGTTCTGTTTAAGCTATCCATGGCAATGAATACCTTGTTTATCATGAATTGATCTTTAAGTTCCAAATGATATGTGATGGGTAGGGGATGGGTTACCTCATGCTGTTGAGATCTTTCTTCCTAGTTCATTATGAGATTGTGACATTCGATCTTGTTGGTTATTGACCTTCCCCTTCTTGAGGTCAAATCAGGCGATGTTAGGACGATGATATGTTCTGCCGTGAATTGTGTATGGAAGCAAATCTTGGAACCATTAAGGTTGCGGACTAAGTTTAGTATTCAAAGGTAGTTCCTTGGGTTAAGTTTGAGGGTGTAAACTAAATTGAACTTAACCTCGATAACTCGGAGTTATTAGGAGCTGATTTATACCTTAGGATTTAGTCCTAGTATAGTTAAGTAGATAGTTTAGCTAATCACTATTGTAAATGGTTAAACTTATGTCCTTTGATACAGAACATTGATTGGATTGACATTTGAATATTTTGACAGGAGGCTCTCTACGTATATGGACTCCTACCTTGAGGTGGATACCTTTGACTTCTCTTTTTAGATATTGTCATATTATTGTACATAGTTTGTTATAAATAGTAATAGGTTTATATATTATACCTGTTTTTGCATATCATTACTTGATACCTATTGCTTACCCTTTGAGATGACTCCGGTTTAGTGCTATACAGTCTCGATATATGTCATGGGTACATATGTGCTTAGATATAGTGGTAGCTCACTCAATATTTAGATTGTGGCTAATTCCTAGATATACCTTGTCTGTATACCTAGCGGTATGATTGATAGATCATGATACCTATGTTAGACCTATGCATTTCATACCGATCGCATGGTTGAGGATCTGGTTAGTGAGGAGGGTGTTGTTAGCATACACTACCCTCAAGGTTGCATACTGAGCTGTAGGCTTTGTACGGTTGCATACTGGCGATCATCGACGCCCCTAGGGTCTGAGCCCTTTGCGCAGTCAGTTTCCAGGTTTGATTGAGCTATTAGCGCTGTGCTATTATTATGATGGCGACCACGGCTCCCCTGAGGTCTGAGCTCGTCCCAGTCATGTTTGAGTTTTGCATAACTACGAGTGTTGGGCTACATATTTGCATCGCCACAGGTGTTGGGCGTCATACTTCATAGCCACAGGTGCTGGGCTTCATACTTGCATCGTCATGAGTGTTGTGCATCATATTTGCATAGCCACGAGTGTTTAACCTCGTTGTCGTTGTATGCCACGAGTGCTTGGTTTCTCTGCATAGCCACTACTGTTTGGCTTACCTATCTTTTGCTCACTCGACGCCAGTTTAGTGGTGGTCGGGGTGGGTACAGAATAGGTTTATGCATCATCAGCATATGATGCATTTGCGCATTTATTTGTGCGGTTGCATTTTATGGCTGTATATGTTTGACATGCACATACAGGAGACGTACACATTTGGATTGTGTATCGTTCTTGATGTTATATAGGGGTTGATTTCTTTACCTTGCAGGATAGATGGACTCTGGTATGTACTTACCTTTAGTATTTTCAGTTGTGCATTATCTTATGTATACGAGACTGTATCAGCGTGACTCGTACTCTAGTGTAGCTTACTATGCATATCTGTTTTGGTATTCGCTGAGTTTATTTGGACTCACCACCGTTCACCATGTTTTTTGTTTTCAGGTTGATTGGTCACCAGGGGAGGCCAGTTGCCAACTCTAGGTCCCGACGATTCCAGCTTTGGGTGCTTCCACGTGTTTTTGTTTTCTATTACAGCATGCTTCTTGTTTCTGTATTTGTTTTACGTCGTGAATTTGTATTGGGTTGTATTGGATGTGTGATTTATATTTTGAGTCCCCTGTTGGACTTCGTGTGTTATTTTGCTAAGTGTCTGCCCAGAGAGCAGCTCAGGTGAGTGGATTGGATACTTATTTTTGTGATACATTTACTTTTATATGTTATATCTTTCGATTTGAGGTCTGAGGTCATATTTATAGTGCGTAGTGTTGTATGAATGTTTCAAATTGTCCGTCGTACAAGGGAGGTACTGTCTGATTGTATATTGGACCAACGACTCCTTTGATCTCGGGGCGTGACATCTATTCTAACTGGTCATAAAAATAAAAATTACTCATATATATAAATTTAACATTAAAGGGTAATGCTCTATTAGATATATTAAAACTCAAATATTTAAAACTTTACTGGATAACTTTTAATTGAACATAATCTAACATGGCAGTCTGTGATATATAATTATTTCATATATAAATTTAACATTAGATAAATGATTCAACATTGAGTTCTTCCAATTTAGGGAGATCACAACATTGATTCATGGTTTACTCGAGCTGCTGCTTGCCGTACTTCTCCATTCTTGAGCTTGCTCTCAGAGCCTGCACATTAAATAAAATTTTGAAAACTAAATAAAAAATTCTTTTTTTTCAATGAATAAAATAAATAAATACAAAAAAATATGAAAAATGATTTTCACCTCTTTTTCCCAATCACATCTGATGGTAATGAAAGCCAGAATTAATGTCTGGACTACCGTTCCACCAAGCATTCCACCCCAAATACCCTGCCATTTTTTTTGTTACAAATACAGATTATTATTTTTATAAAAAAATTAAAATAATAATTTTTGTTTATTGAAAAAAATAAAAAATATACTAGAACTCCTAGATTGAAGACCCAGCCCATGAAAACTCCAAGGGGAATTCCAATTAAATAATAACTTCCAATATTGACATATGCCACCATGGCTTGCCACCCTGATCCAACAGCCACTCCTGCATATTTTTTATAAAACAAAAAATATATACATAAAATACTGCCTTTTAAATTTTCTAACTTTTTTTAATAAATAAACGCATTTTTAGTAATAGTAAAAACAGTATTGTTATATATATATATATATATATATATATATATATATTATATATATATATATATATATATATATATATATATATATATAAAGTAGAATTTTACCTGAGAGAACTGGTTGGATGCTGTTGAGAAAAATGGTGGCCGCTAATATCACAGAGAGCTTGTCCACAGCTTGGATCACGACCGGACTCGTGGTGAAGATGAGGGCGAACTTGTCGTGGAGCGATACGATGAGGACCACAAAGAAGAGGCCGATCACTGAAGAAGTGATCACCGATATAATGGTCGCGAACTTGGCACCTCTAGCATTGCCCGCCCCAAGCTCATTGGCCACTCGCACTCTGATATTAACAAAGACAATTCGAGTGAGTAATTCTATGATGGAAATTGACGATAATGCCTCTTATGATTAGGTTGGGTTTATATCAAGTGGCCAATTGTGGGCCCACTACAATCAAGGCAGGAAACAGACACTCCGACAACTTAGAACTACTGTTTGATAAAAGTGAAGAGGACATTTACGCACCCAGTTCCGGCGAAAAATCCCAGAGGAATCATCATCTCCCAGCCATTTATGTTCATGCTGCATGCATTAATCACGCCGGATTGTTGATGTGTTTTGCCCCTCAATTGATGAAGTACTAGTTGTGATAAAGAATCGTGATGTCTTACCAAACCGAGATTGCGTCGACGGCGATCTTAGCGTTCTTAAGATTCCCCGTCAATATGTTGCCGTGACAAGAGAAATAAAAGAAGCTTGAAAAGGAAATATATGCTACAGGGACAAGAGAGAACACAAAAGCCTTTTTTCAATTGATTATTAATGAAAAGGAACATAGCCTATTTATAGGCTTTTACAGCTGAATAATTCAACCATTATCTCCTAAAACTACTCAATAGGCAAAAGAATAGGCAAAAGACTAGGACAAACCAAAGACTCGGACTATTGACCAAAACCTCCAAAGAGATAAATCTTATCAACTCTTAACACCCTCCCTTAAACTGAAGTCGGTAGAAAACAGTTTAAGAAAAAATAATAGCAGCACGCGAACAAACTCCAAGTAGACCACGTAACCTCACAAATGTAGCTAATTTGAGAGGCTTGGTCTGTATATCTGCAACTTGATCTTCACTGCGACAATAAATCAGTTTGATTGTTCCATCATTACTGAGATCTCTTAAAAAATAATACTTCACATCGATATGTTTGCTTCTGCCATGTAGCACAGGATTCTTAGAGAGTTTGATTGCTGAATTATTATCACAAAAAACTGTAGTAGCTTCAACTTGTTTGAACTGAAGCTCTTCAAGGATTTTTCTCAACCAGATAGCTTGACAAGCACAAGCTGTTGCAGCAATAAATTCAGCTTCTGTAGTTGACAAGGAGACAATTGGTTGCTTCTTAGAAGACCATGATACGGCTCCTGTGCCCAGCATAAATACATAGCCTGAAGTACTTTTTCTATCATCTTGATCTCCTGCATAATCGCTGTCAGTAAATCCGAACAACTCCAATTTTTCACCCTTCTTGTAGAATAGTCCAAAATCTTTAGTTCCTTGTAGGTAACGAAGAATTCTCTTGGCAGCTAACAGATGTATTTCTGTTGGATTCTCCATGTATCTACTTATTAAACTCACAGAATACATTATGTCTGGCCTTGTCGCAGTCAAATACATCAAACTGCCAACAATTTGCTTATAAATTGTACTGTCCACCTTCTTCCCTTCATGATCCTTGTTTAGCTTCAAGCCAAACTCAGTTGGAGTGCTTACAGGATTGCAATCTTTCATTTGAAACCTGTCCAAAATTTCTTGCACATACTTCTTTTGAGAAATAAAGATTCCTTTAGTTGATTGCACTACTTCCATGCCAAGGAAGTAATGCATCATTCCAAGATCAGACATTTCAAATTCAACCATCATGGATTTCTTAAATTCCTGAAACAAGAAATCATCAGTTCCAGTAAATATGAGATCGTCTACATATAGGCAGACAATGAGCAATTTCCCCTTTTCTCCAATTTTAATAAAGAGTGTGTGCTCATATGGACATTTGTGAAAGCCTTCTTTGAAGAAATAAGACTCAATGCGACTATACCAAGCTCGTGGAGCTTGTTTTAATCCATAGAGAGTTTTCTTTAATCTATATACTTTATGCTCATTTCCGATCTTAATATAACCAAGGGGTTGTTCTACAAATACCTGTTCCTCCAAGTTTCCATGCAAGAATGCTGATTTGACATCTAACTGGTAAATGGACCATGAGTTTTGTGCCGCTAATGCAATCACCAATCTGATTGTGTCATGTCTTGCAACGGGAGCAAAAACTTCTGTATAATCAATCCCATACTCTTGCTTATATCCCTTAGCTACCAGACGCGCCTTATACTTATCAACTTCACCATTTTCTTTTATCTTTGTTTTGAAGACCCACTTCACACCAATGGTTTTGTGCCCTTTCGGAAGATCAGTCAACTCCCAAGTATCGTTTCTTTCAATGGCTTCAATTTCATCATCCATCGCCTTACGCCATTTTGCATCTTTGACAGCACTTTCAAAGGTTGTCGGATCACAATCTGAAAATAAAGCAAAATGTGTAAGAGGATCATCACCTTGATCAATTCCAGTCACCTCGTAATTAGACATCCATGCTGGTCTTCTTCGAACACGTTGTGACCTTTGCGATTCTGCTTCCATTGGACTTTGATCTGTTATAGGAATATTTTGAGAGACTTCCTCATGGTGCTCATCCTCCATAGGTTGTTGTACTTTCTCATTATCATCAAGATCTGCTGGGATAATTTTTTTAACGCCATTTTGATTCCATGGCCAAGTGTCTTTTTCATCAAAAACAACATCACGGCTTATAATGATTTTCTTAGTGCAAGGATTATATAATCTATAAGCTTTCGATGTATTACTTATACCAAGAAAAATGCATTTTTCACCTTTGCTGTCTAGCTTCTTTCTCCTTTCATCTGGAATATGGGCATAAGCGATACATCCAAAAACCCGAAAATGATCAACCGTTGGTTTTCTTCCACTCCAAGCTTCCTCTGGTGTCATATTTTGAACAGATAATGTGGGACTTCTATTCAATATATGGATGCTCCAATTAACTGCTTCTGGCCAAAAATTTTTAGGAACACCACTTGTCGTCAGAAGGCTTCGCACCATATTCATAATAGTGCGATTCTTCCTCTCGCATATACCATTCTGTTGGGGTGTGTAAGTAGCTGTAAGTTGCCTTCTGATTCCGTGATTCTCACAGAAATTTGCAAATTCATGTGAGTTATATTCTCCACCACGATCTGTACGCAAAACTTTAATCGAGTTCCCAATTTCTTTCTCGACAAGTACTTTATAATTTTTGAAAGCAGAAAAAGCTTCGGATTTTTCTTGCAAAAAGTAAATCCATATTTTGCGACTGTAATCATCAATAAAGGTAATTATGTATCTTTTACCTCCATTAGAATGTGGTGTTATTGGCCCGCAAATATCTGAATGCACAAGCTCCAATGCCGCCTTTGCTCTCCAAGATTTTCCTTGTGGGAATTGATTACGGTGTTGTTTGCTAACAACACATTCTTCACAAACTTGAGAAGGAGTTGAAATTTGAGGGAGACCGACTACCATATTCTTCTGTTTTAGTGTTTTTAACCCACTAAAATTTAAATGTCCATAGCGAAAGTGCCATAACCATGCTTCATCATCAAATTTTGCTGAAAAACATGAATGAGATGTAGTATGAAGATAAAGCGGAAACATACGATTAGCTGTCATGTTAACTTGCGCAATTAAGCCCAACTTTGCATCTTGAATGCGACAAACTCCTTCTTTAATAGCAATTTCATATCCTTTTTCTTGTAGCTGACCCACACTAAGCAAATTAGTCTTTAAATCTGGCACAAAAAAAACATTAGAGATAGTATGGGTAGTATCTCCTTTTGCTTGTATGGTTACCTTTCCCTTTCCCATAACAGAAATTGTAGAGTTATCGCCAAATTTGACAGAACTGCGAAAGGTTTCATCCAAGTCAGAAAATGTATCTTTTTCTCCAGACATGTGATTGCTGCAGCCTGTATCCAAATACCATACATGTCGTTGTGTTTTTTCTTTCTCATGACACACCATCAAAAGAGACACTCCTTCTTCTTCTGCAAAGTTAGTCTGATCTCCATTTTGCCTTTTCAAATTAGTATAACATTCTGATCTATAATGGCCATACCTATGACATCGGTAACATTCAACATTGGACTTGTCTGTTGACTTTGTTCTATTCGTCGTTGAATAATGACCTCCACGCCCTCCTTTTTGAAAATAATTCTCTTGATGTTGATTGTGTTGTTGGTTTCCACGATCGTTGTTATTTCTACCTCCTCTTCCTCGACCTCTGCCTCTTCCTCGTCCTCTATCACTTCTATCATTTGTAGAGTGATTTTCTGATAAAGCCTTCAATGCTTGCTCCTCTTTTTCATATTGATTGATTTTCTGCTCATGAACTAATAATGAACTTTGTAATTCATCAATTGAAAGTAGACTTACATCGTTTGCTTCTTCAATGGCGCAAACAACAAAATTAAATTTTGGTGTCATAGATCGAAGAATTTTTTCAATGATGAGAACATCCTCTGTCTTGTCGCCAAGGATTCGCATTTTGTTGACGATTGCCATCGTTCTTGAAAAATATTCTGCAACTGATTCTCCTGATTTCATTCGGAGCATTTCAAACTCTGAACGAAGTGCTTGAAGCTGCTGCCTCTTAGCTCTTGTTGTACCTTGGTACTTCTTTTTCATAGAATCCCAGATATCTTTTGCGGTATCCTTGCAGAGAATGGTTTCCAAGATTGAGCGATCAATAGCTTGGAAAAGATAATTCTTTGCTTTAAGATCTTTCAATTTCGCATCTGTTAGATCTTTCAATTGCGCATCTGTTAGCGCAACACCTTCTATCGATTCTGCTACTCCAGAAATCACAACCGTCCAATATTCTTTGGACCTTAAAAAATTCTCCATGAGCATGCTCCAATGGTCATAGTGACCATCAAAGCGTGGAATCGCAGGTTGCACAAAATTATTTTCAAATGCCATTGAAGAAGATAATTTATCACACAAAATAGGAGCAATTTAATAAATCACCACCGTCGAAGTGCAAAAACTGTTTAAAAGTTTTGATACCCAGTGCCGGTGTTATGATTCCTCGTGTCTGCTCGCTGACGATCGCCTCTGGTCTCCAATTTGTGACGCCGGTGCCGGTGTTATGATTCCTCGTGCAAAGCTCTGATACCACTGTTGCCGTGACAAGAGAAATAAAAGAAGCTTGAAAAGGAAATATATGCTATAGGGACAAGAGAGAACACAAAAGCCTTTTTTCAATTGATTATTAATGAAAAGGAACATAGCCTATTTATAGGCTTTTACAGCTGAATAATTCAACCATTATCTCCTAAAACTACTCAATAGGCAAAAGAATAGGCAAAAGACTAGGACAAACCAAAGACTCGGACTATTGACCAAAACCTCCAAAGAGATAAATCTTATCAACTCTTAACACAATAAGATCAAGATTCTGTAGTACCAATTCTCCAAGCTGCAATCGGAGCAGAGTTAGCGTCGGATCGAGAGGAAAGATTTGTTGTTTGATTAGTTGTATGTGGATGGCCGGAAACAGAGTGAACGGACCAGAGCATAACGCCGGAGGCGACGGAGAGCTTCGTGAAGTCCCAGAGGCCGACGAAGGCTTCGAGAGAGAAGCCCTTCCAGGTGTCCGGGCAGCCGCCTCCGACGACGCGGCGGCGGCCCACCACGAGAAACTGAGCGTGAGCGCGGTGCCGACGAGGCCGAACTTGAGCCTGGCGACGAAGAGCCAGGAGATGAAGACATGGACGAGGAGCGCGGCTAAGGAGAAGGCGGCGTTGACGTTGTTCTTGAGCTGGCACTGGAGGAACCGAACGAGCGGGAAGAAGAAGACGAAGGAGAAGTGGATGGAGATGAACCAGAGGGACACCGCGCCGGCCTGCGCCGCCAGTTCCGGCGTCTGTCCGGTCAGGAGGAGCACCTCCGTGGCGAACAAGTACATCGGGAGGAGGAGGACGGCGCAGAGGAAGAGGACGATCCACGACCGCTGCAGGTAGATGCCGAGCATGTGGAACTTTCTCGCGCCGTAGGCTTGGCCGCACAACGTCTCCATGGCGCTCGCCATGCCCAGCTGCACGATCGAAGCTTACAAACCTGATGGTAGACAGGGTAAACAAAAGCATTAAGCTACCGCCCGCCGTACCATCAGACCGAAGTTAAAGCCGACGATGACGGTATTGGCGATGGACATGGAGGCGAGCTCGAGGTCGCCGAGGTGGCCGGCGAAGGCCTGCGTGATGACGTTCATGCTGTAAATAGCGACCCTGCTAAAGATGGCTGGGCCAACGATCTGCCACAGCTTCTTCGACTCGATCCAACTACGCTTCGCCAATCCGGCGACCTCCTGATCCTCCTCGTCCCCATCGCCACCTGAGCGATCTAAAAGTGCCGCCGTCTGGTCTCCACCACTCTCCATTGGCCTCCTCCTCCTCCTCCTCGTTCTGTTCTGGTGGCGGCGGTTTGTGAGGATATAAGAAGAGGAGGTTTTAGTGGAAATGTATCTGGTCTTCAATCCCTGGCTTTCGGTGGTATTTGATTTGTATTTTTCATATTGCGTAATGATAGACATCATCAATGTGAATCAGTCAAAATTTTGATTATCAATCGACGGTGGGTCGGACACTACCAGCGACGCCGTACCGAACCTAGCTATACCTTGGGGGCACAGCGAATTCATCGGGGATCGTTACAATTACGATCTCGTATCATTTACCATTGATTTCGACGGGTCCACCGTTGTCGACGATCCTGACGGGTTCACTGTCCTTCCAAGATATAGTTTGATTCGGGACGGTGATCAGTGGCCGCCGGTAGTGTCCGATCCGCGATCGGACGTTGGACGTGTCGTTGAGTAACGATCAAAATTTTTACTGAGACATTCACTTTTTACTGTGCCTATTATTTCTCTTTGATATTTGTAAAATATAAAAAATGTTTGGTTTGGATTTTTTTTATGTCTATTTTAAAAAAAAGAGATATTATTTTTAAAAAAAATTAAAGAATAAATAAACTTATTTTTTTAAGAAATTAAAAATATAATTTTCTAAAAAATAAAAACTGAAAATGATTCTAGTCTTAATCATTTCTAGATGGATCTTCGTAAGAGATTGAACTGATAATTTATAAGAGATTAGGTAGTTATATTAAAAAAAAGTTTTATAGAGTTACGCCGCTACTATTTCAACGCTAGACAACTGTGAAATCACAATAAATGAACTTGGTGTTTAATTTAATAAAGTTTATTGGTTGGGTTCAATTATTAACTAATATATAAAATAAATAAATTTAAACACCAATGAACTAGATTCATTAATATTCATGAGCAATTATTGCGATGAACTATAAATAATTTTATTTATTAACTTATATAATCTTTACTTGTTGAAAATTATTCATCGATAATCATAGCCATGATTTTGTGACAAGACTTTGTTTTTTTTTTCAGTTGAAGAAGGGGTATTTTGGTATAAATCAAAATGCAGTATGCAATTCTCGATAATTTGAATGGTAATTTGACCGTACGGTCGAGTAAAATGTCCTTAGCAATTTATTTTATTGATTTTATTTTTATTTTTTGAATGCTTAATTTGAGGTAGAATAATTTATTTAAAAATTAATTTACTTTTTTTAATTGATACTATATATTCAATTTTCGTCAATTAATATTAAAAAATGATCTAAATTTTTTTTTCTCATTTATCATTAAATTAAACTAAAAAGCACGCATAACAGATAATTCATGAATATAACATTTTTATGTCAATTATTTATTAATAAAAATTTATTTATTAATTCATGAAAAATAAGACTTATATGTCCAAGAAAAATTAAAAAGCCGTATTGTCAAGGAAAACAAACTATCTACTCTATCATATGCATGAGAGGTGCTTTTCCCACCCCCCTCTCCCATTTCATTTTTCACCCTCCTCTCTCTCCTTAATGAAATGTCGCATGTGCTCTCCTCCTCTTTTCTTTTCTTCTTTTTTATTTTTAATTTATTTAAATTTTTATAAAATAAATATTAATGAAAAAATATTAATAAAAAAAATAAAAAATAACTGTTGTCATTAATTTTTAATTAATTTAATTAATTATTTTTTTATCAATATTTATTTTATTTTATTTTATTTTTATTATTTAAGCAATTTTATTTATTATTTTTTATAAATACTTTATTTTTAAAATTTTATATAAATTTAATTTAGTTTTATTTTTAATCAATTTTGTTTATTTTCTTTTTTCATAATACCTGTATTTTTTTAATTTATTATTTTTTAAATTTGGTTTTTTTTATTGATTTTATTTTTTTATTAATTAGTTTTTTATCAGTTTTATTTTTTTGAATAATTTTGTTATATGTCTATAATCTTTTGCTTATTTTTAGTTATAAATTTCAGGAGATATTATTTATAAAATTTTTTAAAAGTATAAAAATAAAATAAAATTTATATATCTAAAACTAACAAAAATACTAACAATTAATAGTGAACACATTCATAACTTAAGAACAAACATTTTTTTTTCAAATGAAGAATACATGTAATAATACAAAAAAAACATAAAAATGCATAAAAAGTACATTTTTAGTCAATATTGCCTCCAAATTCTGCTCCTGACGCGTTTGGTGGTGGTATACCCATTACTTCGTACCACAAATGAATACGTGCACTACAAGAAAAAATGCTTCTAATGACATTGAAAAGTGTCAGCATAAATTACTTATACTGACATTTTTGATATAGTGACATTAAGTTAAAATGTCCTCTATAGTGATGTCGTCTAAAGTCTTATCACTTATGACAATTGTTAATGTCACTATAAAATAGAAATAGTGACAATACTAATAACATGAATAATTGTTATAGTGACAAAAAATAGTGTCGCTATAAGATTTATAATGACATTTATATATGTCGTTTTATTATAGTAATAATGACAAATTTATATGTCCTTTAAAATTATTTATCAAGACATTTATAAGTGTCTTGAATTTTATTTATAGGCATAATAAAAAATGTCATAATAGATAGTTTAGTATGACATTTTGAAATGTCATCATTAATAACTATCATATATTAATAAATATCTCACTCATTTTCAATATTTTCATGATATAAATATTTACGCATATAAATAATTAACATGAACACAAATAAAAATTTTAAATTGAAATTAAAGTGCTAATCAATAATTGCCAATTTTTTTACAATACAAAACTATCAAAGTAGTCACCTCAAAAAATATCTATGCACTAATCACAATCACAAATGTACCCAATGTATTTAGTTTAAGAACTAGTAAAAAATTACAACCTCTCCTAAAGCCTAAAGCAAAACATAACTAAATTTCAAAATTTTACTGCATCTTCAATCTTCAACCGTCACATCTTAAATAAAATCCAATATTCATATGACCTACAAAAAAAAATCATATATTAATTAGTTTGTGTAAATGAAATAAAATTAAAAAAGTATATAATAAAGAAAAAAATTATAATCTAGATCTAGATTTTTTTTTATAAGCAAACCAAACCAACAAATGCTAAAACTTAAGTAGAAGGTAAGATGAACACAGTAAGGTTGCAAAATAAACATGATAAATAATCAACCAATAGATTTGAACACGGTAAAAAAATATAATACACTAATAGTGGAATAATTCAGCAGATAAAGCATAATTCAATTTGAGGCATAATTCAGCATAATTCAGCAATGCTAGTGTCAATGAAGCTTGTTTGCATAATTCAACAGTAACGAGGCATATAAAGCTTGTTTGCTTTATATAATTCAGATAAAGCATAATTCAATCTGAAGCATAATTCAGCAGATAAAGCTTGTTTGCAACCTATATAACGAGGCATATAAATAAACAAAAGCTAGTGTCAATGAATTTTATTAAATGACACTAGCATTTTAAAAAACTGAGCACGTTTTTACTACTAACCAATATCCAACCAATAGCTAACAGCTGACTACAAGGAAGAGTATTATGAATCCTAAAGTTGAAAGTTCATATTCGGACATCTGAATTCTTTTGAATAAACCCATAAATTAAAATCACTACAAGCACCCTGCTATTTTTAGTCAAAATTAAATGCATAAAAATTACATAAATTAAATAGGATGGGTTTGGGAATCATATCCATTGACAGTGGACTTGAAACTTTAACCTGAAAGTTGAGGTTTGCGGCAAGGAGAGCAGACTGGAGGAACTGCATTGCTAGAACAAGAACGAGAGCAGCATTTGGGATGGTTGTTAGAATTTCATTGCCTACCGCAATATAGGTAATGTTAGTTGTGGGAACATATGCAGCAACATTTTTATTTATCCAATCAGCAGCATCTGATCGAGATTCTCCTATTCGTAGCAACTGGTCATTGGGGACACCAACAATAACCTCTATTCCAGTATTCGCTAGGGCATTCAGGATTTGATGGTCTGCATCAAACAAACGCACATGTTTGATCTGCTGAGTTTTCAGAATAGATACTATTTCTTCAGCTGATGGTAATGTGGACATCTGAGTGCCGATATTAATCCCTACATATGCACCTACAAATTTGAAGCACCATCAGTGCAATAGGTAAGAAGAAAGCGTATTAGAGCAGTTGACCACAATTAGAAAGAGAGAGAAAGCAATTAATCGAAAGCAAAAACTAGATTTTTTTCCCCCCAAAAGAACACTTCACAACTGCTACCTGAGATGAATAAACAGAGGCATTCCATGTCATAGTTCCTGTCTACTTGACCAATGAGAATAAAGAGGATATCTAAATCTACGAAAACTACCATTTTTATGGAAAACATGACCGGGATAGAAAATTAGAGAAATAGCTATAGAGGCTAGTTAAATTGTCCTTCTGCTGATAGGAAACTCAATGATTTGTCTATGAAAACTAACAAGGAAGTAGCAAAAAACTTCAACAACTAAATTATTTGTCAGACTTAAAATATAGTCTGAATCTAGTGAATGCCATATTAAACATCTAGGAATCAGCAAATATTGGTTCCCATCACAAATGAAAAAGTAAAGCAGATTGCAGTTGCACAAGGAAATTATGAGCCTAATATGGAAATACCTGAAGCACTCGAGAACAGGAACAAAATCAAGAATATAACTTTGTACTCGTTGGACAACATCTGGCTTAACAAACTCCCAAAGTGCACTCTGTCGATGAAGCAAATAAAATCATACAGCAGTAAGGACGAAAACTATAGTGTGCATTTGTAAGATAGATAATACATCAACTAAAACAAAGAAAACAAACTGAGTGGTTTTCAATTATTAGCATATCCAAGCAAAAGACCATATCACAATGCAGTATCTGATATACCTTGCAGTTTTCCAGAATTTCCAGAACCCAAAAATACTCTAGGATCTTGGAGCTTGATATACCTTGCATCTCCTTCTTAATGGTAACTTAGATTCCCTTGCTTGAGGAAATCTTTATTGCCTTAACAATTTAGACCAAGCAAAGGCATAACCAAGAAGAGAAATTAATGTTTGAAAATTAAAAGGAATTAATCAAGATCAGATCATACCAAACATCACATAGGAGCCTTTTTGCCATTTATGCGTCAAAGGTTAAGGACAAACTAACTGGCCACGGTATTGTTATAAATTAGGCCAAAATTTACAATTGAAACAATCATAATGATATAACTAAATACATGATGTATCGTTATGGAATATATTCATTAAGGAAATTACATTATGTGATAAAAAAAGAGATATTTGATTAGTCTATTCAAGCATTCAAATTCTCTCACTGATGCTTGGACAAAAAAAAAGAGAAACATTTGAGAGATGGTAATACAAATTATATATATGCGAAACAAGTTCTTTGATGTAAAAATTGGTACATACCAACGATAGATATGGAGCAAACTTCTCTGCTAAAATAGCAGCTTTGAGTACCAATTCTTCGCGCATAGCAAACTCTGCTGTGTTAAAATAATGAGAGAAGCTAACATA
>JAGFNQ010005078.1:114601-223964 GCA_024364735.1 Boesenbergia rotunda
ACATGTATTAAGAGTTAGAATTGGGGTAATTTAAACGGATGAGAAATTTTGACATGTGTCAATGGTTGGAAGAGGGGTAATTTAAAGAAAGGGGGTGTATTGACAGGTGTCAATGGTTAGAGGATGGGTAATTTAAAGAGAGAAGGTTCTGACATGTATCAAAAGTTAGATGGGGGGTAATTTAAGTGTCGAATTAGGAAGGTAATTTAAAAAAAGAGAAAGATTCTGACTTATGTTAAAAATTATATAAAATAAAAAAATAAACAATTTTTATAATAAAATAAACAAAATTGATTAAATAAATAAAATTAAATAAATTAAATAAAATTTAGAAAATAATAAACAAAATTAATTTAATAAATAAAACTAAATAAAAATTAAATAAAATTAAAAAATATATATAAGTATTAATGAAAAATAATAATAAACAAAATTAATTAAAAAAATAAAACTAAATAAAATTATTATATATAAGCATTAATAAAAAAATAATAAATAAAATTAATTTAAAAAATAAAACTAAATAAAATTAATATATATATAAGTATTAATGAAAAAGTAATAAATAAAATTAATTAAATAAAATTAAATAAAATTAATATATATATATATATAAATAAAAGTATTAATGAAAAAATAATAAATAAATTTAATAAAAAAATAAAATTAAATAAAAAAATAAAAGTATTAATGAAAAAATAATAAACAAAATTAATTAAAAAAATAAAACTAAATAAAATTATTATATATAAGTATTAATGAAAAAATAATAAACAAAATTAATTTAAAAAATAAAACTAAATAAAATTAATATATATATAAATATTAATGAAAAAGTAATAAATAAAATTAATTAAATAAAATTAATATATATATATATAAAAGTATTAATGAAAAATAAAAAAAAAATTAATTAAAAAAATAAAATTAAATAAAAGAGGGGAGGGGCACATCCGTCATTTGACGCGGGGAGAGAGAGGGGTGGAAGGGGGTGCGCGTTGTCAGGGGGTGGGAGAAGCAATTTACTTTGACATGTATCAAAAGTTAGATGGGGGTAATTTAAGTGTCGAATTAGGAAGGTAATTTAAAAAAAAGAGAAAGATTCTGACTTATGTTAAAAATTATATAAAATAAAAAAATAAACAATTTTTATAATAAAATAAACAAAATTTATTAAATAAATAAAATTAAATAAATTAAATAAAATTAGAAAATAATAAATAAAATTAATTTAATAAAAAACTAAATAAAATTAAATAAAATTAAAAAATATATATAAGTATTAATGAAAAATAATAATAAACAAAATTAATTAAAAAAATAAAACTAAATAAAATTATTATATATAAGCATTAATAAAAAAATAATAAACAAAATTAATTTAAAAATAAAACTAAATAAAATTAATATATATATAAGTATTAATGAAAAAGTAATAAATAAAATTAATTAAATAAAATTAAATAAAATTAATATATATATATATATAAAAGTATTAATGAAAAAATAATAAAGAATTTAATAAAAAAATCAAATTAAATAAAAAAAAAGTATTAATGAAAAAATAATAAACAAATTAATTAAAAAAATAAAACTAAATAAAATTATTATATATAAGTATTAATGAAAAAATAATAAACAAAATTAATTTAAAAAATAAAACTAAATAAAATTAATATATATATAAATATTAATGAAAAAGTAATAAATAAAATTATTAAATAAAATTAATATATATATATATATAAAAGTATTAATGAAAAATAATAAAAAATTAAATTAAAAAAATTAAATTAAATAAAAGAGGGGAGGGGCACATGCGTCATTTGACGCGAGGAGAGAGAGGGGTGGAAGGGGGTGCGCGTTGTAGGGGGGTGGGAGAAGCAATTTACCATATGCATACATACTGACATATTATCCCTACTAATGGAATCTAATCCTGTTCAGAAGTGTGGTGGACTTCCAAGAGTAAGATGATCCCCAAGTGCTACGAGCTATGGATACCAATTCCGATTTGTAAGAGAAGGACCGTTAGCAAATCTGTCGGGAAAAGTCCCCGGTAAAGCCCTCCTACGGTCAAGTCAGTCCTCGGTATAAGAGCAAGAAAACAATGGAACAGTGAAAGAAAACAATATTGCGTGTACCTATGCGACGGGGAGCGAAGGAACTAATATAGCCGAGGGAGCGGCAACTTCTGCCCGGCCTGCCACTTCCTGTCGTAAGCGAGAGTAGGGCAGGGCGCGTCCAGTAGTGGCAGGGCAAGGAGTTGCATGCCCGAATAAAGCAAAGGGCACTGCCGGCTCGCCGACATTCTTCGTCAGACGCCGTTCGGCCTGACGCGAACGCAAGTGGTCGTGGTACGGGATGGCAGGAGGATCATGGTGTCAGTGAGATACCCGTGATTTGGGCCTGAAGTGTGTCAGTTCCGCGCCGACCCCGTACCACTTCTGCTAGTGTGATGTCAGAGAGTGAGTGAGTGTTCCTGAGGGTTACGACCATCTTCTTTTGGGAGCGCCGCTTGGCGGCGCTGAGTGGATTCGTGCCCTACGGTCATTATGACCGAGTTAAGAGGCGCTCGGCCCAGCCACACCCGGCCTATCTCAGGGTCGGGCAGTTGGGGACTCGGGGGTTCCTCGGCTCGGGAATTCCTAATGTGGGCCTTCTTTGGCTCGCCCGTTGGCCCTCCATTGACGCCAGGTGTACTTGGGTCAAGATTGGCCTTCCGCGGCCCATGCGTAGGCCGGGCTGGGTCGGGCAATATCGGCCCGATTGCTAGCTCGAGCCATTCGATCCACCGGGGCCTCGAGGACTCCGATCTCGCCTCTACTCTGACGTGGCGCTAGGCGGGCTGACCGAACTACATGTGAGTTAGGCCGGGATCATAAGCGTCCCCCTCAAGTCTAGTCGAAGGAGGCGCCGAGTTCGACTGACTGGACTATCGTTCCTGCACAAGCCTGGCGCACCTGAGTGGTCTGCTCTTACTGCCGACCTCTGCAGTCAGCCCCGAGCCAGTGGTCCGACCACCGAGTGACCATCTTATCAAATATCTTTTCCGTTTCCCATCTTGACCCAGGTCGAATCGCCTTGTATCCTCTCCCTTAATTGTCGCCTTAATTTCCCGGGCCATGTGTCTATGGGTCATTGGTTTGCCGAGTAATGAAGTGTCGGTCGCCGGACTTGGTGAATGACTGAGGCGCACGTGCAGCGCCGCCTCAGGAGTTACCGCGGATCTGATCGGACGACCACGATCTTTTCCCGCCGGACTTGGTGAATGACTGATTGCTATGTCTTGCTATATCTTTTTCACATGAGTTCGTATGGTTATTCCACAAACTATCACATCTTTGTTGATTTGGGATAGCCCTAGGGTTAAGGGGGAGTTTGTTCTAATCTTAACAGTCCCTCTTGCCCCTTTTCGGTGTTCGACAAAGGGGGAGAGTGTGGATCATGTTAAGTTTAGGATGATCATGTTGTAGGGGGAGGATCTGGATTTCCCTATGATTCTAAAGTTGACAAATATTGATTGAGATCCCTAAACTTAGATCGGGTTGTCAAACAACAAAAAGGGGGAGATTGTTGATGCAGTCTGGCCCTGATTGTTGTTTTGGTATTGACACCGATTTAAGTTTAGGTGGATGCTTATTGATTATGATTAAGTCCTGATCGGGGATCAGGCATGGTATGGAAAATCCTAGTCTGGAGGGCTAGGTGTTGGAAAATCCTAACCTGGAGGGTTAGGTGTTGAAAATCCTAGTCTGGGAGGCTAGGTGCTTGAAAAGTCCTAGCTTGGAGGGCTAGGTGTTGGAAAAGTCCTAATTCGGAAAGGTTGGGTGAAAAGTCCTAGCTTAGAGGGCTAGGTGAAAAGTCCTAACTTGGAGGGTTAGGTGCCAATTCCCATCCTGGTGAATTAGGTGAAAAAGTCCTAGCTTGGAGGGTCAGGTGCCTAGCTTGGAGGGCTAGGTTGGATGAAGTTCTAACTCGGAAGGGTTGGGTGAAAAGTCCTAGCTTGGAGGGCTAGGTGAAAAGTCCTAGCTTGGAGGGCTAGGTGAAAAGTCCTAACTTGGAGGGTTAGGTGCAAATTCCCAACTTGGAGAGTTAGATGGAAAATCCTTGGCTTGGAGGGCTAAGGTGGATGGAAATTTAGCTTGGAGGGCTGAGTTTGAGTCCCTGGATCGGTCTGGTGATCGATCAGGGATTCTGGCACGCTGCTCCTTCGTGGATCGGTCTGGTGACCGATCCAGCAATGACTGATCGGTCGGGTGACCGATCAGGGAGCACACAGTGAGGTTGGGAACCTACTGTGCTGCTCCTGATCGATCTGGTGACCGATCAGGGAGTATGCTTTTCATCCATTGACTGGCTCCTGATCGGTCTGGTGACCGATCAGGGAGCGAGCAGTGAGGTTGAGTTCCCTTGCTGAACTGCTCCTGATCGGTCTGATGACCGATCAGGTTTACTGTGCAGATCGTTCCGGAGAACGATCAGGCGTCGCAGGTTCCTCTCTATGATCGATCAGGACTGATCCTGATCGACCTGGTCAGGTTCTGATCGGTCTGGTGACCGATCAGGAGGCTGCCTGATCGGTCCGGTGACCGATCAGAAGGCTTAGCCTGCGAAACTCAGAAATCGCCCAATATAAAGGTAGATCGGTCCGGTGAACGATCTACGATCTGGGATCGGTCTGGAGATCGGTTTGGGAGAATCTCAAAGAAATCGTGATTTCTGATTGAGCGTTGGGGATCGATCAGGACGGAGCCTGATCAGTCTGGAACCAGCCTGATCGGTCTGGTGACCGATCAGGAGGCTCTCTGATCGGTCCGGTGACCGATCACTTTAATTCAAATTGCATTGTCAGACGCTTTGATCGCGTCTGAACACAACCGATTCACTGCCACTTTCCTCTGATATTTGATATGCTGGTTGATTTGCTGTTCTAATACTCTGATCAAGCTACAGGTGACAGGGAAGGATTCAAACACTTAAGGAGAGGTCAATGGAGGCTTTCCTTGGAGCAGGTTTGTCCATTTTCCCATCTCAGGTTGCAACGGCGAGCTGCAGACTGGAGCGGAGACTGGAGCTTGACTGAGGGGAGCTCAGTGAGTCCAGAGATAGCTCAATAGAGGCTGGCGTTGGCAGATGAGTAGCTGGGAGCTACAGAGATGTTGTCACCTGGTGCTATGTGAAGAATCAAAAAGGGCGGTGGATGGCTTTGTGAAAAAAAAAAGTCTTGCGAACTATTGTTCTTGCCGTGCCTTGAGTTCTCCACAACTTGCCTGCTGTGTTCTTGCGATCTTCATCACTTTTGAGCAAGCAATTGAGAAGCAACCATCGTTTACTTGAGCGCTTGAAGGAGAAAACAAGAGGCTTGGAGTCCGACAGTGGGAAGACACGGAGAAGGGTTCTTGCGTGAGATCGCCACTGGGTGGAGCTCAGGGAAGCTTGCTGTGTTTTTGTCCTTGCTAAGTGTTTGAGTAAGATCCTTCTTGTTGTTTCTTTGTGCTTAAACTATATCCTTGTTTGAAACACACTGTGGAGAGGTTTCTCCACCGAGAAGGAGGTTGCTGGTTTATCCGGTGATAACCGGGGCTTGATCTGCCGACGATCAAGGGATCGCCCACCTTAAGGGCACGCCAAGGAGTAGGGGCAAGTTATCCCCGAACCTTGTAAACCCTCCTTGTTAGCGATCTTGCTAGTTGTGTTTGTTTCGCTTCCATTACGTTTTCTGCATAATCTGTTTTCTACTCTTTCCGCTGTGCTACTGATATTTAAGTTGCAGAAATCGCTATAAGTATTCAAGTTGCAAGTTGTTGGCTATATTCACCCCCCCTCTCTAGCCATCCGATCCCAACACTGGAGGTCAAGGGTTCGAATCTGGGGAAGGCAAAAACCCACTGTCAGGAGTGGGAAGACCGTAGGACACGACCTAGAGAGCCGCCTGAGGGGGCTAGAGGGGTCGTGTCGCTACACTGGACACTCAGTCGGGGTAGAACCCATGTGTTGGGCCCGGGTGCATGTCGACATGGATACGGGTTCGTAATTTTAAAATTTAATTACGTGCAGCGGAAGGTTTAGCATAAATAATTTCTCAAATTATTTTAACCACGTATCTAGCATGCAACCTTATGTTGTGGTGTTAAAATATGAAAACTTAGGGGCTAAAATGTAAAATTTTTTAGGGCTATCGTGAGATTTACTAAAATACAGGGGTTTATTTGCAAAATGGCCCCAAATCCCTTAAGTTCTGATTTCTCCTCCACGCGAGCGAGAACAGATCAGATCCAACTTTTCTCTCTCATTCTTCTTCTCATCCGCCTCTGCCGGAGCAAAGGCGATCTCCTCCCTTTGCACGATTGAGACACCGGAGAAGCCACGATCTCCTCTTCCTCCCTCCACACTAAGTTCCATCTCCTTTACCCTGTGGCTGAGGTCGTCGTCGACTGAAGCTTTTGCTTCCGATCATGCCATCGCCGAAGATACGGGAAGGTAAGTCGTGTGATATTAACCCTAGCTCCGATTTCTGAGCTCCATCCTTGTTTTCTTCTAGTAGATCGCAAGATTGGTTGAGTTTTGAGTTTGTTCTTGGATCTAGGGGCGATACCATCGAGTTATCAGAGATCCACCTCCTTCTTGGCGATTTTGATCTGCTCGTGGGATTGGGCTTCGATTGATGGTAAGTCTCCGATCTAGATATCTCCTTCTAGTTCGCGTAGATGGATCCCTGTTGTGATTGATCTGCTATCGGTCGCAAGTTCTTCGGGATTTTGAACCATGATTGGCTGGTTTGGGTAGGATGAGGAATTACGAGGTGAGATAGGGGTTCTGTGCGGAGTTCCTTTACGAGACTTCATGCGGACAGATCTCAGCTGGGCTGAGCTCACCGCCTCAATCAAGGTAAGGGCTAAGGTAACGGTTCAATGTGTTTCTTCCGATCTTCTTGGTTTTCCCTCAGATTTGTGCTATAATTACGCCGTCGTTTTCCGACGAGCAGTGGTGGACGAGCGAAGGGCAGCTAGGCCGGAAGGTGTTCGAGGTTTGGGGTTCTTTCTCCTCTCTCGCTATTAGCCTGAGTGGGATTGGAGTAGCCGGATCTGGGAGGGAGGACTACTGTCGGCAACAAAATAGGTAAGTCTAAGTTGTTGATTTGGTAGTTTTGAATTGGGTGCTAAGGGTAGCATTTTGATCTAAGAACCCTTTGATGTTGTTATTGGTTGAATACTTTGAATTGGTGATTTCGTGTTCTACTATGAGCTTGGAGTGAGTTGAGTGTTAATGTTAGGAATCATGTTTTATCATTGGATCAGTACTGTGAGATATGTAGTTGATCTAGTTGATGTTGGTTTTGGAGCTTGGAGTGCTAATCTAAATCTGGATCTTTACTGTGTGCTTGTGTGCTTCCATGAAGGAACTCCGTTCTAAGGGTGATTACTTGTTTGATTAAATGGGAAAATAGTTTTGGATGTTTCCTTTGGGATTCCTTCCATTGCCATGAGCTGTGAATGATCTGTGAGGTTTTCGTTTACCTCTTATGAGTGCCTCTGTGAGGATAGGGTATTGATTCGGGATTTATCATTTAGTTTAGAATGATTAACTTATAAATTTTGCTCTTTGATCCAGGACTTTGACTCCGTTCTCTTGCCGCGGATATTATTTCAGACGGGGGTTCTCTTCGTTTACGATCTACTACTTTGGAGGCGAGTACGCTGGACTTATCTTTACTAGATATAGTCATCTGTTATGCATAGCTAGATATGGTAACAGTAGGGTTACCTGATAGTTTTATTCCGGTACTTCTATTCCGATATTTGTTATCTACTTAGGTTACTGTTCCATATTTCTGTATCTGTTAGATTACGGATAGCATACCTTATACCTCGCGCTAGGGTTTAGGCTATGGTGCATCCCGGTTATCTGGATTACTGCATATCATGTAGATGACAGCAGGGATAGATAGTGGATGATGCATGGGATAGTGACATGCATCATTATTGCACGTAGCATAGGGGACGACCTTTGACTCCCTGGAGGTTGAGATGGGTCGTCGTACTTGCTACTCGTGTAGGGGCATATGCAGGCGACCTTTGACTCCCCTAGTGGTTGAGATGGGTCGTCATACCTGCCACTTTACCTGTCGTGTAGTCCCAGTTCCACTCTTCGTTAGTGGATTATAGGCCACGGCGCTCCGGCAGGTCCCCTACCTATCCGATGATAGTGAGGGGCAGGGAACGTCACTTTGTCCGATGACAGAGTACGTTCAGGGTCTGAGACCCGGCTCATTCGGTGTCGTGTGAGGCACGACGACGACCGTTTAAGTGGAGGGAGGACCCGGTCAGAGCCCTACCCACTCGGTTTCGCGTAGAGGCGATAGTAGCCGACTGGCGTCAGGGGTGACCCATGCTGCATCATGAGTATACTGTGCATTGATGCATCTGGTTGTGATTGCTCTACTTGATTGCTGCACTTGGTTGACATGCATACTACGGGGATGGTTCGGCACAGGTAGGTATACTTCTCGTCTGCTG
Source organism: Boesenbergia rotunda (assembly GCA_024364735.1). NCBI lineage: Eukaryota > Viridiplantae > Streptophyta > Magnoliopsida > Zingiberales > Zingiberaceae > Boesenbergia > Boesenbergia rotunda. The sequence continues at coordinate 123,121 of JAGFNQ010005078.1, forward strand.
GTTTAGATCTGCTTTTATTATTACTGCACTTTCTTCTATAGTTGCTGGTACTTACTGTTATTATATCTCCTTGTGCATACCTGTGTATTCGCTGAGTTCTAGGACTCACACCGTTAGCTCCCTGTTTTTATTTCAGGATGATTGTCTGGAGTGCCCGGCAGCCTGTCCCAGTTCGCGTATTTCTTCGAGATGATTCCGGGATGTTTCTTTTACTTTGTTGGGGGTATATGTTAGTACCCGTTTGCTGTTTCTTTTACTTTATTTTCCGCTGCTGTATTCGTGGTTGGTCGTGTCCTTTTATACGGTGGTATAGTTGTACTTTTGTGAGTCATGGAGGTCTTGTGCTTTGTGTTTGTCGTAAGTCGTACCGGTACGCAATTTTTGTCGTCGTTTTCGTTTTCGCTTTATACAGTCGCTTGTTCCAGCCCTATAGGCTGCGGTACAAGCAGCCATCTGAGGTGGTCGTAGAGGTTAGGGTTCCGAATTGTCCGTCGATCGAGGGAGCGGCCGTCCGGTCGGTATCGGACGAGCGGCTTCCCGGGGCGTGACATGTGGAGCAATGATCATACATTTAAAATTTTACAGAAAGTAAACTAATTTACTTAATACCTCGCGTAACTCGAAGAAAGGGACGAGATCCAACCGTAGCGTCCCTTGGAAGCTCCGCCTCTATTCGCGTCCACGTCGAGTTTTCTTCGGGATGACTTCACAAAGCCACGAGTTTCGTGCCGACAAGAACTACTAGATTCTCCAAAGGCACGACAAGAATACCAAGAGAGAGATGGAAAGACTAACCACCAAACGAAGAACGGAATCAAAATTCCGGGAGGAAGGAAGGAGTCACGCCCGCTTCTTCTTCTTCTTCGGCCTCTTCTTGGTGGTGGAAGCTCACGGCAAAGAGGGAGGGCTCTAGGGCTGGCGGCACTAGAAGAGGGAGAGAGAGAGAAGGAGAGGGAGAGAGGCTAGGCAAGAATCCTTGATCTCTTGGATTAATTTCCAAGCCTTGCCTTGGTACCTTTATATAGTAGCATCTTAATCGCCAAGTCTCCTCTTAACGGAATAAATTTTTCATAAGAAATTTATCTTATAAATTTTTCTATGAATTATTCCGTTATGCTAAGTTTTTATTATAACTTAATTTATAATAAAAACAACCATGTCTCCCTTTTTATTATGGAAAGAAATTTCTTTATATAAATTTCTTTATATAAATTTCTTTATCATGGTAAATCAATCCATTATTGATTTTATAAAATAAAATAAACCAATCGAAGGTTTATTTTAATTTCCATGAAAAATAAATCCCTTTATATAAATGTCTTTATATAAATGACTTTATATAAATTTTTTTATACAAATTTCTTTATCCATAATTTTATAAGACAAACCACGCGCGGTTTATTTTATAAATTTGAACCAAACAATTTGGTTCTTCCCTCTTATTGTGGCCGGCCAAACAAAGAGGGTGGGGACCCTCTTTGGCCGGCCAAACCCAAGCCACGATCTCACGAATTAAACTCATTTAATTCGTTCAATAAGTCTTCAAAAGACTTAGCCATTTTATGCTTCCGATGCGTCTCTGAAAAATTCAGATTCGACTTATCTCTCTTGATCGGAAAATCCAATTTTCAATTCGTTTTAAATCCCTCGGATTACTCGTAGTGCGTGTGACTAAATTGGCTTTCGATTTATGTTGGCCGTCTATAATTAACCAATTATAGAACGATCATGAGTGACACCTAGTAGTACATCATGATCCTCAATTAATCGAAAGATCAACGGTTGACCTCAGAAACTATTTTGAAACCCTTCAGCATTTTTAATGAATCGTGCCTCATTCCCTTCACCATCTTATACCCACTTGGTTCAGGACACGGTCTATGTGTGTCAGTCCCCACTAGGCTGACTACGTCACACCTAGCCCAAGTAATGTCTTTCTCGTCCAACGGATTCTAATTACTCTCATGTTTCTGAGAGATTCATACTCGGAACATGTGATGCTCTGGCCAGAGGCTTCGAGTAACAATCCGACGATAGGCCTTGGGTATACGTCTCCTCGCAAGGAGTGGTGAATCCTTTGTAGGCTGTTCAAACATCTTCGGGCATTTCGGCTTATACCCAATCATCCTGGGTCCACACCTCCTTGGAGATGCTTGCTTAAGATGTCAAAGTATAAGTCTTCATGACCAAGATGACTTGAACACCGTAAGTCAAAGGAACATCGCACTTAAGCTGCAGTAAGAACTTCATTGACATATCTATATGTAGATTACCATATGAAGTTTTACAGCTAGTCACTCCAATGAACTAGTTCCCTTAACTAGCATTCATGTTTATCTCTGGACATCCCAATGTCACCAGCCAGTGAGAATCAGCTGATTAGAGAATAACCCATGCTAGTCTCAACAGAATTGATAGTGTCTGTATTTATCAATTCATTGACTAGGGACAATTTCAATACTTTACAATTGCACATGTAGAGATAATCACTAGTTGTGAATTCATCACAAATTCTCTCATGTTGTAAATTGTATTGCGAACATTCAGTAAATGAGTTTAAGATCTTAATCAAATACACGAACATGTATACTCAAATAGTGAATATTCATTTATTAAAGTAAATAATTACAATCATAAGGCGATTGCCTTAGGACACTTCTCTCATATTACTAACACCATGGAGCGTGGGTCGCCACGCGTTCAGACTGGGAGCAGAGCCGAGGGGTGCGCGGGAGCATGCCCGCTTATAACTCGCACGGAGGTGAGAGTCTGGACACTCGGTCGGGCAATAGCTGAACCGCCTCCTTGTCTTCATGTAACTCGGCCCAAGGAGAAGCCTGCACCATATTGCGGCTAGAGAAGGGGCGCGGGGCCTTCTGACTCTCAACTCGGACATCATCCACATAGCATCGCCGGGCCACCCTCTGATCTCCTCTGACCTCTCCTACCTTGTCGTCGACCAGAAATTTGATCTTGAGCTAGAAGGTCGAGGTGACTGCCCAGAGCTCGTTGAGGGCTGGTCGACCTAGGATTGCGTTATAGGCCGATGAAGCATCCACTATCAGAAAAGTGGACCACCTGGTCCTTTTCAAAGGCTCCTCCCCTAAGGAGATAGCCAGCCGAATCTGACCCATCGGTTGCACCTGGTCCCCCGTGAATCCGAACAACGGGGTGGCCACTAACTCCAGTTGGGACGGCTTGATCTGCAACTGGTCGAAGGCTTTTTTGTAGAGTATGTTGACCGAGCAGCCCGTGTCCATGATGGTTCGGTGGACTTGGTAGTTGGATATGACGACTGTGATGTCAAGAGCGTCATCATGTGGGACCTCCAATCCTTGTAGATCTTGGGGGCCGAAGCTGATCTGGGGGCCCTGCGCCTGAGCGACGCTCGTGCCAACCTGGTGAATCTCCAGTCGGCGCACTTGTGCTTTCCAGGCCCGATTGGAATCTCCTCCAGTAGGCCCACCTGAGATTACGTGTACTCCTCCTCAGACGGCGTTCTGTCGGTTGGCTTGCTTCTAGCTTGTCCATCTCCTCGGACCTGGTCCGCTCCTCCGTCGGTAACAAGTTGCGGGTTGTCGCGGGGTTTTGCCTGGGTTCCTCGACTACGGGGGCGGCGACCGGACTTCCCCGACCTGAGCCCCGCCCGGGGGTCACTGAACGCCCCCTCCCCCTAGGGGTATTAGCTCGGCCTCTCCCAGCTCGTCGGCTTTCCTCCGTGTCGTGCGTAAGGCTCTGGTGGAAGGCGCAATAAGGTCTCCAGCGGGTCGGCAAGCACCCTTGAGCTACCTGCTGCATGTGTCTGCGCTCCATCCCCGTTCGGTCGCCCGCCCCCCGCGGGCTGCGGATGGGTCCGCCCGGGGGTCGGCTACTCTGCGCAGGGCTCGGAGTCGGTGTGTTAGCCACCTCCTTCTTCCCGGCAACTTGTGCTTCCTCCACATTAATATATTTGACAGCCTTTCCGAGCAGGCTATCAAAGTCCTTCGGAGGCTTCCTGATCAGCGATCGGAAGAACTCTCCCTCCTGTAATCCTTGGGAGAAGGCGTTGATCAACACCTTGGGTGTGGCAGTCAGCACGTCCAACGCCATTCCATTAAATCTTTTGATGCAGGCCCAAAGCGATTCCTTCGGACCTTGCTTCAACGCGAACAGGTTAAGGCTAGTCTTATGGTGCCTCCGGCTGCTGGCGAAGTGTTGGAGGAATATCCTCCTGAGCTCCTCAAAGCTTGACACCAACCCATTGGGGAGTTGGTCGAACCACCGTTGATCGGGCCCCGAGAGCATGATCAAGAAGGCTCGGCATTTCACGCCTTCGGGATATGCAACAGGACCACACTCTCAAACTTCATCAAGTTCTCCTTTGGGTCGGTGATTCCAGCATACTTGGGTATGTTGAAGAACCTGAGATGCTTAGGAACCGGATCCTACAGAATCCAAGAGGAGAAGGGGCTATGTACCAAGGCGATTGGGGACGCTTCAGCTGGGGCCTTTCCTTATCGGGATGTGGCCTGTGCGTTTGACTGGAAGTGGGTGCCTCGATCAGCATAGAATCCGCCTCATCGTCCGCCCTCGGTAGAAAGCGGCGGGAAAGGGGGTCGAGCCTCCCTCGGGTCAGGAGGCCTTTCCCCGACCCCCGAGTGGCCGTGCACCGACGGCTCGGGGATTCGAATTGCTGGGCTGCCTGCCTGTGATGGCCTCTGAGGGGTTTTCTGAGCCCGGGCGGCCATCAGGAGCTCGTACTCCTCAGGTGTAACTGTCACCATCACTCGGTTGGGATCTTCCATCGTGCACTTCCAATCAGGCTGAATTATGCCCTTCTTCTAGCGCTAAATTTGATCCTGTCGCGAAGTGAGGTGGACTGCCAAGAGCGAAGTGGTCCCCCGAGCGCTACAAGCTGCGAATGCTGACTCCGATCTGCGAGAGAAGGACCGTTAGCAAACCTGTCGGGAAAAGTCCCCGGCAAGGCCCTCCGACGGTCAAGTCAGTCCCCGGTAGAAGAGCAAGAAAACAATGGAACAGTGGAAGAAAATACTATTGTGCGTACCTATGCGACGGGGAGCGAAGGGGCCTATATAGTCGAGGGAACCGGCAGCTTCTGCCCGGCCTGCCACTCCCTGTCGTAATCGAGAGCAAGGCAGGGCGTGGCCAGTAGTGGCAAGGTAAGGTGTTGCATGCCTGAATAAGGCAAGGGCACTGCCGGCTCGCCGACGTGCATCGTCAGGCGCCGTTCGACCTGATGCGAACCTAGGTGGTTGTGGTACGAGATGGCAGGAGGATCATGTAGTCTGTACCACTTCTGCTAGTGTGATGTCAGAGAGTGAGTGAGCATTCCTGAGGCTTACGACCATCTTCTTTTGGGAGCACCGCTCAGCGACACTGAGTGGATTCGGGCCCTACGGTCATTATGATCGAGTTAGGAGGCGCTCGGCCCTGCCACACCCGACCTATCTCAGGGTCGGGCAGTTGGGGACTCGGGGGTTCCCCGGCTCGGGAATTCCTAATGTGGGCCTTCTTTGGCTCGCCCGTTGGGCCTCCATCGACGCCAGGTGTACTTGGGTCAGGATTAGCCTTCCGCGGCCCATGCGTAGGCCGGACCGTGTCGGGCAATATCGGCCCGATTGCTAGCTCGAGCCATTCGATCCACCGGGACCTCGGGGACCTCGATCTCGTCTCTACTCTGACGTGGCGCCAGGCGAGCCGACCGAGCTATACGTGAGCTAGGTCAGGATCAGAATCATAATATTAAAAGTACTCTTTTGGAGATGAATAAAAAAAATTATTGGAAACTCAATTCAAGAAAGGTGGGCTAGATGAGTTGTGCGATAGGACAGTAAATAAATCGAGTCTAATCGAGTTTTAGAATATTCAAACTTATTTGATACGATTATCGAGTTCAACTTTATGATTATCGAGTTCAACTTTATGAGCTTTGGAGTTTTAGAGTATCTCTAGTTGCGGTAAATTTTTTAAGAATTTTTTTTTTAAATGGGACTCGTAAATCGTGAGATGCTAAATTTCTGAATTATATATTCATCGTTCAGTAAAAAATTTTCATAGAGCTGGACTACTCACCTAAGATTCGATGCTATGTTAAATCAATATCGTTTTTAAAGGACAAGTAATCACATAAAGGTAACCAATTCCCCCTTCGTATTTTTGTGGTTCGGGACTGACCACATCGAGAGAGCTACTCAAGATCCACCCGACTCTTGGAGTCATTACATGATTGATCTTGATCTTCGAAGACGACAAATTCTATTTAATGTGGCAATACGATTGCAATCGAAAGACAATTATCATGTGTGACTCGCCCTCGAATTATTAGTGAGTGGCCTCGACAAACATTTATGAGCAATCCACGACATAATATAACACCAACATCTATAATTAATATAATGACATCCTAAATGGACTCAAATCTACTCTTAAATAAAAAAACAAAAATTCCAATCCAGTAGCTTAACTTTCTTGTGACGTTTGCAGTGACGTACACGCAGTTGTCGTTGAGTTACAAGATTTGATCCATCAGCCATAAAAAGATAACAAAGTGGAGCCAATTCAACGAAAGGTTCGTAATAAATTCCACATGTTAATAATAGTTCAGTTTGCGGTTCCACATTTTTTACAGTTCGTAATAAATTGCACAGGTTAGTAATACTTGACTTTGACTCTCATCAAAAATATGTATATTATCCTTTTATATTTTCGAGCCGTCATCCTAATTTCTCAAGAAGACCAGCCCTCTTCATCATCGACTTCTTCTTATGTAAGATTTCAGGATCAAAAGTACTATATAAAGAACAATGGCAATTTAACTACATTAAGATTCTTCATAAATTTCAATTTTTATATTTATTTTCAGCTATGATTCTGGATGAAATTAATTAAATTCTTATTTTATATTTCTTATATTTGAGTTTTTGTATACTTTTAAAACTCATGTTGCTTAGGATATACAAGACCCATCGTCGCATACTCTAAATAGGAGATAAATTAACAATCATTCTTAAGTGATATAAGAGTCGAATCCTAATCACATTTACTACCAGACGCTGTGATAGGTGGCTGCATGCTACTGCGTGATCAAAAGGTCACGATCGAGGAGCTGGAAGTTGGCTACATGTGATAAGAGCAAGTAACGAATTATGGGCATGCTTAACGTTAAGCGACTGATCACAATATCTTCGCATGCAGGCATGGCAGCCACCTTGGCCTTGCACGCCGCAGGTGGTCACCTCGTGTGAACATGGGCACCCGGAGCGCCTGACCAAGGGCACCTGGATGCGCCCAGGGGCGCCTAGACGTGACACTATGCGAGTTGGAACGCACACTGTTCGCACCCGGACGTGCTCAAGGGCGCTCGGAAGTGACAGTACTATCGTTTGCATGAGGTGGCCGAAGTGGCACTTACAACCGCATGAGGCGGCTGAAGCGACATTGTCGCCAGCACAAAGCGGCCAGGGATGGCCGCCTCACGTGAGCACCACCGCCAGGCGCAGGCACAACCGCCTCGCACAAAACGACCGAGAGAGGCCTCCCGCGCGATGCTGCCATAGTTGGCAGCCATGCACGGCCATGACCACCTCGCGCGGTGCAGCCGGAAGGGAGCGGATATGTCGTTGTTGAAGGGGAAGACGTAGTTAGCAAGGAAGAGGAAGGATCTAAATCTATGTGCAAAAGGTCTCTAGTATTCTCGTCAGCCGGTCTAGAATCATTGTGAAAGAGATAAATCATAATAATCAGATCTACATTTATGGCCCGCCAACACTGATGTTCAACCCTATATGTTCAATGTGTAAATAGGGGTGGAAATAGATCAGACGGTTTGTTAAGGGTCTATGACCTAACCTAACATGATCTGTTTAGAAATAGAATAATGTTTAGGACTGTTTCAAAATTTATTTTTCTTATAAGGACATATCCAGATTTAATTTAAAAACTACCAAGCCTAACAAACTGGTTTGTGCTTATTAAGATTGAATACATATGTATATATTTGTAGGTCTAGTCTATTTTAAAACTTGTATGATGCAAGGTCTATTTTGAGACCTGTATGATGTAAGACCTGATTACATACAAAATGTTGATTTTCGACCTGTTTAATATTTTGGCCTGTTAACATGTATAAAGTGTTCTAAATTACAAGCTTTGTAAATATATCGCAAACGAAGCCAAACTATTGAATAGGTCAAATTTATGCCAAAAACGAAGTCTATAATAGTTCACAGGTCAAACTCAGGCCATTTTATTACTATACGGGCCTGACTTGACCTGACTTATTTCCATCCCTAATGTAAACCACCATCCACAACCACCTCAGTTGGTCCCTGGGAGTGGAAGATAGGGATCTAGGTTGACTACAAGATATAGGTGAAAAATTAACAACTAAAATGACAAAAGCAATTTTTATTTTGCCACCGATTTTAAAAATCTGTCGCCATTGATAAAAAACATTGAAAAAATAGCTTTGGAATGTGTTTGCTCCTGTCTTTATTTAGCAATCAAATTTTATTTTGGTCATTAATTCGATCGCAAATTGTAGTAAAGGTGAAAAATTAAAGATCGAAATTACTAATCAATCGTTATTTTGAATGAATTTAAAAATTGATCATAAACCAAAATTACTAGACAGTCGTTAATTTGCAATGATTTTAAAAATAGATCAGAAAATAAAGATCAATTTTTTAAAAATAGATTGCTAATGATAAAAAGAAAATAACGATGGATAAAAAAAATTATTTGGACAATCAAATCAAGAAAGGCGGGCTATAGATGAGTTGGGTGAATCAATTAGGTTATTTGAATTTATAGACCAATCGAGATACTCGAGCTTCTTCGTTCCACCTTTCTATAATTTAAGAAATAGAAAAGATTTATTCTACCTACTACTAAGTCTATATTATTGATCGAGTTATCATTTTTAAAACTAAAATAGAGACAAAATTTAAAAAGAGTGAACAAATCGATATTAGCCAATCAAATGTGTTAGATAGATATCAATTAGGTTGGGCTTGCAAATAGTAGACTTGATTAAACGAAATGAGTTAGTAGCGATGGACTATTTGTATGGGTCGATTTGGTAAATCTTGGTTGATCATGCCAAGTGAAATTGTCTAGTCGAGTTCGGTGGTCCAAACAAACGGATTAAGTTAGCCAAGTTAAGGCAATTATAGTGTATATGTTGGGGTTGCAAGGTTGCAAATATAGTCCCACATCAAAAACATATGGGAAAGATCATAGGCTTATAAGGAAAGAAGATATCTCCATTAGCATGAGACTTTTTGGGAGAACCCAAGAGCAAAAATCATAGGGGCTTAGACTCAAAGTGGACAACATCATACCATTGTGAGAGATGTCTAAATTCCTTTGGTTCTAACAATTGGTATCAGAGTCAGGTCACTCTTCACCGGACTTATTGCCGGAAGAAGCACGAGCTAGAGCTATGATCCAGATTTAACTATGTGGGTTAAATCTTGAATAAAGAATGTGTGAACTCTCATGTCTTGATCAAGAGGACTAGACACAGGTATAGAAGTCTTTGAATAAAAATTAGTGTCATTAATTTTTATTTCTTTTATTTTTAAAATGTAAAGAATATAATGTCAATTGTATTAATGTTTCTCTTGAGGTTTGGATTGCATGTGTAAATCATTTCAGTGCCATTAATTTTTATTTCTTTTGGATTTAATAGAATATTTTCCATATATAGAAATAATGTAGTTGGCCAGATGCATTTTTCTTACTTTTATTAAAAATTATAAGTAATGTTATCATAAATTTATTATTTTTAAATTCTCCCTAGCTAGCTAGCAACGACTTCTATGGAAATAAAGCTTATAACCTTGCTTGAAACGACCTACCTACTCTTTCTATCAACCCATCTCGACATGGTGCGACTCTTAATCGCTTTTAAAATATACTTAAATATTAAAAAAAATCTCTTACCAAAGTGACTTAAAACATGTTTAAATGATAATAAAAAGGTTAAGGGATTAAATTCTATTTTAGGTTTCAATGCATTACAAGGAGTCGAGTGAGAGGAGAGGATAATCTTCACAGAGATCTTTCATTTAAGTGTCTTGGCAATATTTTCGGTCTGATTAGACTCGTTCATGCACTTTAAATTATAGTTGTTTAGGGTTTGAGCTTGAGGTTCCTTCTCTTCCTTTTTGTGAGGATCACTTTCGCTTCCTATAATTGAATTTCTGCAAAACCTGTACACTTTTTCTTTCCTTTATGTTTTCATTGAGAAGATTGAAAAGAACTCAGTTTCTATATCAAACACCAGAATACAACCATCAGGATTCACATCTGAAGATTTTGAAACTCTGGCACAGGTTATTGACTTCCAAACACTCACTGGCAGTAAAGAAATTGGAAAAACAAAATTGAAAAATTACAGATCAAAATGCCATTGTTTCTTAGCTAATGAGTCAGTTTCAGCAGGTTCAATATACTTTAGCTGCAAGCTAGCAACTTTGTATCAGTATCAAAGAAAAATTTTAGCTCAAGGATGAAGGTATGATAAACTGAGCCCTCCTGTTTAATTGGCATTTCCTAGAATGTTTCTGAAACTGCTATTTTTCTTGATATGGTTATATGTTTAGATAAACTAAGCCGATCAGGCATGGATTTAAATTTCATATCGTGCCGGTCGACATGAAAGGAATTTAGAATTCATCAGCCGGGTGAGCTCGCCAACTGACACAAACACCGTACCAGTACTGTGATCATGAGGGCATCGGTCATTACTGACAAGCAAAATATCAACGTATAAAATTAAGAAAATATATTTGCTTTCATAGAACTTATGGTATATATAATTATCTACCAAATTCAACTCAAAACCAAACAATACGATCACTTGATAACAAGTTAAAATACCATTGTCGAGATGCTTGCTTTAGCTTGTTGATGGATTTTTTAAGTATGCAAATCATATTCTTTGAATCTCCGGATATGAAGTTTTCTCAGTGCACCATATAGATCGATTTCATCAATGTCACCATAGAGGAAGACGGTCTTTATATCTATCTGATCCAGCTTAAGATCCAAATGTGTCATCAATGTCAATATGATCCTGAAAGAGTCTTTCGAGAAAATTGATGAGAAAGTCTTTGTATAGTCGATGTCTTCTTTCCGTGTGAAGCCTTTCGTGACAAAACGAGTCTTCGTCCTCTCCACATTTCCTTTAGAATGCCTTTTGATTTTAAATATTTATTTGTAACCAATAGATTTCTTAACTTTTGACAATGGGACAAGATCTCATATATCATTATTCTTCATTGACTTCGTATCTTCATTCATGGCATCAATCCGATTCTGGTAGTTAGAACTTTTCATGGCATGATAGAAGTTGATTGAATCATCTTCCATCACCTCATGTTCTTTAAGAATTAATATAATGTAATAATTCGACCCTGTACTTCATCTTAGTCTAATAGATCTCCTTGACCTTAATGATATAGGTTTTTGAGGTGGTAGAGTTGATTCTTCTGGAATAGTTTATTGAATAGGAGGTTCTCTAACATTGTATTGATCTATTGTGTCTTAAACATGATCAAGAATGGAATCTTGGCTAAGTTCAATAACACTCGTGAGAATATCAACATATTCTTCTTCAACGATAGAGTCTTTAAATGCATATCCCCCCTTGCAAACTCAATATCCTCAAAGAACTATGCATTTCTTGACTAAAAAATTGACTCAGTCTCGTGATCATACAATTTGTAACCCTTTGATCTTCCAGAGTACCTAATAAAATAGTAACTCATTATTCTTGAGTCTAATTTGTTTTTCATTAAGCCTATGAGGTTGTGTCTTAGCTGAACCCCAAATGTGCATGTACATTCAACTAGGCTTCTTGTCTGTCCAAAGCTCATAATAAACTTAGTTGCTTTCATTGGAACCTTATTAAGGATATATGTTGTTGTTTTAAACGATGGCATAACCAGTAATTCAATTGAATTCAATAAATTAAAAAAATTAAAACAACATAAAATGTACAATAAAATTGATATATTAACTTCGTATGTTTTTACAATAATATACTCTTCAAAATTTCATGCCTCGAAAATGCTAAATAATAATTTCCTTAGCAACGGTATCAAACACATCTTACTCAATATGTGATATCGAACAATCATGTACCATATCATCTCCTAACTAATTACGAAGCAAAGTTTTAATTATTTTCATTACTGTAAACACTCTCTTTACCATTGCAGTTATAACGGGTAATAACAATGTTAATTTCAAAACTAAATATAGTAAAGACTACAGTCGATGTTTCTTAAATTGAATTATCATTTTAGCAAGCTCTTTAATTCCCACAACCTCAGAGAATTGATTGCTACTTCACATATCAAATTTAAAGTTATTAAGTTGATGCTCAAGATGCATTAACTTTATCGGGGTGAAATCGGATACATAAAACCAAGCAAACCGAAGAAAATTTTCTCTTATTAAAAATAGAAAATGAATTTGATGGATCAAGATAAGTCATACATAACAACTCTAAGTTTGATCATTAAAGCGAAAGTTCAATTGACGATTTGAATGGGTTCACCGTCCCCTCAAGGTATAGTTTGATTTGAGGAGGTGGTCGGAGGTCGTCGGCGATGTCCGATTACCGATTGGACGTGCCGCCCGCAAGGAATGCCGATTGTGAGACACAGGGACACCAAAAAAGTGGGGCAGAGTACCCTCACTAAAATTACAACTCTAAGTTCACATCGTTAAAGCGAATGTTCAACTCTTGAAGTTGTAAAAAAAACTCTTGAAATTGTAAATCAATCACTTCATAAAATGTTTTAAAGCGATAATAGTGAAGATTTATACTTCCATATTTCGTCGTTATCTCCCATGAAAGGTGAATAAGTGTTTCATTTGTCAAGCGAATACCGGAAGCATGTTAGGAATTTAAGTCTATATGTTAGGATTTTTTCTTTAATTTGAGTCTTACGGTTTGGAGTGTATATTAACAATTATTTGAGTTGATGTAAGGAAGGTTTTTCGGGATTATTAATATTTTCGACAGTACCATTCATTTTCCTATAGGTTGTAGAAGATTGCTTTTAATATTTATGCGTGAATCAACGGATTCAATAACTTGCAGGATAATCGATGTTGTACTCTAACCAATTAGAATGATTACTGAACCATATAGCCTGAAATTTTTGTTTCTCTGTTGGACAAAACACTAAGGAAATTTATGATTGTTAGGTTGAAACGAACTTTTTTGCAAATAGTAATGTCAAATAATATCACTTTCATCCATCGAGGATGTTCCTTCTTAACCTAGGGTCACTAGGATACTTATATCAGGAGGTGGAGGAGATAACGGAGGGGGAGATGCCCTATTTGAAGTAGGTTCATCTCACATTTTCTTAAGATACCTCAGCATTCCTATTTTATCTAATTTATCATTAATATAATATTTTATAAATACAATCACCTTATTTAATGACTATATTTTTTAACAATTCAGAAACAAATAGCAAATGAAATTGATAGAACCAACTTAAGAGTTAATAATCTCTTATTTTCATGTATATTGGTAGAGATACTAAGCCAAGTGTTTACATTATAAATATATACTTTTTTAGTTATATAACTATCTAACTTTAATTTTTCATCCTAAAGACGATTACTTCCCTACGCATGTGGCTATTATAAGATGTCCATGCAATAAATGATGTGATTTAATTGATCAAACTTTTAAATGGTTGTCAATGGAATTGATCGCCTACATACATACCCGACCCTGGGCCGGGTCCAACCCGGACCCGGCCCGAAACTGGCCCGGGTCAACGGGCCGGGTGGCCTGTTGACCTGGTTCGCCGGGCCGAACCGGAACCGGCCCGGCAGGATGACGGGCCGGTTCCGGTTCCAGCCCCCAGAACTCGCGAACCGGTGGTTAATCGGCGGTTTGCGTGAACTGGCGGTTAACCGCCGGGTCCAACGGCACTGAACCGCCGGTTCAGTGCCATTGGAGGCTTTTTTGTTTTTTTTTTCAACGGATGAGATCATTTGACCGTTTTTTGATCAATGGCTATGATTTAGTGACCGTTATGATCTGAACTCTATAAATAGGGAGCTCATTTCATCATTTTCACACACAACACAACTTATCTTCTCTCAATCTCTCATTCTCAACTCTCTAACTCTCAACTTCTCTCCGCGTTCTTCATTTTTTGACGATAATGGAAGGAGGTCACGGAGCTTCATCATCTCGATCTCGGAGGGAAAAAAAAATTACATACGAGGATCCCAACCTTCAAATTCAATCCACCGATGATGAGACCGAGGCTCAGCCCCAACGTCCCCCGATCCCCGAAACGCAAGGAAGTACCGATGCGATTACTTCTAAGGTTCGGGAAAATCCTCCTTTAAAATGGTCTATTTTTACTAAACATTTTGAGAAGGTCACACTTCCGTCGGGAGAAATGCGTGCAAAATGCAAGCATTGCAATGCTTCCTACAAATTCCAAGCCGGCGGCGGCTATGGGTCGTTGAAACGACATGTAGAAACGAAGCACCCAACGAAATATGGGCTTGACCGCTCTCAAACACAATTATCTAGATTTTCTAGCGGTAGTAGTACTGATTCTGGTTTATTTTTATATTCAGATAATAAATTAAGAGAATCATTAGTTAAATTTGTTTCCGTAGAATATCTTTCTTTTAGTTTTGGATCTAAATGCACATTTGAAAATTTTTATAAAGAATCTCTTAATCCTGCTACTAAACGTGTATCTAGGACTACACTTACTCGTACAATTAAAAGATTAGTAAAATAAGGAAAAAAGAATTTAATTGAAGAATTTAGTAAATTAAATAATAAAGTTTCTTTATGTTCCGATATTTGGGGTGATCATTGACAATCTCATTCTTATATGTGTATAACATGCCATTGGATTGATAACTCTTGGATCCTTCAAAAAAGATTATTAGTTTATAGAGCTTTTGATGAATCACATACTGCTCATAACATTGCACAATTATTACACATAGTTTTAGAAGAATATGGATTGACTCATCAAATATTCAATATCATTAGACAATGCTAGTTCGAATACCGCTTCAATAGATGAACTAAAATTTATTTGTCAACCTGTCATTGGTGGTTTATTTTTTCATATTCGTTCTGTATGCCATATTTTAAATTTATGTGTTCAAGATGGATTAAAACTTTTACAAAATTATACTCAACCAATTAGAACTGCAATTTCATACTTATGGTCACATCCATCTATGATGAAACAATAGGGTAGATTTTGTAAAGCTAATGGAATGCGACCAAAAATATTTCCACGTGATGTTCCAACACGTTGGAATTCAACATATCAATTATTACAAGATTCTTTTCAATATAAAGATTTATTATGTTTATTTTTTGCACAAAATATAATACTAATATATATTTATTTTCACAACAATGGAATATTTGTAGTAGTATTTGTAAAATTTTAAAAGTTTTTAACGATGCAACTGAACAACTTTCTGGTGTTTATTATCCTACTGCTCATTTAATTTTAGTAAATTTTTGTAGTATAGTATTAATATTAAATGAACATGTAAATGATAAAGCTTTAGCTTTATGTATAATAGCTATGAAAACTAAATGAAAAAATATTTTTATTTAATTCCTGAAATTTATTTAATTGCATTTACTTTAGATCCTAGATTTAAATTAGAAGTTTTACAAGAAATGTTAACTTTATATTATGACGTATTAATTCCTATTAAAGATTCTTCCTCTCCGGATCCAGCTAATATTGTATGTAATATTAAAAATTATTTATATGATCTTTATAATCAATATTATGTCAAATATGGAACACAAACTAATATTTCTGAAATACAACAACCTACTACTACTAATTTAAAACTTACAAAAGCACAACTTTTATTAAAAGAACGGACGAAACGTCCACGAGGATCCTCAAGTTCCACACAGGAACTTGAGAATTATTTTACGACTTCTTTTGATTTTAATGAAGCAGATAGCGAAGATTTCGACATCTTGAAGTGGTGGTCACAGAAGGCTCAAAGCTTTCCCGTTCTCTCCGTGATCGCAAAAGAAATTTTAGCTTCTCCAGTGTCAACTGTTGCTGTGGAACAGACGTTCAGTGCCGACGGCAACATATTAGATGAACGACGATCAACTATGTCTCCCGACTCATTGGAAGCTCAAGCATTACTTGATGATTGGACCAGAGCCGAGAAGCGAATCCAAGGAATGCAACTTTAGAAGACGAAGTCGAAGAATTTGATACCGAAGGAACAAAAACAACGGGAACGAGAGAAAATGCAAGTGAGTGAGAAAGGGTCAAAATGTAAAAAATGTAAAAGGGTAAAAATGTAAAAGAACTACGTGGGCTTTGATTCCCCTACACCCTAAGGGGATACGTAGGCAACTTATATAAGTACAAGCTCTTTTTTTAATAAAATTTATTTTTTTAATTTAATTTTTAATTTTTTTAATATAATAATCTTGAACTGTGGCAAACCGTGAACCGGACCGTGAACCGGCGGTTCCGAACCGTGAACCGTAACTGCCTTGGGCGGTTAAGGTTAAGGGTCGACCTCCCATGAACCGTCGAATCGGCGGTTCCGAACTGTCGAACCGTCGGTTCCGAACCGTCGAATCGTCGGTTCCGAACCGTGATCGGGTCTACCTACATATAACAAGTCAACATCAAATGCACAGAGAGCCTCAACATCTATAAACACTTGATTAGCAAACTTCAATACATAAATATTGGAAAAATAATACTGTTTTTACAACACTTAAATACTTTTTTAATCATGTACGAAAGGTAATCCATAATCGAAAGAGATCAAACAAGAAAATTTCATCTCAATCGGAAGGCATTTGTTGTGGAGAATGGGCGAAGTGATGATGCTGATGCTGATAGCAAATGACAACGGTGTTGGCTGAAATAGCGTGCGGTTAGAGAAAGAATAAAAAGGGGATTGAGGAGCAAGAAGAAAATATGGGAAAGAGAAAAAAAAGGTTCAGGTGATGTTTTTTATTGGACTTTTTTGAAAAAGTTTAGCAAATTTTAGAATTTATAATTAGATCATTTTTAATTTCCCCCCCAAATTACCCGTAAAAAACCCAATCCCCAAATGGAAAAGGTATTGGACGTTTTTCACCTGCACCATCATATCTACTATAGTATTCAATTTCATAATTTGAATTGCTGCTTTTGATTTTTTTGCTAAGTTGTTTCTAAACTTCAGCTTTAAAATTTTTAAATGTCTCAAGTGACTTTGATTTTTCATGGATGAGATACAGATAATCACAACGTGAAAAATCATCTATGAATGTTATCAAATATTGTTAATCATTCCAAGTATATCCATAGGGAATAATCCATAAATATTTGTATGTATATGTTCTACAATGTTTGAGGTCCCGTTGGCTTCAAATTTTCTTTTATTGATTCATTTCTCTTTTATACAATTCATACAATCATCTAAATCTGTATAATCCAAGGAGTCTAAAATTAAGTCTCTCTATTCTCCATGTAGATGTATGACCTAATCTCTCCTATCATAATGTACCCAAATTCTCATTAACTAAATTTCTCTTCACACCTTGTGTGCTTAATTTCAGGAATTCATTAAATGAAGCAATGACATCAAAAAAGTAAAGATTATCATAAACAGATAAATAACTGATGCCATCGACTGCATAACTTGGCTATCTAATAGTCGAGTCTGTCGGCCAATTATTAAACATATTATGCACTATTTGTACATTAGTTAAGTTGATCGATCGATTAAAAAACTTACTATGTACGGTTTGTGTATAACAGGCAAGTCGGTCAGTCAACTACTAAACATATTATGCATGGTTCATTCGCAGAGTCAAACTGTAGTCAATGTATTAGTCGACTACTCTTAACATATAATGATGTCCGTTTGTATGGGTTTGACATTTATTATTATTATTATTATTATTATTATTATTATTAGAGCTTTGTAGTTATCTCAAATATCCAATTAAGAATTGAAAATTTTAGACCATGTGGGTAGAGTATTGTGGTTACGCCCACCAAGAGTTTGAGACTCTGCTATGACATTTTATTAGAGATTTTTCTACCTCTTGAGTAGCGAATCCATGAACGTTGACTGCCAGGATGAACCTCATACACTTCCCCGATTTAGATTATCAAAAAATTGATTTGGAGATATATATTTTTAAAAATTATAAATTCCATATATGCCAAAAAATCTACCATACCCTAAATACATTTTTAATAGAAAAAAATCATGAATTTCATATATATCAAAATCAACCAAGTCGCTATTTTACAAGATAAACGTATACATAATTAAGAAATCATTAGATCAGACAACATAATTTTCACTTGGTACTCTCTAAATTATGTTTTATGTTAAAAAAAATCTTCAAAGTAAAACAGATTGTACATAAGAATTAAACATTATTGATCTTGGTACTCTCTAAATACAATTCTTAATAATTATTAA
The DNA here is from genome assembly GCA_024364735.1 of Boesenbergia rotunda. Classification (NCBI taxonomy): domain Eukaryota; kingdom Viridiplantae; phylum Streptophyta; class Magnoliopsida; order Zingiberales; family Zingiberaceae; genus Boesenbergia; species Boesenbergia rotunda. The sequence continues at coordinate 141,625 of JAGFNQ010005078.1, forward strand.
ACATGGAGACTTTGATATCACTTGTTATAACAAGATTATCCTTTTATGAATATAATTGATAGACAAAAGTGTGGAGGGTACTTGAATCAAGTGCTAATATCACTTTGGCGCTATGCGATTTGGTCTTCCATATCAATATGATTCCCATGAGGGACCGCTTTAAATCTCTCTCCACATTCTCTTAACGATGAGATTCAAAAGAGAATAGGACAGTTCAAAACCTAATTGTATGATCCGGGCCGGGGCCATAACCCCCTTATTTATACATATAACCATTCTATTTTAACTGATCATAAAAATAAAAATTACTCATATATTATTTACACATTATATTAATTAAAGGGTAATGCTCTATCAGATATGTTAAAACTCAAATATTTAAAACTTTACTGGATAACTTATAATTCAACATAATCGAACATGGCACTCTGCGATATATAATTATATATATCATATATAAATTTAACATTAGATAAATAATTCAACATTAAGTTCTTTCAATTTCGGGAGATCACAACATTGATTTCATGGTTTACTCGAGCTGCTACTTGCAGTACTTCTCCATTCTTGAGCTTGCTCTCAGAGCCTGCACATTAAATAAATTTTTGAAAACTAAATAAAAAATTCTTTTTTTTCAATGAATAAAATAAATAAATATGAAAAAAATATGGAAAATGTTTTCACCTCTTTTTCCCAATCACATCTGATGGTAATGAAAGCCAGAATTAATGTCTGGACAGGTTCTAGAATCGATCCACACAATCATTTCAGATCATCGTCAATCGACGTAAAATACATTATAAAAAAAAAAAAAAAAAAAAAAAATAATGAAAATAATTTAACCAAGAATATATTAAAAGATATCCAAAGTCAAAAAATAACATCTAGACTTATCATTTTAGAAAAGATATAAATTATTAATTTCACTACTAATTGATTAAATAATCATTCCTAACCATTAAATACACTATCATTTTTTTTTGGTTACAAATACAGATTATTATTATTTTTAAATTAAAATAATAATTTTTATTTTTGAAAAAAATAAAAAAAATACCAGAACTCCTAGATTGAAGACCCAGCCCATGAAAACTCCCAGGGGAACTCCGATTAAATAATAACTTCCAATATTGACATATGCCACAATGGCTTGCCACCCTGATCCAACGGCCACTCCTGCATATTTTTTTATAAAACAAAAAATATATATTTTTTTTAATAATTTTTTAAAAGAGAGAGATTCTTTTTGACAATATAGATAAATTAAAATAGTGCCTTTTAAATTTTCTAACTTTTTTTAATGAAAAAACGCATTTTTAGTAATAGCAAAAACAGTATTCTTTTATATCACCTGAGAGAACTGGTTGGATGCTGTTGAGCAAAACGGTGGCCGCTAATATCACAGAGAGCTTGTCCACAGCTTGGATCACGACCGGACTCGTGGTGAAGATGAGGGCGAACTTGTCGTGGAGCGATACGATGAGAACCCAAAAGAAGAGGCCGATCACTGAAGAAGTGATCACCGATATAATGGTCGCGAACTTGGCACCTCTACCACTGCCCGCCCCAAGTTCATTGGCCACTCGCACTCTATTATTAGCAAAGACAATTCGAGTGAGTAATTTGACTATGATAGCAATTGACGAAAATGCCTCCTATGATTAAAAGTCAAAAGTGGCCCAATTGTGGGCCCACCACAATCAAGGCTGGAAACAGACGCTCCGACAACTTGAAAAGTTTTGGATAAAAGTGAAATTAAAGGAGATTTACGCACCCAGTTCCGGCGAAAAATCCCAGAGGAATCATCATCTCCCAGCCATTTATGTTCATGCTGCATGCATTAATCACGCCGGATTGTTGATGTGTTTTGCCACGCAAATGAAGTACTAGTTGTGATAAACAATCGTGATGTAGTCTTACCAAATCGAGATTGCGTCGACGGCGATCTTGGCGTTCTTAAGATTCCCCGTCAATAAGATCAAGATTCTGTAGTACCAATTCTCCAAGCTGCAATCGGAGCAGAGTTAGCGTCGGATCGAGAGGAAAGATTTGTTGTTTGATTAGTTGTATGTGGATCGCCGGAAACAGAGTGAACGGACCAGAGCATGACGCCGGAGGCGACGGAGAGCTTCGTGAAGTCCCAGAGGCCGACGAAGGCTTCGAGAGAGAAGCCCTTCCAGGTGTCCGGGCAGCCGCCTCCGACGACGTAGGCGAACTGCATGGCGGCGGCGGCCCACCACGAGAAACTGAGAGTGAGCGCGGTGCCGACGAGGCCGAACTTGAGCCTGGCGACGAAGAGCCAGGTGATGAAGACATGGAGAGGAGCGCGGTGAAGGAGAAGGCGGCGTTGACGTTGTTCTTGAGCTGGCACTGGAGGAACCGAGTGACCGGCAACAGGAAGACGAAGCAGAAGTGGGTGGGGATGAACCAGAGGGACACCTCGCCGGCCTGCGCCGCCAGTTCCGGCGTCTGCCCGGTCAGGAGGAGCACCTGCGTGGCGAACAAGTACATCGGGAGGAGGAGGACGCCGCAGAGGAAGAGGACGATCCACGACCGCTGCAGGTAGATGCCGAGCATGTGGAACTTTCTCGCGCCGTAGGCTTGGCCGCACAACGTCTCCATGGCGCTCGCCATGCCCAGCTGCACGATCGAAGCTTACAAACCTGATGGTAGACAGGGTAAGCAAAAGCATTAAACTACCGCCTGGCGTACCATCAGACCGAAGTTAAAGCCGACGATGACGGTGCTAGCGATGGAGATGGAGGCGAGCTCGAGGTCACCGAGGTGGCCGGCGAACGCCTGCGTGATGACGTTCATGCTGTAAAGAGCGACCCTGCTAAAGATGGCCGGGCCGACGATCTGCCACAGCTTCTTCGACTCGATCCAACTACGCTTCGCCAATCCGGCGACCTCCTGATCCTCCTCGTCCCCATCGCCACCTGAGCGATCTAAAAGAGCCGCCGTCTGGTCTCCACCACTCTCCATTGGCCTCCTCCTCCTCGCTCTGTTCTGGTGGCGGCGGTTTGTGAGGATATAAGAAGAGGAGGTTTTAGTGGAAATGTATCTGATCTTCAATCGCTGGCTTTCTGTGGTATTTGGTTTGTATTTTTCATAAATAATGATTGAGAGAGTGAAAATCATAGTGAATGACGTAATACCTTGCATGTACGATCTCCGACGGGTTCACCGTGCCCCTCAGAGTATAGTTTGATTCGGGACGGCGGTCGAAAACCGTCGATGGTGTCCAAGCGATAATCGGACGTGTGTATGTAAAGTGTCACGTCATGCCACGTCATGTCACATCATTCACTATGATTTTCACTCTCCTATTTTCACTCTCCCTATCATTGCTATCAATAATGATTGGGAGAGTGAAAATGGGAGAGTAAAAAACATAGTGAATGACGTGCCACCTTACATGCATGATCTCCGACGGGTTCACCGTGCCCCTCGGGGTATAGTTTGATTCGGGGCGTTTGACCGCCGATGATGTCCAAACGATAATCGGACGTGTGCATATAAAGTGCCACGTCATGCCAAATGATTGGGAGAGTGAAAATGGGAGAGTGAAAACCATAGTGAATGACGTGTCACCTTGTATGCACGATCTCCGACGGGTTCACCGTACTCCCCAGGGTATAGTTTGATTCAAGGCGGCGGTCGAAGGCCGTCGATGCTGTCTAAGCGATAATCGGACGTGTGTATGTAAAATGTCACGTTATGTCACGTCATGTCACATCATTTATTATGATTTTCACTCTCTCATTTTTACTCTCTCTATCATTGCTCTATTCGTAAAATATAATTTTTAAAAAATATGTTTGATTTGGATTTTTTATGTTTATTTTATAGAAAAAGAGGTATTATTTTTTAAAAAATTAGAAAATAAATAAAATTATTTTTTATAAAAATTAAAAATATAATTTTAAAAAAATGAGAACTGAAAATGAATCCAGTCTTAATCATTTCTAGATGGATCTTCGTAAGAGATTGAACTGATAATTTATAAGAGAATTAGATAGTTATATTAAAAAAAAAGTTTTAGAGAGTTACGCCGCTACAATTTCAACGCTAGACAACTGTGTAATCACAATCAATTGGATGAATCAACTTGGTGTTTAATTTAATAAAGTTTATTGGGATCGGTTCAATTATAAACTAATATATAAAATAAATAAATTTAAACACCAATGAACTAGATTCATTAATATTCATGAGTAATTATTGCGATGGACTATAAATAATTTTATTTATTAACTTATATAACATTTATTTGTTGAAAGTTATTCGTCAATAATCATAGTTATGATTTTGTGACAAGTCTTTGTTTTTTTTTTTCAGTTGATGGAGGGGTATTTTGGCATAAAACAAAATATAGCAATAATTTGAATGTAATAAATTAAAATGTAGTATGTGATTCTTAAGATCGGCTCCAACCAAAATATTATATTTGATATCAATTTCATACTAAAATGGTACAATTTCAATACTAAATATTATTTCATCTCCAACTCACTAACATCATATCACACTAAAAAAAAATATTCCTTAAAATATTCTATTTCATTTTATTCAAAATTTAATTATTTACATAAATTTTAATTTATTAATTTTTACATCATACTTATTATATTTAAAATTAATATTTCAAAATTTTAATTATTTTATTAATTTTTTAAAATTAGTGATATAATTTATAAATATAATTATAATTAAAATATGCTTAATAAATAAAATTTGTATTAAATTAAATTTTTATAACTATGTTTAATAAAATTAAAATACGTTATTATATTTTTTAATTTATATTTATAATAAATAATTAATATTTTTAAATAATTATGGAAAAAATAATAATTTTAAATTAATTTTTATTAATGATATTTAGTAATATAATATTTAATAATATATATTATATTTGATATTAATGATTATATAATATTATAAGCATTTTTAAATATTAAAAAAAAATTAAAAATTCCAACATCAAATATGGTGTCATGAATAGTATATCACCAAATATTGTAATATATTATTCATTATACTAAATTTGGGATAGATTTTAATGTATCGGTTGGAATATTTTGGTATGACTTTGACATCAAATTTGATGTTTTAATGATGGATTAGAGATGCCCTTAAAATGTAGTACGTGTTTTTTTTTTTCATTTGAGTAAATTGTCCATAGTAATTTATTTTATTGATTTTATTTTTATTTTTGAATGCTTAATTTGATGTAGAATAATTAATTTAAAAATTAGTTTATTTTTTTAATTGATACTATATATTCAATTTCCCTCAATTAATATTGAAAATGATCGTCAATCATCAAATTAAATTAGATAATTCATGAATATAACATTTTTAAGTTAATTATTTATTAATAAAAAATTATTTATTAATTCATCGAAAATCAGACTATCTCCCAAAAAAAAATTTAAAAACGCATTGTCAAGGGGAAAAAAACTATTAACTTTACTCTATCATATGCATACTGACGTATATATTATCAGTACCTATGGAATTATTATTTTAAAAGTACTTGTTCCGAAAGAGAATCGACGTGGATGACGAGTTATCGAAGCGCTACCCATGAGGATAACGACGAGGAAAAGACGATCGTGCCTACGAGATTAACACGAACGTTAATAGGAACGCATTGGAAGGTTTTCCAGTGGAGCCCACTTCGACGCTCAAGTCAGGAACGAGAATTCTTTCAGGAGGACGACGAGGAAATAGGATTTTGTTGAGTTCGGAAAGCTACCTCTTTACCTGGATTCTGAAGCACTTTATATACCTGAGGGCTTGGTCACACGTGTCTCCACGTTCTTCTCCACATTCCCTAATCGTTGGTTACGTGATAAATTTTACGTAACGACCGCTACGATCATTAAGACCTTAATTATCGCATGTAATAGACAATAATTATCCGACGACTTTCCTGATCCGGAAAGAGGAACGTCTACTTGAAGTCGGACTATCTGATGTATTAATCTTCGGGCTTCGCTCTCCCGAGTTAATCTTGGGGTCTCCTCTCTCGGACTAACCTCGGGGCCTTCCTTTGGTGTACCAAGAGAGTCTCGTGAACCTGAAGCCCGACTCATCCTCGAGCATCTGTCCTCCCGAGGTGGTCTTGGGAGCCTGAAGCCCGGCCTGACCTCAGGCGTCTGTCCTCCCGAGGTGGTCTCAGGAGCTCGACCTCGACATTCAGGTTCGGTGGATCTTGACACGTAGCTTCCCCGTGCCACGTGTCAACCATGGGATGCTCAACCCCATCACAAGTCCCTCCCTTCAAGTCTAATCGAAGGAAGTGTGACCGACTGATTAGACTAGTAGTGCAACGAAGGGAACCTACACATCTGTGGGTCCGTATATCCATTATCTCTCCGTTGGCAGCTTGTCGTGTCCGAGGAATCGAAACATTCATCCCTTAGCCTTAGGCAGTCTTTTGAATTAATCCAAAAATCTCCGTGAGTTTCGAGGCGAGGCAATGATAACTGTCTATCACCCATTAAAAACACATGGAGTCTCTTAATGGTGATAAAACATCTCAGCGAGTGTAGCCTTGCCACGTGTTCAGATCTTTTCTTCGCGCTCTCCTGCTGATACGCGCCGCAGGGCCATACCAAACGATGGCTTTAAAGAGAGACGTCGCCTCAAGATGGGCGGTAATCACCGTCCACGTGTCGTGCCCCCATTGTCCGCACGAGGGCGGCCTCTTCTCTATAAAAAGGGCAGGTGAAAACGTTCGTCCACCTTCTTGCATCATCAATTGGCAGACTTTGTACACTTCATTTCCGTCTACTACATGCATCTTCTTTCACCAAGGCTTCTTCCACGCACGTAAGCCTTTCCTCTTCCATCTTCTTCTCTTTCTCTCATTAGAAGTCATGGGCAAGGAAGGGAATAAGGACCAAAGTAAGAAAGAGAAATCGGAGAAGGAGGAGGCTTACCGCCCGGAGTAGTACGAAGCCACTTCCTCTAGAGTTAAGTCGGAGACCCTCCGAGCTACCTGTGAAGCGTACGACATTCCAGCGGATTTGGAGGTAGAAGTCCCAAGGGTAGACCAGTCCCCTGTAGAGCCTCCTCTAGGGTTTTTCACCTTCTTCCTAGGACAGGTAGAATTAGGACTTCGTTTTCCCCTACCACCTTTTTTCATGAGCATATCCTCGTATTTCGATATTTCTCTTCATCAGATGGCTCCCAACGCCTTCGCCCAGATGGGCAGGGCGTTCATCCTTTTCAAACTCTTCGACATTCCTTTGACCCCTCCCCCGCCCGCTTTTTTGACTTTTTCTTTCTCCCAACCTTAGTGTCTTAGGGGGCTTTCAGCTTCACGGCTCGCCCCAGCCACAAGTTCGTAGGGAGCCTTCCTTCCTCCCATAAGGGATGGAAGGAACACTTCTTCTTCATCCGACCCCCTGAGCGCTCCTTTGACCCCATTCGCTGGAGAGAATACCTGTCGTCCATTCTAAAGCTAGGCGACTTCCAGCAGGATCCGGGCTATCAGCGGGCTTGGGGCATCCTAGCCAACATGGAGTTCAGCGGCCTCTACATGGTACAGTGTGAAGAACTCCTGTACCGAGCTGGGCTCAGCTCTAAAGCCACTAGCATCAATCACAGCCTCGGTAAGCCTATATTTTTATAGATGCTCGTTAATTTTAACTGATACTTTGTTGCTTTTGTATTGCTGAGGGCGTCATGCTGTCTCGGGCAATAAACCGGCTCCTTAAATGGGAGCAGGCCAATGAACAGGCCTTGGCCCCTCCCCCGGCTCCTACTGCCGCAGTGGTTGACTCAGTCGAAGCCTTGGAAGATACGTTGGTGCGACCCAACGACCAAGGAGCGACAGAGCGGCTTGATGACCAAGAGGCGCCTGAGCTGCCTGATGACCAAGGAGCCGACCCCTCCCCCGTGCTCATCGAGATGGGAGGGGATGAGGAAGAGTCGGCGTCTCGAGCTGGTCCACTTATGGCCAACGCAGCCAGGAAGACGAGGCATAAGCGACTCGTCGAGCGGTCGGCCCTTCGGAGGAGGTTGAGGAACTTTGCACTTCCCGAGCTTCCAACGATTGCCGAGGAGGAGGAGGACACGCTGCCCCTCTCCAAGCGCTTCAAACAGACGACCCCTCTGGCCGTAGGGCATCAGGCCACGATCACTGCCCCGACCAATCCCTCGAACGCACTGAAAGGAAAGCAGGCAGTACCAGCAAAGCCCCAGCTGACGAGTGCGCGCCTGCGCCGGAAGGTCCAGGTGGCGGAGGAGGCGGCCTTTTGGGGTCCTCAACCGATGCAACTGAGGGAGCCTCCGCTGAGGGTCTTGCTTCCGAGGAAGCGTCCAGCTCTGAGGAGGACGTCCCGGGCCCCTCGACAGTGCCTCTCGAGGCACCTGTTGTCTAGCTTATCCCCCGTTCCGAAGACGTACTCTCTTCAAGGAGCCGGGATGACGCGCCGAGGAGCTGGGGCGACTTGAGAGGGAGGACCTTAAGTGCCTCGGCTGGGTCACTGGCCAACCTATACGAGTCCCTCCTGAAGGTAAAGGTATTTGCTTCTTCTGTTATCCTTGCTCATGCCTTCTAATTCCTATTATTCCTTGTGGTGGGTCCCTTACGACTGCCTCATCGCAGACCGCTAGTTGTACTCCAGGCGGGAGACCGAAGCCCTGATCCACTGAGTAGCCGAATTGGAGGCAGTGGTCCATCGGCCCGCAGGGGAGGCCTCATGCAGACGGAGGTCAGCAGGGCTCTTAGGGCTAAAGTGGAGTACTACACGGACTCCCTGCTGGCCTGAGAATCTGCCCTACACAGCTCTCGCCACCAGGAGTGCCTATTGACAGAGAGGGTCACTGCCCTCTCAGATGACGTGCGCCGACTGGTCCAGGAGCGGGAGCAACTCCAAGCCAGGGAAAGGAAACTATCCGGGGACGTCCAGCTCCTGGAGTCCTTGACGGAGATCCTAAATGGTCGGATACAAGAACAGGCGCACCAGTTGGCCAAAAAGGAATCTATTATAGAGGCGGCGGTTGGTCACATATCTAACCTACAGGAGGACATCACCTGGGCTAGTTTAGAGATTTTGGTCATCTCAGAGAGGCTCAAGGAAGTCCTAGAAAATCGAGATCAGATGTCTTTTGAGGTGACCCGATTGAAGGCTGCTAAGGATGAAGCCATAGCTAAACTGCAACGATACAAGGCTGACGAGGCATCCCAACTGACAGAGGCCGAGGCAGAGCTCAAGGCCAGGTTTTTATAGTCCAACGAATTCGGCGACATTTTGGCTGGACAGGTCCTAAAGCGCCTGAAACAGAGCTTTAATGGTGTCATCCAGTAGCTCTAGAAGGCCCAGTTGCTGAAGTCGGACGTAGACCTAAGCTTTATGAGCGTTGGCCAGGTTTGGGATGAGCTCCCCGCTAAGAATAAAGAACTATAGGAGCTCTTCTCAAACCTGTGCTAAATTCATAGATGTAGATATATTTTCCTTGTTCCTCCTTTTTCACTTTTCACTGTACCTCAGATGTAATTCAAAATTTTGAAGGAAATGCTTTTGTATGCTTCTGTTCTGTATTTCATGCTTGTGCTGCGTTATCTCTTGTGGTTTCTGTCCAGCTTCATGTAGCCTTTGCCGAGCAGTCCTTACCAGCGAAGGGACGAGCGGCAGGCCCTACTAGGAGGCGATCTCTAGCTCGGCGACTGCGACTATGAGGAGGTGACATCCAACTCAGCAACTGTGAAGAAGTGAGACGGTTGAAGCAAGGCTTCCACAAAGCAGTCAACCAGATCCAACAAGCGGGAGTGTTGAAGCCGGGCACCAACCTCAGCTTCCCTAGTGTCAGCCAAGCCTGGGATGGGCTACCGCCCGAGGAGAAGGAGTTATAACCCCTCCTGCTTGTCTTCATATTTTGTATTTTACATTTTTCCTTTTCCTTTCTTTTTTCTGATGTGGTCCAAATGTAATCATCCAGCTTAATGAAACATTTTTGCATAATTTGTCTTGCTTGACTTTGCCTTCTGTGTCTTGTGTATTCTAAATTCATGAATGATTTTTCTTCTGTACCCCGAGCTTATGTTGTGTCACCTCCAGTGAAGGGTCAAGCTACCGTAACAACAAGGAGGTGACGTCTAGCTCAGTTGCCTCTAGGAGAGAACGAGGCTAAGGAAGCATCCCCTTAATGGAGAAGAGCTCGGGCAAAGAAGCGGCATAGCCCCTGGCCTCCTCGGCTGAGCCTAATAAGCATGCTGCCGACGTGTACTTGTTTATGTATTTTCTTCGAGTGTGATCAACAATGTACTCCTTCTTCATAAATAAAAAGAACCCTGTCGCCCATGTGTTGTGTGTTCTTTGTCAATAACTCCACTTCATGCTTGTCTTCAATGTCTGATGACTGCCAAATGTAAGCTTCTCAAATAAATAAGATATATTATTTTTTTATATCTCGTTGCCCATCTGCTGGTTTCCTCCCCCATATATATACATATATATATATATATATAGACGATATCTAATACTAGGGGAGAGACGAGAATTGAGTGTGTTGCATATCATCGGCGCAGACAAAGATAGGACTCGGCCCGCTCAACAGCTTGCCAATGCCACTTTGTTCTGAATGTTGGCAGCTCTTCCTCAGGGTCATGCTCAAGGTGAGTAGCCTTTGGTCGGATATCATCGGCCACACGACTAGACCTACTCATCTTGGGCATCCGCAGCACCACGAGATAGTAGGAGGTTATGCTCCTCCTAGTCGGGCATCCGCAGCACCGCGACTAGGGCTACTCATCTCGAGAATCCGCAGCACCATCCACAGTACCACGACCAGGCCTACTCGTCTCGGGCATCGGCAGCACCATGAGATGGTAGGAAGCTATGCTCCTTCTGGTCGGGCATCCGCAGCACCACGACCAAGCCTACTCGTCTCGGGCATCCGCAGCACCATAAGATGGTAGGAGGCTATGCTCCTCCTGGTCGGGCATCTGCAGCACCACGACTAGGCCTACTCATCTCGGGCATCCACAGCACCACGAGATGGTAGGAGGCTATGCTCCTCCTGGTTGGGCATCCGCAGCACCACGGCCAGACTTACTCACCTCGGGCATCCACAACACCGTGAGATGGTAGGAGGCTATGCTCCTCTTGGTCGGGCATCCGCTGCACCACAACCAGGTCTACTCATCTCGGGCATCCGCAGCACCACGAGATAGTAGGAGGCTATGCTCCTCTTGGTCAGGTATCCGTAGTACCAAGACCAGGCCTACTCACCTCAGGCATCCGCAGCACTGTGAGATGGTAGGAGGTTATGCTCCTCCTGGTCAGGCATTTGCAGCACCACGACCAAGCCTATTCATCTCGGGCATTCATAGCACCACGAGATGGTAGGAGGTTATGCTCCTCCTGGTCGGGCATCCGCAGTACCACGACCAGGCCTACTCACCTCGGGCTTCCGCAACACCACGAGATGGTAGGATTTTTAAGCAACGACGTTGGGTCTTCTTGGTAAGACATCTTGTTTATTTCATGATTGAAACTGTAAGGTAGTAGAAATACACAAATAAGTACATATTGTTCTCTCAAGTCTCACCGAGTGCGATATGGATGGAGATAATTGGCATGTCATGGCCTCTCCAGCTTCTTGCCCTTGACATCTTGTAGATAATAGATACCTCCGGCGAGCTTTTTGACGACGATGTAGAGTCCGCCCCACTGTGGCTCGAGCTTTCCGGAATCACTAACCGACTTGATTCTCTTCCAGACCTTGTCTCCGACTTGAAAAGTTTGGGCGATTACTCGGCGATTGTACGCTTGCTGTATACGCCCTATATTCTACTAGCCGGGTAGCTGCTTTGTCTCGTACCTCTAACACCAGGTCCAGGTCAATCAGTCGTTCTTGATCATTGTCTTTTTTATTGTAGTGCTGTGACTGGACGGACTCCTCGCCGACTTCCACTGGAATTACTGCCTTCGCTCCATATACCAGATTGAAAGGACTCTGACCTGTTCCTTCTCTTGGAGTGGTGTGATAGGACTATAGAATGCTCGGGAGTTCATCGACCCAGCGACCTCCGACGTGATCCAGCTTTATCTTGAGCCCCCTGATGATCTCCTGGTTGACAACTTCTGCTTGGCCATTGCCTTGGGGGTATACGACTGAAGTGAAGGCTTGGTGAATTCCTAGCCCCTCACAGCATTCTTTGAGTTTGCGCCCTGCAAACTGTCTGCCATTATCCGACACCAATTTGTGAGGGATGTCGTACCTACAGACGATGTCCCTCCATAGGATCTTTATCACTATGTGTTGGTGTAGTTTACACTAACGGTCAAACTTAAGTTTTGATGAATGACAAACAGGTTAAAGTTAGGTTGTTATGGTTCTAACCTCTTTACCAAGTGTGCAGGGTTGAAAGACTTAGGACCAGACACTAGGCTGAAGTCCAGGATGGTTGAGTCCTGGCAGAAAGTCCAGTTGGGTCCGCGAGGCCTGACAACTGGCTGAAGACTAAGTTGGTGGAGACTTGGCAGAAAGACCAGGGTGGTTGAGTCCTGACAAAAAGTCCTGGTAGGTCAAGAAGTCAAGTAAAACTGCACAAAGGGTAAGTAAGGTAAGTCACTGGAGGAGCGAATCAGTGAGGACGGGTCCCATTTTGGGACTTTAGGCGCGGTCCAACTTAGACCCATTTGGGTGATCTAAGTTGAGTCCTGGTTAGATCCTGGTCCGGATGTGGACGGGATCTAATTACCTTTGAATATTTCACATTTTAGTCCATTTTATTATTATACTAACTCTGGTTTACAGGGTTTATTTGGTATATGGACTAAGTTGATTTTGCAGGTGAATTCTGCAAAATTACTCCTCATTATTTTTTAATTTGAAATTTTATTAAAGAATAAATTTATTCTTATTAATAATAATAAATTCATTCCTATTATTATTATCCACAGCTTAGGTAAGATGAATTTCTATTCCTATTATTTTTTTTGTTAATAGAAATTCAAATGATGGATAAAGAAGATTGAGTTGTGCTACTTCAAATGATGGATAAAGAGCTGCACAAAAATAGGATCTGGATGAAACTCAAAGCTCGAGAAGTCCTCTATAAAAAGCATGAGAATTAGCACAGAAAAAAAACACCACGCCATCATCTCTTCTTCACGCTTTCACGCTCGGTGCTTCCACGCTCTTTTGCTACGGCCTGCCTTCCAACTCGTCTACGTCCAATTACTGCTGGAAGACCACCCTTAACATCCAAACTCATTCAGATAATTTTTTTGGTAACGATTTTATTACTGCATTATCTGTACTCATTTCTATTAGAGAGTGTGAGGTTGTCACACTCTCTATCTTCTGTATTCGCCTACTCTACCGGGGGTCTCGGTAGAGAGTTTTAGTGAATTGCCCACAGAAAAGGTCCGAGGGACCTGGGCCTTCGAGTAGGAGTCGCCGAAGGCTCTGAACGAAGTAAAACTCATTCGTGTTTTGTGTGTTCGTTTTTTATCGTTTCTTTTGTTTCCGCTGTGCACGACTTTACGAACACATTCTTTTTACTCTGAAAAATATATTTTTTTAAACACACGTGATTCAGCCCCCCCTCTCACGTGCATTCCGATCCTACAAGTGGTATCAGAGCCAGGTTCGCTCTGAATAGGTGCAACCACCGTAAGAGCAGGGGGAAATCTGTTTTGTGTCTTTTGTTGCATGATCTAAATTTGGTATTCTTGCCTAAATTTAGTTATTTTTCTCGTTCGTTGGTTTTACTTGAATCTGGTGCAACACCATTCAAATTGCTTTTCGTAAGTTTATCCTTTCCCGCACTACTAATCCAAGACCCAGTCTTGGGATATTTTTTCTACTTTTATTTTGTGTGCACAGAATTTAAATGGCCCAAGGTGAAAGCTATAGCACTGCCCGCCCTCCCCTCTTTAATGGGGAAGACTTTCCCTACTGGAAGAGAAGGATGGAGGTTTATCTGAAGACCGACATGGATCAGTGGTTCGCAGTTCAAACAGGCTACACACCGCCAATGGATGAGGGAAATAATACTCCACTGAAGCCCGACAGATGGAACCCGGAGATGAAGAAAAAGGCTCAGATCGAGTTCAAAGCTCAGAACACCCTCCAGTGCGGACTTACCAAAGAGGAGCTAAACAGAATTGGACCAACCGACTCGGCGAAGGAGCTATGGGACAAATTAACAGAATTACATGAAGGCACTTCTGATGCAAAGGTAACAAAGAGAGATCTGTTATTGAATAAGTTATTTAACATAAAAATGCAGGAAGGAGAATCAGCAAGTCAACTCCACGCCCGGATTAAGAACATATTGAATGGACTCCACATGATCGGGCACAAACAGGAGAACCGGGACATCATAAGGTATGCGTTAAATGCGTTCCCTAGAAATTCACTATGGGCATCTATTATAGATGCCTATAAAATTTCTAGAAACCTTTCAAAAATTAATCTGGATGAACTATTTTGTGAATTAGAGCTGCATGAGCAAACTAACGCCAAGGTCGAGAAAGGGCTAGCTTTATTTGCAGGTTCACCAATAGAAGCCAAATCAAAGAGAAAAATTCAAGAAGAACCTGAAGATGAGTCAGACTCTGACTCAGATGAAGAAGAACAACTGGTGAACTTGGTAAGAAAAATGTTCACCAGAAGGAAGAACAAATTTTCAAAGAAAGATATTCAAAAGGTAATGAAGCCCTCCAGCACTGAAGGTAAAAGCAAAATGATCTGCTTCGGCTGTAACAGAAAAGGGCACTTCAAACATGAATGCCCTTACAAGAAGGAGGACCAACCCACTAAGAACAAAAAGAAGAAGGCTCTTCAAGCCACGTGGGATGAAAGCTCGGACGATTCCGACGATGAACAACCAAAGAACGCAAGCTACCTCGCACTGATGGCAACCGGACCAGAATCGGACTCGGAGCAAGACGAGGATTCCGAATACGAGTCGAGCCAAGAGATCAGACTATTTTTGGACGGCTCGACTAAGGTATATTTAGATTCAGTGAATGAAAAGTTCTTTAAAATTATT
Source organism: Boesenbergia rotunda (assembly GCA_024364735.1). Taxonomy (NCBI): domain Eukaryota; kingdom Viridiplantae; phylum Streptophyta; class Magnoliopsida; order Zingiberales; family Zingiberaceae; genus Boesenbergia; species Boesenbergia rotunda. The sequence continues at coordinate 156,653 of JAGFNQ010005078.1, forward strand.
TCTGTCTTAAATAAGAGATTAGATGCATCTGAGCTTAGGACTGATCAGCTCCTTAAGGAAAATCAAGACCTTAAGGAGCAAATTCTAAATCAAAACACAACTGAATTAAACTCAAAAATTTCTGAACTTGAAAATGAAAACTCCACCCTTAAGGGTGAAGTTCAAAAACTTAAGGATCTACTAGCAACTTTTACAACTCGATCCAAGAACCTTGACCTTATACTTGGATCACAAAAGGGCATGTACAATAAGTCTGGGATAGGTTTTAAATCAGGATCGGCCCAAAGATCCTTTTTCTCCTTTGTCCACTCACGCAAAAAGCAATGTATAGCATGGGTCCCAAAAGCTTACCTAACAAAGCAAGTAGGGCAGAATCAATATTATGTTCCCAAAAAGGACATTCATTACATTGACCCTAAACACCCCACCTATCATTTAGGGGGAGGCTCCAAACTAGTTGGCACCTCAAAATCAGCCTTTGCCCAGTTGGGCACTTAGGACTAGTCTTAAAAGTTAATCTGACTCTTGACCTACTTAGTATTAGGGTGGGTCGAGATAACGATACGCTAGACAGACTCTCGGGGAGAACTAGCCGAAACTATCTCGACACATCCTAGACTAGTTAGACCAGGGTGTCTCAACAGGTAGGGTTAAAGTACAACTTCCTTAAGCAGCTTTGTCTAGAAAGAGGTTGTTGCTCCAATAAGGCTTCGGCCAAAGAAGGCCTCTGTGCCTCGCCTCCCGCCTGGAAGCTAATTATCGAAGTATACTTTTAAACTACTTCTTGTCAAACCCGAATCTAACAAAAGGTCAGATTAATTTCTTTTATGAATCAAACTCAAACGCATCTCACACAAATCATAGGATCCCTTTGTTTGATAACTTAGATCAAGTGAGATGAATAAGGATAATAAGTTCAAATCATTGATTGATAATTTAAAACTCAAACTTGAATTTAAAATCTTACCTTTTAAATCCAAATTTAAATATCAATTAAATCAAAATTCAAAATTTAAACTTAGCTCTTAATTAATTCAAATTTCAAAATCAAATATTAATTCAATTGTTTTCAAAACTCTTTTTAAGTTTTTTTTTCTCAAAATTTTTTAAAATTCAAATGTTTTCTGTTTTCAATCTTTTTCAAAAATGTAAACTTAACTTAAAATTAACCTTTTCAAAAAAGATTAAACTGAACTTCAACTTGAATTCTAATCAATCCTACTTAACTGTAGGAAAATAAATGGATTATCGACAGTGGGTGCTCCAGACACATGACAGGGGATCCCACCAAGTTTACAGAACTCAAGTACAAACGACAAGGGACCGTTGCTTTTGGAAACAACGGTAAACTTAAGGTAATTGGTCTAGGCAATATTGAACTTGAATCTGATTTTATAATTAAAAATGTCTTACTTGTTGAGAACTTCTATTTTAATTTACTAAGTATTAGTCAATTATGTGACACTGGATATAAGGTTAAGTTTTTATCTAATGAATGTCTGATCAAACACACTGACAACCCCGACATCACACTTAGAGGACATAGGCACAACAACATTTATGAAATTAGATTAACCCGACCCTTAGCAAACTGCCTTTTAACCCATAAGGATGAGAGTTGGCTTTGGCATAGAAGACTTGCACACATTCACTTTAGAAAACTACCTACACTAAATGGCTTAGTTAGAGGCCTACCAAAATTACCTAACCTTGAGTCAACCATATGTAATGCTTGCCAACAAGGAAAACAAACTAGATCAACTCACAAACCAACTAATCGAACTCAAACTAAATCAATTCTTGAATTAATTCACCTAGACCTGTTTGACTCACATGGGGTAAAATCAATTAGTGGGAACCTATATTGTTTAGTAATCATCGATGACTATTCAAGATTCACTTGGGTCAAATTCTTAAAAAATAAAGATGAAACATTTGAAATATTTACTCAATTTTGTAAACTAACAGAAAATGAAAAAGGGGTGAAAATTAAAAGACTTAGGAGTGATAATGGCGGAGAATTCAAAAACCAAAAATTTAACCAATTCTGTTTAGAAAATGGCTACCACCACGAATTCTCCTGCCCTAAAACACCTCAACAAAATGGAATTGTAGAAAGGAAAAATAGAACACTACAAGAAGCAACCAGAACAATGCTCAATGAATTCAACCTACCTAAATACCTTTGGGCTGAGGCTGTCAGTACAGTCTGTTATGTATAAAATAGAATAACTATAAATAAAAATTTAGGAAAAACCTCATTTGAAATTTACTATAACAAACAACCTAATGTTAAATATTTTAAAGTATTTGGATGTAAAGTGTATATACTAAATACGAGAGAACACTTAGGAAAATTCACATCTAAGGTTGAAGAAGGTATCTTTTTAGGTTATTCTCTTACCAGTAGAGCCTATAGAGTTTATAACAAAACAACTCTAAGGATTGAAGAAACTACAAATGTAAAATTTAATGAAAAATCTAGTCCAAACAAATCTGATCAAACCATTTATCAACCCATTGATTTTATCAGGTCCAGCACCAACCCAGATGAAAACCCAACTGAGGACCAAGACCATGATCTAATTGAACCTGAACCTGAACCCAACCAAACTAGAACTGCTCGAGTTAGCTCAGCCCACCCAACTGATCAAATCATAGGTGATCCAGAATTAAGGGTTCAGACTAGGTCAGCTTTTAGAAACCTTAGCCAGATTGCCTTAATTTCCAAAATTGAACCCAAGTCTGTAGAAGAGTCCTTACTTGACCCTGATTGGATCATAGCTATGCAGGAAGAGTTAGCCCAATTTGAACGTAATCAAGTCTGGGATTTAGTACCCTTACCTAAAGGTAAAAAGATTATTGAAACTAAATGGGTCTTTAGGAACAAGCTTAATGAACAAGGTGAAACAGTTAGAAACAAGGCCAGGTTAGTAGCTAAGGAGTTTAGCCAGGTAGAGGGACTTGATTATGATGAAACCTATGCACCTGTAGCTAGACTTGAGTCCATTAGGATGATTTTAGGTTATGCAGCCCATAAGGGATTCAAGTTGTATCAAATGGATGTTAAGTCAGCCTTCTTAAATGGTCTAATTAAGGAAGAGATTTATGTAGGTCAACCCCCAGGTTTTGAAAGCTTAGAATATCCTGACTATGTTTTTAAACTTAAGAAAGCTCTGTATGGACTTAAGCAAGCCCCTAGAGCTTGGTATGAAAGACTGTCTAACTACCTAGTATCTAAAGGCTTTAACCAAGGTAAAATTGATCCAACTCTATTTGTTAAGACCTTAAAATCTGATATTTTTATAGCCCAAGTATATGTAGATGATATAGTATTTGGCTCAACTAACTCAAATTTTTTGCAAGAATTTATAACTTTAATGGAAAATGAATTTGAAATGAGTTTAGTAGGTCAATTAACCTTCTTTTTAGGGCTACAAATAAAACAAACTAGTGAGGGTACTTTTGTCTATCAACAAAAATACACTAGAGAACTACTTAGAAAATTTAGAATGGATAATGCAAAAGAAATCAAAACACCTATGTCTACCAATCAGACCATAGACAGTGACCCAAATGGCAAACCTGTTGATCTTAAGTATTATAGAAGTGTCATAGGCAGCCTCCTTTACCTAACTGCAAGTCGACCTGATATTCTCTTTGCAGTTAGTATGTGTGCTAGGTATCAAACCTGTGCTAAAGAATCACATCTAACCCTAGTTAAAAGAATATTTAGGTATCTTAAAGGGACAGAAAATTTAGGAATTTGGTACCCTAGAACAGCCCAATTTGAACTTATTGGATTCTCTGACTCAGACTATGATGGCTGTAAGTTAGATAGAAAAAGTACTAGTGGTGGGTGTCAACTACTAGGACCCTCACTAGTGAGTTGATTCAGTAGAAAGCAACATTGTGTTGCCCTATCTACCACTGAAGCTGAATATATAGCTATGGGAGAATGTGTAGCCCAGTTACTTTGGATGATGCATACCTTAAAAGACTTTAACTTAGAGTTTAAGAAAGTTAAAATCTTTATAGATAATCTAAGTTCAATTAACCTAACCAAAAACCCAGTCCACCACTCTAGGACCAAACATATAGAAATTAAGCACCATTTTGTTAGAGATCATATAAATAAAGGGGAAATTGAACTTAATCATGTTGAATCTAAGGCTAACTTAGCAGATATATTTACTAAACCGCTACCTGAATCTGAATTTAGCAATTTAAGGAGGTTAATAGGAATGTATGTTGTAGACTAGGACTAACCTGATCATTTTTACCTTTTTGATAAATCAACTCATATATTCTGCTTGACACTTAATTTTTTTTGAATTAACTTAATTTTAGTATTCAAACTTCAGTTTTCAATACTAACCTGATCATGTATTTCCAAAATTGAGTTGAATGTTTAAAACTTGACTTCGAAGTTGGAGGACTTAGCCTAAGTTTGACCCCTAGAACTGCATAAACCTATAGATCTAGGTAGCCGCATCTCACAAAACACATTAAGGTTAATTTGCTTGTGCCTGCAAAACATAGAACGGTTGTGAGATGCATAGGACTTTGCCTGGACTTCAGAATGCTTAAGTCTGTGCATCGTAGCAAGTCTGGGCATTAAATACCAACTTTATATTGATCAAGTCAAGTAGTTTTTCTTAGCTAGACACTAAAACTTGACTTGACTAATCTGGTGAACACTACTATTCTTTAGATAGTTAGCTAGTAACTAAAATTAGACATCTAGAATGGACTAAGATTCTTACTTAGTTTAGGAGGAGCTTAAGTCAAAATCTTTCTTATTTTGTGTGTCTTTCATATATGTTGGTTTTTTTTGAGAATTTTACTTAACCTTGAAATTAGTTTTCAAACTATTCCTAAATTTTTTTAAGTCTTTTTCTGTCTTTTGAAAAAAGTGTTGAAAGAATTTTTTTTAAAATTATCCTTAGCTTTCACTTATTTTGTTTAAACTAGCTTTATGAAAATCGTTTGAAAATATACTTTGAATCTAGCTTGTTAAAACCATGCTTGAAATTTGGTCTTACAATCTTATCTTTAAAGACTATCTTCAAGAAAGAAATAAAAACACTATCTTCAAGAAAGAAATATACATGGGGCGAATTTTCTTTACAAAATACTTATTACCCCTATCTTCTACAAATGCCTTAACCCTTGAAATATTTTTTTTATATTTTCACCTATTTTGAAAAACTCTTGTAAACATGTTTGACTATTTTGTTACTCCTTGAAAATATTTTGGAAAATCCTTTTTGCTAAACAATCATTTTCTGTGGTTTCAAATACTTAGATTTTTGTCTCTAAGCATTACATCTATATCTTTTGAAAAAAAACATGATTTATTGAAGTCAAATTTAGACACTTATGTTTTTAACCTAGTCCATTTTATGTTAAATTGAGAATTTGACTTCCCCCTTCTGGATTAGTTCAGAACCTTGGTCTGTTTTTTAAGCACCATTTTTATTTTCTTAATCCTTGAGTGCTTATTATTTGTTTAAGACTTGGTTGCCTAATATCTCTTTATGTTGATGAATGCCAAAGGGAGAGGGTTATACGGTTAAGAGTTAGAAATTAAAACAACCTTGATTTTAGAGCATGTCATTTACATATTATGGGTGTACTTATTGCTGTTACATGTTATTTTTCTAATTTTAACCCAGGTTGTCATTGCATCAAAAAGGAGGAGATTGTTGGTGTAGTTTACACTAACGGTCAAACTCAAGTTTTGATGAATGACAAACAGGTTAAAGTTAGGTTGTTATGGTTCTAACCTCTTTACCAAGTGTGCAGGGTTGAAAGACTTAGGACCAGACACTAGGCTGAAGTCCAGGATGGTTGAGTCCTGGCAGAAAGTCCAGTTGGGTCAGCGAGGCCTGACAACTGGCTGAAGACCAAGTTGGTGGAGACTTGGCAGAAAGACCAGGGTGGTTGAGTCCTGACAAAAAGTCCTGGTAGGTCAAGAAGTCAAGTAAAACTGCACAAAGGGTAAGTAAGGTAAGTCACTGGAGGAGCGAACCAGTGAGGACGGGTCCCATTTTGGGACTTTAGGCGCGGTCCAACTTAGACCCATTTGGGTGATCTAAGTTGAGTCCTGGTTAGATCCTGGTCCGGATGTGGACGGGATCTAATTACCTTTGAATATTTCACATTTTAGTCCATTTTATTATTATACTAACTCTGGTTTACAGGGTTTATTTGGTATATGGACTAAGTTGATTTTGCAGGTGAATTCTGCAAAATTACTCCTCATTATTTTTTAATTTGAAATTTTATTAAAGAATAAATTTATTCTTATTAATAATAATAAATTCATTCCTATTATTATTATCCACAGCTTGGGTAAGATGAATTTCTATTCCTATTATTTTTTTTGTTAATAGAAATTCAAATGATGGATAAAGCAGATTGAGTTGTGCTACTTCAAATGATGGATAAAGCGCTGCACAAAAATAGGATCTGGATGAAACTCAAAGCTCGAGAAGTCCTCTATAAAAAGCATGAGAATTAGCACAGAAAAAAAACACCACGCTATCATCTCTTCTTCACGCTTTCACGCTCGGTGCTTCCACGCTCTTTTGCTACGGCCTGTCTTCCAACTCGTCTACGTCCAATTACTGCTGGAAGACTACCCTTAACATCCAAACTCATTCAGATAATTTTTTTTGGTAACGATTTTATTACTGCATTATCTGTACTCATTTCTATTAGAGAGTGTGAGGTTGTCACACTCTCTATCTTCTGTATTCGCCTACTCTACCGGGGGTCTCCGGTAGAGAGTTTTAGTGAATTACCCACAGAAAAGGTCCGAGGGACCTGGGCCTTCAAGTAGGAGTCGCCGAAGGCTCTGAACGAAGTAAAACTCATTCGTGTTTTGTGTGTTCATTTTTTATCGTTTCTTTTGTTTCCGCTGTGCACGACTTTACGAACACATTCTTTTTACTCTGAAAAATATATTTTTTTAAACACACATGATTCACCCCCCCCCTCTCACGTGCATTCCGATCCTACACTATGGTCTCCGTGATGTGCATGAGAGGCTCAGCTTCCACCCATTTGGAGAAGTAGTCAACCAACACCAGCAAGAATTTCTTCTATTGGGGCCCGATTGGAAAGGGACCCACAATGTCCATTCCCCACTGATCGAATGGCCAGGAGACTGTGGAGGCTCGAAGTAGTTCAGTCAGGCAATGAGTGATATGCTGATGTTTTTGACATGCCTCACATCCAGCGACGAACTTGATGGCATCTGCTTGCAGCGTTGGCCAAAAGTATCCAGCCAGGATAATCTTCCTAGCCAGGGATTTCCCCCAATATGACTCCGCAAATGCTTTCGTGGACCTCTCGCATAATATACTCGACTTCCTCTGGACCGACACATTTGAGTAATGGCCGGGCGAAAAATCTTTTGTATAGTTGCTCCCCTACCAGCGTAATCCTAAAAGCCCGGCGGCGAAGGAGTTGAACTTCTTTATCATTGGCCAGCGTAACCCCACTGCGTAGGAACTCCACATAAGGCGTTCTCCAATCAGGTAACGCAGCGTCAGCTACCTCTCCCTCGATCTGAGCCACCGTTCCTTCTGTAGCACTGGGCTCGTCCAATGTCCACAAGGTAATGGAGCTATGCAACTTGGCTAGCTCATTCGCTTTAACATTTTCGGCTCTGGAGATCTTCTGCAAAACAACCTCTGTGAAAGAGGACCTTAGTTGCTCATAAATGGTCACATACCTCTGTAGATGCTCGTTCTTTATTTCAAATTTGCCGCTTATCTGCTGGGCAACGAGTTGAGAGTCAAAGTGCCGCATGACCCGAGCAACTCCCACTTGCTTGGCTGCTTGCAATCCCGCTAGAATCACCTTATATTCAGCTTCGTTGTTGGTGGCTCAGAAGTGGAGGCGGATGGATAAATGTAATGTATCTCCCGTGGGGGAAATCATTAACACTCCGATCCTGCTGTGCTTGATGTTGGAGGAACCATCGACATAGATCCTCCACACTCCATCAGCTTCGGGCTTCAGAACAGCTTCAAGCATGGAATCAGCAAGAGCTTGTGCCTTGATGGCAGTGGGGGGATGGTACTCAATCCCATATTCGATCAACTCTGCCGTCCACTTGATCAGCCAACCCGAAGCTTCTGGATTGGTGAGGACGTGCCCAAGTGGGCTGTTGGTGAGCACCACAATGGGATGTGCTAAGAAGTATGGCCTGAGCCTCCAGGCCATTAGTACCAGAGCATAGGTCAACTTCTCCATGGTAGTGCACCGTGTCTCTGCGTCCTTCAGGAGATGTCAGAAGAAGTAGACTGGGTACTGTACAGTGTCTTCTTCCCGAATGAGCGCAGAGCTCACCGCTTGTTTAGCCGCAGACAGGTAGACGAATAATGATTCTCCCTCCAATCACTTATAAAGGATGGGGAGCTCGGTGAGGTACGCTTTCAAATTTGTGAAAGCCTTCTCGCACTGGTCGTCCCAATCGAACTTGACTGCCTTCCTCAGAATCTTGAAGAATGACAGGGTCTTGTCAGCAAATTTGGAGATGAACCTGGACAGGGCTGTAATTCTGCCATTCAGTCACTGTACGTCCTTGAAGTTGCGAGGAGACGACATATCGAGAATGACTTTCATTTTTTCTAAATTAGCTTCAATCTCCCTTTCCGTCACCATGTACCCGAGAAACCAACCACTTTTCACCCCGAACAGATACTTGGCGGGGTTCAACTTCAGCTTGTTGGCCCTCAGGGTGGCGAACATTTCTTCCAGGTCGGCTATCATGCCTTTTCTTTTGTCTGTCTTGACTAAGATGTCATTCACATATTCTTCAATGTTCCTCCCTATCTGGTGTCGGAAGACCTTATCCATCATCCACTGATAGGTTGCCTCTGCGTTGCGCAACCCAAATGGCATAACGTTGTAGCAATAGGTACCATCTGTCATCACGAAACTGACCTTTTCTTGGTCTTCACGAGCGAGAGGAACTTGGTGGTATCCCTGGTAAACATCCAACATCGAAATAAAATCATAGCCAGAGGTAGAATCCACTAGCCGATCAATCCGAGGTAAGGGGTAGCAGTCATTAGGGCAAGATTTATTTAAATCTCTAAAATCAATACAGACCCGCCATTTACCCCCGGACTTAGGGACAAGTACTACATTAGCCAGCCAAGTCGGGAATTGAACTTCTCTTATGTGTCCAGCCTTTAGCAACTTAGCAACTTCTTCTCTGATAATCTTGTCCTGCTCAGGGACGAAATTTCTCCGCCTTTGCTTCACTGGCCTGGCTCCTAGGGTTACGTGTAGGCGATATGTGGCCAAAGCAGGGGGACTCCTTTGAATTCTTCGGTAGCCCACGTGAACACATCCCGATGGTCCTTCAGGCAACTGATAAGCTGACTTTTCAACTCCGGGGTGAGGTCGGTCGCTATCCTTGTGATTCCTCTCGCTTGTTGAGGATGAATCTGGACCTCTTCGCTTTCAACCTCCCTGCATTCTTCTTTGGGTCCTTGTTCTTCGCGAGGGTTGGCGAGGTCAATTTGTAGTGCCTCATGCATCCTCAGGTGTAGTCCTTCTTCTTCTGCTTCTGTCCTAACCTCCCCGCTGTAGCACCGCCGGGAAGCTAGCTAGTCCCCATTGATCTTGACCATCTACTCACCCACCGAGAACTTAATCTTCTGGTGGTAGACTAAGACCATCGCTAAGAATATGCTGAGCGCTGGACACCCCAGGATGGCGTTGTAGGACGAAGGGGCATCCACGACCATGAAGGGTGTCCTCCTCGTTCTCTCTAGCGTATCATCTGCCAGCGACAAGGAGAGGGAGATCTGCCCTTTTGGCTGCACTCGGTATTCGGTGAAGCCGAAGAGAGGGGTGGAGACCGGATGCAATTCGCCTTCATCGATTTGCATATGGTTTAGAGTCGCCTTATACAAGATATTCACTGAACTACCTGTATCCACAAAAACGCGCTTAACCTCATAATTAGCTATGCGTGCGAGGATTACCAGTGCATTTTCATGGGGAGCTTCCACGTCCTCCAGATTATCGAGGCCAAACGAAATAATCGGTCCTTGACGCTTGTCGCTGCTGGTCCCTATGACATAGTTCTCTAGCCGACGGGTATGTGCCTTCCTCGCCTGATGAGAGTCTCCCTCGATAGGTCCTCCGGAGATCACTCTCACATGTCCTGACGGAGGCCCGTGCACCAGAGCCTTACCCTTCTTGGGATCTCTCTCGGGGGAAATAGATTGGCAGGGCACTATCTCCCGACTCCTTCCTCTTGAACACAACCGGGATCGCTGCCCGTCTCTATCATCCATTGATTGTCGTCGATGAGGGGAAAAGCTTCACCGAGGGGATCGCCATCGGGGCCCCGCTTTGTTCCACCGTTAATGGGGCCTAGCATCCGCTTCCGGAGCTCTCCTCTTCTTTAAGGCGAAGCACTCCTCTGTGGAGTGTATTGTACTGCCGTAGAAGTTGCAGTGCTTCTGTGGCTCGGGCTCTTGGGTGTCGACCGTCTCCACCAGCCTTTTCTTACCAGCCCAGTGGTCTCCTCCGGGGCGAGGTTCCTTCACCCGGGCTGGTGCAGGTAGTTTTCTTCTCTCGGCTCGTACCGAGATCTGCACAGGGGCTTTTGCTGGGTCCTTGCGGCAAGCATACTACACCTCTTCGACATTGATGTGCCTGACGGAGTGCCCTAGTAAATCGTCGAAACTGGTTGGCGGCTTCTTCACCAGTGATCGAAAGATGTCGTCTTCAGAGAGCTCTTGCGTGAAGGCGTTGATGAGGATCTCCGATGTAGCGGTTGGCACATCTTGTGCCACCCGATTGAACCGCTGGATATATTTCTTCTGTGGTTCTTTCGCCTTCTGCTTGAGGGTGAACATGTTCAACGCCGGCTTCTGGTATCGACGACTCCTGGCAAAGTGGTGCAGGAAAGCAGTTCTAAACTCCAGGAAGGAGTTTATAGAATCCTGGGGTAGCCTCTGAAACCATCTCTGAGCGGCTCCTGACAAAGTGTTCAAGAACACCCGGCACTTCACAGGGGCGCTGGAGTAGAAGGTGCTTTTAGGAGGGCTTTGGGTCCCTAGCTCGTTCTTCCCTAGTCCTTCCTCTTGTCGTAAAGCGTTGGAGGCTGCGGAATGTGCTCTCTCCAGATCTCCCAAAGAATCTCACAGGGGCGCTGGAGTTGTCATTGTTGGTCCCACTGGTGGTGAGACTGACCTTCGGTTGTAGGGGTGCGAGGCAGACATTCTTGGAATCACGCCTTGCCCCGAAGCCGCTCATCGTGAGGCGGCCTGCTCAATTTGATGTTGCTTCTGCGCTCCCTTGACGTCGTTGGCGACTAGGCGATCCAATTCCTCTCTCGTCAAGATGATGGGTTGTCCCTCTAGATCTGTCATCACGGTGCTCTTTTTGGTACTTTGATTTAGTTTCTCACAGATGTCTCTAAACTTGTTCCGGAAGGGAATCGACGCCGGTGGAGAGTCACCGAGGTGCTGCCCATGAGGATGACAACAAGGAGAAGACGATCACGCCCTGCGAGATTAACACGAGCGTTAATGGGAACGCACCGGAAGGTTTTTCGGCGGAGCCCACTCTGACGCTCAAGTCAGGAACGAGAATGCTTTCAGGAGGACGACGAGGAAATAGGAGTTTGTTGAGTTCGGAAAGCTTACCCCTTTATCTGGATGCCGAAACACTTTATATACCTGAGGGCTTGGTCACACGTGTCTCCACGTTCTCCTCCATGTTCCCTAATCGTCGGTTACTTGATAACTTTTAGGTAACGACCGCTGTGATCATTAAGGCATTAATTGCCGCGTGTAGCAAACAATAATTATCCGACGACTTTCCTGATATGGAAAGAGGAACGACTAGTTGAAGTCAGGCTATTTGATGTATTGATCTTCGGGCTCCGCTCTCCCGAGTTGGTCTCCGGGTCTCTTCTCCCGGGCTGACATCAGGGCCTCTCTTTGGTGTACCAAGAGAGTCTCGTGAACCTGAAGCCCAATCTGTTCTTGGGCGTCTATCCTCCCGAGGTGGTCTCGGGAGCCTGCAGCCCAGCCTGACCTCGGGCGTCTGTCCTCCTGAGGTGGTCTCAAGAGCTCGACCTCGGCCTTTAGGATCGATGGACCCTGACATGTAATTTCTTCGTGTCACGCACCAACCCTCAGATGCTCAACCCCATCAGTACTCTTTTGGAAACTCAATTTGAGCAAGTTTGGCTAGATGAGCAGCTGGGCGATTGGGCGGTAAACAAATTGAGCCTAATGGAACTCTAAGATATTCAAACTTATTTGATAAGGTAATCGAGTCAAGTTGAATCGAGTTTAAAATAATCCAAAATTTTGAAATAATTGTTCAAATTTAACTTGGTTTATTTTTTATGAGTTTGAGCTTAATGCGTTTAGATGTTATCGACTTCTTAATTCAAGTTTGGCTTGAGCTTGATTTGAACTTGGTCCATTTAGATGTTATCGAATTATTAATTCAAGTTTGATTTGAGCTTGATTCATTTAGATGTTATCGAATTCTCAATTGAAATTTGTTTGAAACTTTTACTTATATATTTGATTGATTATTAAATTTGATAATTTAAATTTATTTATTTATTTATTATTCATTTATTATTTATTTAGCACGTTGATACGAATTTTTATATTAATGAATATAGTTCATAAATATTATTCATGTATCAACATGATTCACGAATACGTTCAAATTTATTTATTTAATTTAATAAATTATTAAAATTTATTTATTTATTTTATATTATATATATTAAGCAAACTTAAATAAATTTTTACTAAGCCCAACGTTAAATTTGTTCAAACGTTTATAATTTTATTGGGCGATAGTCCACTCGAGGTACTCTTCTTCTTCCTATAATTTAAGAAATAAAAAAAGATTTGTTCCGCCTTTATTAAATATATATTAAGTTATCATTTTTAAAACTAAAATAGAGATAAACAAAGTCAGCAAATAGATTAGCCAAGTCAAATGTGTTAGAGAGGTCGATTATATTGAGCAAATAGTAGGATTAATTAATTCCGCTTGACTTATCAAGAGTTTTTTTAATTACGCCTGCAATAAATAAAGATGACCAATTCTCCCGTTAGTAATAAGCAATGATATGTTTAAGAAAAAATCTTAAAAAATAATGTGATATTTTACATGCATACGTTTGATTATCGTTTAGACATCATCGACAATCTCTGACCGCTATTCCGAATCAAACTACCTTGAGAGGCATAGTAAATTTATAAAAATTATTGCATGTAAAATGTCATATTATTTTTTAATTTTTTTTTGAGATTTTTATCTAAGTATAGTATTTTTCGTTCGTATTTTTATGATTGGAGACTGACCACGTTGACAGAGCTATTCAAAATCCGCCCGAACTCTTCGAGTCATTACATGATTGATCTTGCTCTTTAAAGATGACAAATTCTATTTAATGTGGCAATACGATTGCAATCGAAAGACAGCATCATGTGTGTGGCTCTGCGTCGAATTAATAGTGAGTGGTCTCACAAACATTTATGAGCAATCCACGACATAATATAACACCTAAATCTATAATTAATATAATGGCATCCTAAATGGACTCAAATCTACTGTTAAATTAAAAACAAAATTCCAATCCAGTAGCTTAACTTTCTATAGTCGCCGGGCTGATGGAGGAAAAAAAAAAAACTTCCGGACTACTCTTTTCTACCCGGGCTAGCTTCTCCTCCTTCTCACATATTTTTTTCCTTTTTACCATAAAATATACAAACGGTCCTCTTCGTCGGCGTCAACCCCCGGCCCAAGCAATAGATCGGGTAGGCCACAAGGTAGCTCCGCCCCTGACAGTTGTCGCTGAGTTACAAGATTTGACCCATCACGCATAAAGACAACAAAGTGGTGCCAATTCAATGAACAGTCAGTGATAAATTCCCCATGTGAATAATAGTTAAGTTTGCAGTTCCACATTTTTTACAGTTCGTAATAAATTACACAGATTAGTACGTAATACTTGACTACAACTCTTTATATATATATATATTTATTACACAGATTAGTACGTAATACTTGACTACAACTCTTTATATATATATATATATATATATATATATATATATATATATATATAATCATCTCATCCTAATTTCTTAGGAAGACTAACTCATCATCATCATCACTACTACTATGATTTCAGGATCAAAAGTACTATATAAAGATATAATGACAATTCAATTACATTATTCTTTGTACATTTCAATTTTATTTTCAGCCATGATTCTTTATGAAATTAGATTTTATTTTATATTGCCTATATTTGAGTTTTATATACTTTAAAATTCATGCGCTTTAGTATTTATAACACCACATACTCTAAACAGGAGATAAACATAATTTTAGGGTGCGTTTGGTTGAAGGTATTCTTTGATAACCTTAGTTATTCATCCAAGATTATCAATAAAAATTTTGTTTGGTTTAAGTAATGAAGAATTCCCAGGTAATCAATTATACCCGCCACATCAGCAAAAATGGTCATATAATCCGGAATCAAAAAACCAAGGAAAAGTCTGATTTTTCTCAATTCCGAATTAAGATAATTTTCTTTCCAAAATTATCCTTCATTATTTCCTATTTATGACACAAATACCCTTACCAATCAATTAAATTACATACTACCCTTATCTTCGGCCGACTCACGCGCCGACTCCACGCAACGGCCAACTCTTCGCGTCCAGGAGGCGATTCACAACCCTAGCAGCATAGCAGAGCGGCGACTCCACGCCTATCTCTTCGTCTCCCTCCTTCAATCCCAACTCCAATAATGTCGTCAAGTTGTAACTCCATATTGACGGCCACTCCCCGACCGCCCGTTTGGGTCGCCTCCGATAAACTCACTGCCTATGCATTCTTCCGTCCTTCGAACTCCGGAGACTCCGATGGGGACGAGGAGATCCCGTCCTCGTCGCCTTGGTTCTTGAGGATTGGCGGCAAGGTCCGTGCCAGGGTCGCCCCGGAGCTCCAGCTTAAGACTTTTCGTGACCAGCGTCGAGTGGATTTTGTCGTTGATGGGTGTGGGCCATTAAGTTCTTCACCCTCAAAGCATACCAGGGGTTCCAGGAATAGTACCAAAGTTGCCTCTTTGAGAACACCTATGGCTTCCAACAATTATATGAATAGTTTCTTCCACTTATATTGTTCTGATCTTGAATTGAAATCTGTCGACAATTCTTTTATCGGGGTATACAGTCTAAGTGCATGAACTTCTCGCTTGGAGAATGAGAAGGTCCAGAAGGAGGCTGAAGTTCATCGCTTTGAGGAGCCCCGATATTTAGTCCTTTATTCACTCCTAGGCCACCTTCACGAATCCTTCCTTGCAGGTCGTTTTGTTCAAGAATTAGTTGCAATCTAAGAACATGGGAGTTCACTTGTTTAATTTGTGTTGCCCTTACTAGTAAATCTATGTCTTAGATGTTGCATCTACTTTATATATTAAATGATGCTTTGTTGCAGTAATAATTTCATGATCACAGTTAAATTAGAGAATAAACTGACTTATATTTCCTTATTTTATTAATACTAATATACATGTGTGCTCATAAATTTCTATTCTTTTGCACAATTAAGAGAACCAAAGGATGCTAACCTCCAATCTTTCAGGTGTTTGTTTGATTTTTGCGGATGAATCACTGAGAAAAGAGCTTTACGGACAAGATCACGATTCAATCAACAATAACTCCTTTCTTTTCCCTCTTTTGTTGGCACAAGCTTTTCATTCAATCTAATGGGAAAGGATCAATTCTTGAAAATTAGTTGAATTGCTGAATGCATTAGTTTGTTTACCACAACTCAAAAGCGTTATCCTCTTTGGCTGTCTAATTGTGAATGTCAACTGTTACAAAAGTGATGAAATAAAAGTATTCTCAAGGTAAAATGTAATAGATGCTCTTTTAATGATTAATGGAAAAAGGATTTTTTTTAATAGCTGTTGCTCATAATTCTTTGTTAATTAGTTAAAATAGTGTCATGAGCACTTATCCCACTAGAGAAAAAGGTTCCATTATTAGTTGATGCAAATGTGAAGGGAATTAAGTGCATAAAAACACTATTTTTACTTCATTGTTTCTCTTTTCTTTTGTTTTCGAGAACAACTTCCCTCTTTTTCAAATCTGTCCTAAAATCGTCCAATACTAAATGTATACTTTGCTCGAGAAAACAAATTAACGTCAATATATATCACAGTAAAGAATCGAATCATGACATTCTTTTAACTCAACTATATTTTAAAATAACTACTGCAGCTTTAACAGTATATTTATTAGGGGTAATATAGTAATTGTCATATAAGATTATATATTAAAATCTTCAACCAAACACTACAAAAAATACAAAGATTACCGACGGAATTCTGTCGGTAATAACCTTTCCCGATGGAATTCCGACGGAAAAAACAATGACGGAATATTATTTGTCGGGGATAATGTTTCCGACGGAAATCTCAGTCTGTCGGTAAACAGGAATTTACCGACGGAATATTCCGTCGGGTAATACCGACGGAAATACTTTCCCGTCGAAAAATAAGAAGCCCGGGGGAAATAAAATGCCGATGGAAACAAAGTTTCCGTCGGCATAATAACAAGCCCGGGGAATAAAATGCCGACGGAAACAATGTTTCCGTCGGCATTTTCCGACGGAAACAGCGTTTCCGTCGGCATTTTCCGATGGAACTACTGTTTCCGTCGATATTTTCGAAATATTCACTGTTTACGTTGGGAAAAATCATAAATTTTTTCGATACATTACTGACGGAATCAGATGTTCCATCGGGAATTTAAAAAAAATTACAATCTTGATATTTTATTTTGCCCAATTAGATACTGACATTACAAACATTTACATACTAACATTACAATCATAGAACTACAATCTAGTACATTCGCACATTTTCACATACTAATAACACAATACATTCACATACTAAAACATAATACATTCACACATTTTCACATTTGACAACAAAATTATAATCTTTCTGAAACAAACATTAACAATATAATACAACGTAACAATACAATATCAATAATCCAAGATAACAACATCCATAAATTATAATCCAAAATGCCATCATAAACATACAACAATATCAATATCATAATAATTAACATACCATATCAATATGAAAAGTACAAATATGAATATTCAAATTTGAACATTTAACATACCATAATAGAATCCTAAAAAAAATAGATAGGTTAAACTGCATGAGACTATACAAATATTATTACACTAGAAATCAAGTAATAAAACAAAAAGTAAAAATAGATAGGTTAAAACAAAATAACTCAACTGCAACATTCGAAGGTTGCTTCCTATGTAAGGATGTCTAGCTGTAAAATAAAGAGTCCTGAAAAACAAAAATATAATTTATTAGACCGTAAATACTGAATAAATAAATTTAATATAATTGAAATAAAACACATGTTATAGTTTAACGTATACCTCAAGAAAATCTACTCGCCACCGTCTGTTGGGTCTTGAGTCTCTTGTGACTCAAAACCGTATTGCGATGGTTGTGTTGGAGGGGTGAAAGTACATATGGTCCATCAAATCTTTATGCCTCCGTTCCTCTGCCGCTCTCCTCTGGTCATCCGCCGCTCTCCTCTGCTCCTCAGTGGATATCCAATGATTCATCTTCTGATCCATGGAGGCAATTTGGGAGCGCAGTTCTTGATTTTCTTGTCGTAAAGACTGCATCTCTGAAGAAGAAGCGGGCGAAGTGGCACGGCCCCTGGGCATCCTTAGACGATCGAATGCAACTTTGGCCTGTGAGCCAAGCCCGTAGAGGGTGGAGTTTTTTGTCCGTCCACCGACAACATCATAGTAGATCTCATTCAGTTGGTCGGTGGACAAAGACTGTGACTCCCCCCCCCCCTCTATTGAGGGTTGAGATGTCTAGACCACTCTATTTGTAATTTAATCCTGTATGAAACAGAAATATCGGATTAATATTCAAATTAAATTATCAGATTAATAAAGATAGAAACGATTAAATATATAATAAAAATAATAATTGTACGTGTATCGCTTGTGATCGAGAATCGACAAAAGACCCATCTTACTTTTTATAGGTCTTCAGAAATATCTCCATAAAAGTGGGCTGGCGAGCAAGATCTCGTTCCTGTTTATAAAAATTTATTAGAACCAAATTATACGAGTTTGGTAATTGATAAATCTAAAATTTACTTGCATAACTTTGAATTTAACTCACCAAGTCCATGGTATGCTCAACAATAGACTTAGATCCAGATGAATGTCGGGCTATTTCGGTGCTCGGGCCACCTAGCTCTGTATTTCTGTTGGCTCGAGCTTTTCAGCATTTTCCTTCCATCTTTGTTCAGCCCAGGTGGCCGTCCATACACTCCAAGTCTCGGCATCAACATATGGCGGCCGCGTCGTCGCCTTTTTCCTCAAATAAAACATGTGGTCACGGTACAACTTGGCACAATAAGTATTCCAGATATTTTTAAATTCTGCCTCGTAAGAGTCCTCCCATGTATATTTTTTCTGTAATACAATTTATTAAAATAAGTTTATTCAATATTAGAATAGTATATATTAGAATAGTAAATATATTAAAAATACTTACCACAAATTCATTGTAATTTAAATACTTACCATTATTTGCATTCCAATATTAGTTGTTGTATCAGGTGCAACAACATGTATATCAGATGTTGAACCAGCAGAAGGTCCAATTGATTCATACACATAAGGTTCTCTGTGACAGTACCAATTATAGTAATTTGACACAAATCCATTTCTACATATATGAACTCTGACAGTGTCCTCATCACGAAAAGCTCTGTTTCTGCATTTTTTGTGATTACACGAACACCGTAATTCGGGACCATTCAAACATTCAGGATGACTTTTAGCAAAGTTCATAAAATTTTTCAGTTCAGAAATAAAATCATCTCTGATAAATCCATTCTCTAATCGATTGTACATCCAAACTTTGTTCATATACATTTTTGCCTAATCATGAGTAATTCAGGTGTAGGATGAGAATATCAAACAAATAAAATTAAATTAAACATGTATCACAATTTTATATTAATTACATGTCATAAATAAACTATCAAAGTAACAAGTAAAATCAATCTATATAATCAGTAAAAACACGTACAAGTAAGATCAATCTAATTAAGACCAATTCTAATAAATTACTAATTTATACCATATAATAATAACAAAATAAATTTACATGGATCTAACACATAATGTAAACATTACAATGAAAATAAAATTAAAATAGATACCTTAAATCAAGTACACGTCTAGGAGGGAAGCAGCAACTACAGTAACCTATAAAAGTACAAATTAAATCTAATTAATAACAAATAATGCAGTATTAAGGTAACGACGCGTGCCAATTGGGCCGCCGGAAGCCCAATTGCTACGCCGGCAGCCGAATTGGCACGCTTGGGCCACCGGTAGCCAAATTGACACGTCGGCATGCCAATGGACCGCCAGAGAGCCGAACGGGCACGGCGGCGTCCCAATGGGCAGCCGACCCAATTGGGCAGCCGACGGCCGAATTGGGCACACGGCGGCCCAATTGGGCTGCTGGGCTGCCGGCAGGCCCATTTGGGCTGCCGGAGTGCCAATTGGCACGCCGTCAGGCCAGGGGTGGCCCAGGGGATGCTGCCGGCATGCCCCAGGCCTCAGGGCATGTCGGCGTGCCCCCTGGAGGGCCGGCGAGCCCCCTGGGGCGCCGGCGACCCCCATGGTGCGCCGGCGACCCCCAGGGGCGCCGGCGACCCCCCAGGGGCGTAGCCATAGGGTCGGCGGCGCGACCCGGAAGAAGAAAAATAAGAGAAGAAGAGAGAAACGCGTACCGACGAGGAGAACTCCGAAAACGCGCGCCGCCGACAATCGTAAGAGGAACAGAAAAGAAGCGTGAGCGGGGGGAGAATGGGGTGTGCCCTAATTTTATTAGGGCACACCGACGGAACTAGTTCCGTCAGTAACATTTAGTTTCGCGCCGGTTTCAACCCTAAATGCGATCTCTTTCCGACGGAAAGCCTGTTCCATCAGGAATTGCCGACGGAACAGGATTTCCGTCGGAAATTTCCGACGGAACAGGCCGTTCTGTCGGTACCCTATGTTTCACACACACGCGAGACTGGGAAATGACGTGGCTACCTAATTTCCCGACGGAAATATTCTCTGTCATAATTTACCGACGTAAATAACTCCCGTCGGTAAATGCCACGCGTAGATTTTTCAATTTACCGACGGGAAAAATGAAAATTACCGACCGAAAATTTATTCCGTCAGTAAATACGGACTGAATAGAAATTTCGTCGGTAATTTCGTCGGTAATCCTGAGATTTCTTGTGGTGAAATAAGTTTTTGGGAGTGTTTGGGAGAGCTTTTACTTCTTGAAAAGTGATTCTTGTAGTGATTATCTTGAAGTTAGTAAGAAGCTAAAGTAAACAGTGTTTGAAAATAGAAGCCAAAAGCTGATACAAGATAAAATTTGAGTGTTTGGGAGAATAATTGCTTCCAAGCTTAATTTTTAATTAAATGACAATAATATCCTTAAACTATATAAATTAATCATTTTTTAATTATTTAAATATAATTTCGATACTATCAATAATTTGTTCACGTAATTATTATTATATTTTAAATAGTGATATAATTATTATTATATGTTAAATATAGTATTAAAATTAATTTTTTTATAATTTGAATATTTGAAAAAATATATAAAATTAATAAAAAAAATAAAAAATAAAAAATAATATAATTTATATAAATATAATATATATATATATATAATTCTAAAAATGTACAATATGATTGAAATTTTATAAAAATATAAAATTTTATTTAAAAATAAATATTAGTACAATATGATTGAGGAGATAAAATTAGGTCAAGTGACAATCAGGTAAAATGTTATATTATTTAAGGATATAAATATTTTTTTTAATGTTATATTATAAATAAAGAAGCAGAAGCAGGTAGAAGCATCAAATTCTTGCTTCTAATTTCTGAGCAAAAGTAACAGAAGCTAAAGTAGAATCTAGCATTCCCAAACACTCAAAAGTAATTCTGTGTAGCCAGAATCTAAAAAGCAAATAGCAGAAGCTTTCCCAAACACTCTCTTTGTCCCATTACCAAAGATTAAACCAAACAGTATTAGATTATATCGTATTTCCTATAACCTTGGTTATGTGATTATCTGATAATCACATGCCCAAGATTATCAAAGAACACCCTCAACTAAACGCACCCTTAAGATGATAAAAGAGTCCAATTAAATATGTCCAAACTTGCTTAATAAGATTATCGAGTTAAGTCACTAAATCGTTAAAGTAATTTAAGAGGGATTAATCACATACATTTTCTACCAGATGCTGTGACACGTGGCTGCATGCTGCTGCGTGATCAAAAGGTGACGATCGAGGAGCTAGAAGTTGACTACATGTGATAAGAGCAAGTAACAAATTATGAGCCCTCACGGGCTAGGTGAGTGGGTAAGACGTCTACTGTATGAAATGGAGGTTATGGGGCGCCTGGATGCCTCCAGGGGCGCCTAGACGTGGCACTATGCAAGTTGGAACGCAGCACTGTTCGCACCCGGACGTGCTCAAGGGCGCTCGGAAGTGACACTACCATTTGCATGAGGTGGCCGAGGTGGCACTTACAACCGCATGAGGCGGCTGAAGCGACATTGTCGCCAGCACGAAGCGGCCAGAGATGGCCGCCTCACGTGAGCACGACCTTCAGGCACAGCCACAACCGCCTCGCACAAAACGACCGAGGGAGGCCTCCCGCACGATGCTGCTATTGTTGGCAGCCTTGCACGGCCATGACCACCTCGCGCGGTGCAGCTGGGAGGGAGCGGATATGTCCTTGTTGAAGGAGAGGATGGATCTATTTTAAAAAAACTGTATAATACACAGTTGGAGAAGGATAAATCTGTTTTAAAGAAATTATATTACACACAATTAGAGGAGGACGATCTGTTTTACGAAAACTGCATTATCCACAGTCAGAGGAGAACAGATTTATTTTAAGAAAACTATATTACGTAGACCTCAACAACTCTCTCATCCAACTCAAGTCGGGAGCTCAGGTCAAAAGTCTGTACTTAATCTCTGCACTATACTCTGAATACAAGATAACTCAAGTCTTCCTAGCCAACTCAGCCATTCCAAACAGCTTTTTACTGCTAGTCAACTTAGAATTATTGGTGCAGGATACTTAATAGATAAGTTAAAATTAATTATATAATTTTAATTTAATTTATTATCTCCGTCAATATCTCCAACACAATTTAAATAAAAAATCGTCTGGTGAGAATCAATCAAATTTATAAATTTCAATAGTATAAGCACTTTCAATAAATTTCTCATTACTCCTTTTATCCAAGTTTATAAACAAATCAATCAACTTTACTATCTGCTATTGTTTTTTTATTTAGGCCTCTACATCATAGACTGATGATTAACGCATATGGTATTATCATATTGAGATATGAGGTCAAAATCTGACAAAGTTAGTGTATCTGCCATCTTTATATACTAATTATCATAGCATCTGGGTTAGTAGTCCCCATGATTTATCTCTTTCATGATAGTCCTGAGACAGATTGACGGGAGCATTAAGGTGAACAAATCGTCTTTTATCATCTATTATTTTTCTATTTATCACAAGAGCAATGATACACTCAGTGAAAAAACTCAATGAAAAGCTTAGTGAATGACGTGACACTTTGTATGCACATATTCGATTATCACTCGGATACCATCGACGGCCTTCGACCGCCGCCCCGAATCAAACTATATCATGGGGGGCACGGTGAACCCGTCGAAAATCGCTACATGTAAAATATCATGTCATTCACTAAGTTTTTTTTTTTTGAGATTTTTCAAGCATATCATTTTTCTTATCACAATAGCAGTTGGTTCCGTGTCTCCCCTCGGTTATTGACTTGAATACCTTGGCCTTCTATGTTGCCATAGCATCCTCAGTTGTTTGAACGTTAACAAAAATAGTGTAGATTATTATTATTATTATTATTATTATTATTATTATTATTCAATTATGACTTTTAAAGATCAAATTAATCTCGAAGATGGACGGTTTTCCTACTGATTTGTCTAGCAAGTAAATTCGAAAGTATAAATGACCTCGGCTAACGGTTAATGTTCTAAATTTTTCATTTCACTCTAGAGGAAAATATCTTACCGCGAGGATTAGCTAGGATTCATCATGGAAGCTTGATTACTCGAAAGTTGCATCGCTGCATCCTGTCGGGGGCAACAAGTGCACCGTATTAACCTATATACCAGAGGATAATTTAAAAAAAGAGATGCATAATCATGAAAGTAAAAAACAGAGATTCATAATTCATTTCGCTTGATTTTAAATGCACAAGAAGATAGACAAATTAAACTTGATTCAGATGAACTTTGGATCCCTTCTTTTCTTAATTTTGTGCAAATAAACAGCCAGCCAAAGACTATTCAGAATTCTTCATTGTCCCGGACACCGACCATATAGACATATTTTTTATACAGAAAGTTGCTGATCATTGAGATTCATAGCTGTTTTTTTTTGGAATTTAGTAGAATTTAATGCATGCCAATACTACAGTGTATAATCATTAAGTTTTGGATTGCATGTGTAAATCATTTCAATGTCATTTCGCATATTTTTTTTCTTTTGGATTTAATAGAATACTTTTCATAGAAATGATGTAGATGGCCAAATGGAAGATTTAATAGAATACGTTACATATTTATTTTATTTGAAATATATATATTTTTACTTTAATGCCCTGTTTATTTGATAGGGCAGATTAAAAAGTGAAAGGAAAACCTATAGAAAAAGTTCTGTTACTTTACAAGGGAAGATGGATTATACTGTTGCCATTATTTTCACTTTGTGGCCCTGAAATTGGGAAAATTTGAGAAAACTCTTCAATATCAAACTCGGCTTTGCATGCACTCCCCAACCGAAAATTTCTTTACATGCACTCCCCTATAGGATTGACAAGGCAGTTTTGTGTGTTATTTTTTTATCAGTATAAAAGAATAAAAATTCAGTATAAATTGTAAAGATTTGAGTATAAATTGTTTGAGATTGAGTACTAATTTAAGAAATTTGAGTATTATTTGAAAAAATTCGAGGATACATTGTTTCAATATATAGTAAAAATTTCAGTATACATTATCAAAATTTAAGTATGAATTGATTTAGATTGAGTATTATTTGAAAAAATTTGAGTATAAAATTTAGAAATTTAAGTATGTGAGGTTGCATCCACCACATCAAGATTTTCACAGAGGGGTCGCCAAAATTTTATACTTAAATTTCTTAAATTAGTACTCAATTTTAAGCAATTTATACTCAAATCTTTATAATGTATACTGAGTTTTCACTCTTTTATACTCACCAAATCAAGATTTTCATATGAGGGGTCACCGAAACTTTGTACTTAAATTTCTTAAATTAGTACTCAATCTCAAACAATTTATACTCAAATCTTTATAATGTATACTGAGTTTTCAATCTTTTATACTCAATCTATCAGGGAGTGAATGCAAAGAATTTATCAAGTGGGGAGTGCATGCAAAGGCCAGTTTGGGATTGGGGAGTTTTCTCCAATTAACACAAAAATTAGCCGTTGGCCCCTGTTTCATGTCAGAGTTTCATGCAAACTTGTTCCCATCGCTGTCTCGTCAACCACCGTGACAAAAGGCTAAATATTCGCTTAAAATGTACCCGTCAATTTTTTCCAAGATCAAGACGGACGAAAAGTAAATCATAATGATTGAGAAAATAAAAAATTAGAAAAGACTTTTTACATAAGGTACAAAAATTTATACCCATCAATCCGTAACTTGAATTCAACTTTTAATGATAATTTATCAATCCGTACCATCTCAACTATATCCATAGAGGCGTCTCGTCAACCACCGTGTAACTTGGGACTGTGATTTCTAAAAAGTTTGGGCTCGATTCCAATTCTAAATCAAGAATTTGGAGACTATTTGAGGTATGCAAATTTCTTATGATAATTATTTTGTCACTTAATGGACCATCGGATGCGAAGCTGAATGGAATAGAAACATTTACCTCAGTCGTCATCTAACCGACGGGGAGTTGAAGTTGAAGTACGATGATGAACCGTTCAGATTTGAAGTTGGGTTTCCATTTACAACAAAACTTGGAGTGGATCCTCTTCCGAGGACTAGTGACTCGGAGATAACAACAAACAAGAACTCGTTACTCTGCTAATTCTTTGGTTCGTCGTCCGTCTACTTGACTTCTCTGTGGCTGCCTTCCTTGTGGCGGTCGACCTTCTCTAATCTCGTTCCCAGACGATTGGAAGGCAGTCGGAGAGGGAAGATGAACGACTCCGATGTCTCCAAGCAGATCTACCAGATGGTGCAGTTGGAGGTGGAGGAGAAAGCCAACGAGATCTCCATCTCCACGGAAGAGGTTTGACTCAGATCATGTCAACAACCCCGAAATTTTAATGGATGCAAGATGCAAATCGGTAGAACCGTCATCTTAGCGGCCCCTGATCTCGACCTCACAAGTGTCCAAAGGGGATAAATCATAGTTTTACTGATGGGGTAAAACGCCTAGGGCCGAGATAATTTAAGTCAACAGATCATGTTTTTAATCCGTGTGCGATTGACGACTCTCGAACTTGATATCTCCGATGCAAATAGCTTTACCAATCGAGTCAACCCGTGGGGGTGAAATTTTAATGGACATGGGGCACACGCATGTTAATTGACCACGGGCTGAAATTTTAATGGACATGGGGCACACGCATGTTAATTGACAACAATTGAATTTTTTGGATTAAGTGGAGGGTTAAAGCATGGGAGGGTTTAAGCAGTTTTACTCCAGAAGTCTCAACGAGATCTGAAAATCATACTTAAGTGGAGATGAAAATCTTTATTGATCCCCTACAAGGCAGATTAGATGGGGTAAATAACCTTGTAAATTAAAATAAATTTTTTTATTGTTCTTCAATAAATATAGAGTTAGTTAAATAGATAGAAATAATTCATAAAATAACTTAAGAAAAAATAATAAAAGACTCAAAATATATTTTACTTGATTTGCAATCTAGATGGTTGCTAATCCAAGATAATAAATAGCTCAACTAAATTACTCCTTTTTGAAGGCGGTGAAACCTCTTATGCTCGTTGAAAGCACAAAACAGAATAAGAAAATGAACACAAAGTTTGTGTTCTTCTTTCTTTTCTAAAGGGATTTATTTATAGCTCCTGGATAAACTTATCGCAATGTTGACATGGCATTTCACGGGCGCTTGAGTGCAACACGGATGCTTGACACTGGTCAAAGCTTATCCACATCGCAACGGTGGGGCTAGAATTTGTTCTCAGGCGTCCGAGTTGCAATGAGCGCCTATATGACCGGGCACCCTAGTCCACTCAGGTGCTTGTAAGGTCGGGCGCCCGAGTTGACTCGAGCATCTACTTCGCCTGATTGGGGTAAACTTTTGGTTGATCAGTCTTTTAGCGCTTCTGGGTGGTTTTCGATAATCTGAAATTGAGCTCACTCAAACATAATTTTTGATCTTCTCTTCGAGCAGTCTTCCTCCTCGGCTGCTTGTCTCTTAGACGTTGCGCACGTCCTTCTTGTCCACCGATGTACTCTTCCGCAGTCTTCCCATCTCTCGGATGCACCAAGTCAGACGACTCCCTTCCCATGTTATCCTTCTCCCTCACCGCATCTTCTGCTCAACTTCATGTGCTCCTAAGTTCTTGCACACTTAGACACAATGCATCAAACCTAACAAGACTTAACTTGACTTAGTTGATCATATCAAAACCAAACCGGAGTACCTACAATATCTTGTCGGACATGGAGGATTTACACGTGGACTAAAAGGGTATGCCTTTGCCAACCCACGGACCAAGTGAGGAAGCTGCCAGGGCGTCTCCACCGCCTCATTGTTGTGTCATCGACCTGCAATTTTTCTTCTTCTTTATCATCGTCGTCCTCCTCCCCCTCGTGCTTGGGCTCGTTGTTTGCATCTCCATCCTTGCGTCCCGCCTCCGACAATCCACCATCACCAAGTCCACACCCTCCATCAACGCCTTCGCCTCCCTTTTGTCCCCTACCAGCACCTCAGCCATGGCGTGGTACTGCACAACTACCTCCTTGGTGGGAACCACACAAACATGCTAGCCTGTGATGTGCTGGATGGCGGATTGGAGAGTGAGGGAAGTAGCCATACCCGCGTCATGAGCCTAGGCTTTAACAACGAGTTGGGTTCCCCAGCTGCTGGCCATGGCAACCACAAGCTCAGCCGCATTAGCGTCGTCGAGGCATCGGTCAACGAGGGTTCATGTTGATGGTGACGATATAGGCCTTTAGGCTGTGTCTGAACACCAAACCAGCCTCATGGCGGGTCTGGATTTGATTCAACACATCTCCAATAGTGTCTTTCAACATTAATTACTGATCGTCAGAATGAGCCTCCATATATATTTTTCCGATTTACCCTAGTGGCCAGTGAAAAATTTCTATGAGTCCGAATCGATCGTTCCAGATTCAACGTTAGATGATCTGGTTAATCATTTTTTTCAACATTAATCACTATGCCTATGCACACACAACAACTACTACAAAAGGCCTCATGCCTCTCTTTTGTAGCAATTTGGGTCATCAAATTGGCGGATATCTGGGATAACAATTAGTCATCCTTCCATTACACCATAGTCCCAGGAGCGCGAACCTTGGGATGCTAGACTTCAGGATCGCTCGCCACGAGCACTATCCAATTTACCCTGGTGGCCGATGGAAAATTTTTGTGAGACTGAGCCGATCGTCCGAAGTTTGACATTACCCCACCTCGTTAATTATTAATTTTCTTCAGCAATTAATTTAATCAATCATAAGCAATTTTCTCTAATCAAAAGTCAACCTAAGTATGGTATTGGTATCGTAGACTTGGAGCATAGAGCATAGATCATGCGATTTTATACAGCTCAGGAGCACCTACGTCTACGTGTCTACTGATATTGTTATTTATACGACGGCTCAAGACCTAATTATGCGATCGGGGCAACATAACCCTACTATAGGGATAACCATTAGGTAATCCTTTGGTATTTTATATTTCAGCCCATCATAAAAATAAAAATTATTCATAAAATTTATATACATTAAAGTGCCATACAGCAGACATGACTAGGGGCTGGTTCCGACTCAGACCTGGCCTGGGTTAATGAGCTGAACCGAAACCGGCCCGGTAGGATGCCGGGCTGGTTCCGGTTCAAGGGGGAGGAAATCGCCAAACCGGCGGTTCCAACGGGTCGTTGGAAGTGTTTTTTTTTATTTTTTTCAACGGTTAAGATCATTTGACCGTTTTTTGATCAATGACTATAATTTAGTGACTGTTATGATCCAAACTCTATAAATAGGGAGTTCATTTCATCATTTTCATACACACACTACTAGAATTTTTGCATTCAACAACACATAATAGACAACGGTTTTTTGAAAAAGTGTTGTCTTATGTCAATTTAACAACAGTTTTAGTATTAACCGTTGTTGTTGTTCGTCTTATACGTAAAAAGACAACAGTAATAACATGAGTGTTGTCGTATGTATACTCAACGACAACAGTTATAAAATAACCGTTGTCTATAGGCTGGATTTATAACAACTGATGTGAGAAACTGTTGTTTATTATGACAATATACAACAGTTTTATTAAACTGTTGTTGTTGTATTGTTGTGCTGTTCAATCAATAAACAAAATCAACGGTGGATATCAACGGTGGATATCAACGGTTTAATTATATATATTATATAAACCCTTCTATTTACTATCTTCCCTCCCTATGCCTTTTTCTTCCTCGTGCCCTAAAGCGCCGACGCCAACCCTTCCTCGCGCGACAGCCGGCCAAGCCAGCCACCTCCCCTCTAGCAAGTCCCCTTCCTCCTTGGTGGTCCGACACAGCCCCTCATCGCCGACTCCCTCTCCTCCCCCATTCCCTTCAGTCTTCTGCGGCCGATCTCTCTCTCTCTCTCCCTTGCTCTCTTTTTTCGCAGGAGTCGATCAGCCCCTATCGCGCACGGCGATGTCGGCCATCCGGCGAAGGAAGCCGCCGAGCGCACCCTCCTCTACTGAGAAGCCCAAATCACATGCCTCCTCCCTCGCGATTTCTCCTCTGCACGCAAGCGAGGTCGGCGCCGCCTTCTTCCTAAAATCTGACTCGATCAAGCGGCGCCACCCAAGCACTGGCGTCGAATTTACAAGGGGTGGTGTTGCGCATCGCAAGGACTCTGTGTGGTTTTGGGTGTTTCCTTTCCTCTTCTTCCTTCTTCGCTGTTGCTGTGCGCCGAGCAGAGGTAAGAATTGCTTTCCGTTAGAGTTGGATTTCTTATGTTCAAATCTGTTGGGATGCTTGGTTGGGTGTTTGGGTTGCTAGAATTAGAAATTTGTAACAGATCTTTAATCCAATTTTATTTCTTGATAGCTTTTCAGTTGTAGAGATGGTGTTGTGGTGGTTTCTGTGCATTTTGCCTTGGTCTGAAGTTTTGGACGGACTTGATGATTGGTTTGGATGGGTGACATGAGTGTGGTCTGTGTTTGGTTTATATCTATGTCCATGGGAGAAATTGTTGGTTAAGCTGTTGTTTATATCTATGTCCATGGGTTGCCGGAAAATTTCTTATTGGTCAACAAGGACGATGATTCATCACTCAAGCTCATTGATTTCGGGCTCTCAGTATTTTTCAAGCCAGGTTGGGAATGGATAGCTTCAAGCATTTTATATTCACTTTATTTGACTTACCACGATCCCTTTTTATGTAAAGTTCACTCCATTTGGCTTTTTCTTAACTTTCCTTTTTTGATTCAAAATGCATTTTGATTGCTGCATGAACCACTACAGATTTGGCATATTCTCTGAGTTGCATTGTTAAATTATACTTCATTGCATCATCGGAAGTCCTCAAATATTAGAGCAAGTAGCAGCCCAAACAACTAAGGATCTAATATCTTGCTGATCATATATGTTATAAAACAAACCTGAAGAAGATTAAGAATTTCAGTTATCGATATTATTAGATTAGTCCTTGATGTTTAGCCCTTTAATGGAAGTTGCCACTTTCTTCTTTCCTTTTTACAAATTTAGAACTAACAATTACATTGCTTGGCGGTGCATTGAACAACTTTACAATTACCCTTCAAATTATGCGTGTGTGCGCGCGCACACACAAACTATAGTATTTTATGTTTTTGCCTTTCTTTTGAAGTAGT
Organism: Boesenbergia rotunda; assembly: GCA_024364735.1. NCBI lineage: Eukaryota > Viridiplantae > Streptophyta > Magnoliopsida > Zingiberales > Zingiberaceae > Boesenbergia > Boesenbergia rotunda. The sequence continues at coordinate 187,005 of JAGFNQ010005078.1, forward strand.
AAGGATTGAAGTTGAACATGGTTATTAGCAGTCTTCTTATTTTCTTGAGCTATATACCTTTTCTTGGCAACGCCAACTTGGCTCAAAGAAATGGAAAAAAGACAAATCCTGAACAACCAAATAATGAGTCTTGGAATTTGTAATAGGATATTAACTTTGTAATTTCCATGACGTAAAAAAATGCATGCAGAAGATTGAAATGAAATGTGTTCTTCAAAATGTAGACTGTGCTATGAGTTTGCCATAGGATGATAGTCAGGTGATATATTAGAGATCTCAATTGTCATCTCTTTATGATATTTGTTTCTAAAGTGTAACACCATGAGGAGAGAAAAGAAAAATCAGAGTAACCATTTCTATTTTAAATTAGATATAATTACATCAAATCCTACTAATCATTCTCCTTTTTCTGTCATTAGCGGGTCTCATAATGTCAATTAGTTCTCCTGATTAGAACTGTCAGTTTCACATATACAAGTCCCTTACAGTGCAAATGCAAGATACAAGGAGGGTCCAATTATGTGGCTTTACTAGAAGTTTCCTTGTCAAGCTTGCGCTTGCAAATCGGAGTAATCATTTTCCTTTTTCTGTTATTAGTGGGTTTCATAATGTTCATTAGCTCTCCTGATTAGATCTGCTAGCTGCTTTTTTCAAGACCCTTGCACTGCAAATGACAGTTGAAAGCAGGTCCCGAATTCTCTAACTCTGTTTTTGTGCATAATCAGGTCAGATATTTACAGATGTGGTTGGAAGCCCATATTATGTTGCTCCCGAAGTACTGTGCAAGCGTTATGGGCCAGAAGCTGATGTCTGGACAGCAGGAGTTATACTTTACATACTGTTAAGTGGTGTACCACCTTTTTGGGCTGGTATGATGCAACTCTTCTCATGCTTATGTGGCCTCATGATTGTAGAATCACTCAGTTAGATCCTTCTTTTTCCAGAAACTCAGCAAGGAATCTTTGAGGCTGTTATAAAAGGAGCCATTGATTTTGACTCAGATCCATGGCCTTTGACTCAGTTATCCCCTTTCACATTGAGTTAATATGATTCCTTTGTTACTTCATCGATCATTACATGTCCTCTCTCTCATGTTTTGTATCCTAATATCTAAATGTTAGTTGATTATTATGGATCAAATAGTTAATAGCTTTAGTTGCTTAATTTCTCAGAATGTAGAAGCTATTGAAAGTTTGCTTTCCTGATTTTATGCAACAGGACAAACCAGTCTTGAGGTTGTAAAGAATTGAGAGCTTTAGTAATCCTAACAATAAGTATTTTGCAATCAATAAGACGATATTATGATTTTGATTTTTTTTAGGACAATCGGTGGTTTCTTCCAAATTGAAAAGCAATCATTAAACAATCGGTGGTTTCTTCCTTATAATTGCAAGTGTTGATACATGCATATCTTTTTTGTTTGTTTGTTTGTTAGTTTATTATTTTTGTTGTTTGTTGATACATATCTTCATGGATCATTTTTTATTGGACATATGCATTTAATAGAATAACTAATTAGAGTGTTTGTTCTTTTTTTTCCAGCTGCAGGGACTTGTTCGTGATCATGTTCGAAGACCATTAATCTGACCTTCCAAGCTATAATTTTTGTGATTTGAACTTCATTGTAAGTTTAGTTGGGTCAGAATTATATATAATTTGAACTCTTGTAATTTGGGTCAGAAGATACTTTAGTTGTTTCGTCTGTAGAAAGGTTTTTGGACAGAAGATACTTTTATGGTTTCATCTGTAGAAAGGTTGTGGTGGATCTTTATTGTAAATATGTTGATGATATTTGATATATATAGTTTTTGTTTCGAGGTTAAATTATTGTCTTTTAATTGAAAATATAATGGAAATATCTTTGTTGTCAAATTGGTATGAAACTGTTGTGGAACAGTACAAACACACAACAGGTTTTATTAAAGCTAAACTGTTGTTGTAGATAAACGACAACGGTGAATATGGCATACGACAACATTTAAACACCGTTGTTAAAACTCATTTAAACGACAACAGTGAAAACCCTAAACGACAACAGTGATAAACTGTTGTTATTGATATACGACAACGGTTATACAACTGTTGTCGAATATAATAAAAGACAACAGTGAAAAACTGTTGTCAAAATGTTGTCGAATGTGATATACGACAACAGTGGAAAACTGTTGTCGTAGACCAAACGACAACAGTGAATCAACAGTGATTCACTGTTGTCGTAGACCCCCCCTTTAACAACATGGCCTTTAACAACAGTGGTATTTGGCATACGACAACAGTGATTCACTGTTGTTAAATGCATTTTTTCTAGTAGTGACATCTTCTCTACTCTCAATCTCTCATTCTCAACTTCATATTCTCTACGCATTTTCGGCTTCATCTTTCGATGATAATGGAAGGTGGTCACGGAGCTTCATCATCTCGATCTCGGATGAGAAAAGAAATAGCGTACGAGGATCCCAACATTCATTTTCAATCCACCAATGATGAGACCGAGGCTCAACCCCAAGGCCCCAACACCTTCCGATGCCCGAAACGCAAGGAACTACCGATGCAATTAGTGCTAAGGTTCGGGAAAATCCTCCTTTAAAATCTTCTATTTTCACTAATCATTTTGAGAAGGTCACACTTCCGTCGGGAGAATTACATTCAAAATGTAAGCATTGCAATGCTTCCTACATATTCCAAGTCGGCGGCGGCTATGGGTCGTTAAAACGAATGTAGAAACGAAGCACCCGACGGAATTTGAACTTGACCGCTCTCAAGCACAACTATCAAGATTTTCTAATGGTAGTAGTACTGATTCTGGTTTATTTTTATATTCTGATAATAAATTAAGAGAATCATTAGCTAAATTTATTTCCGTAGAACATCTTTTTTTTAGTTTTGGATCTAAATACACATTTGAATATTTTTGTAAAGAATCTCTTAATCCAACTGCTAAACGTGTTCCTAGGACTACACTTACTCGTACAATTAAAAGATTAGTAAAACAAGAAAAAAAGAATTTGATTGATGAATTTAGTAAATTAAATAATAAAGTTTCTTTATGTTCCGATATTTGGAGTGATCATTGGCAAACTCATTCTTATATAAGTGCGACTTGCCATTGGATTGATAACTCTTGGATCCTCCAACAAAGATTGTTAGCTTATAAAATTTTTGATGAATCACATACTGCCCCGTAACATTGCACAATTATTATGTTTGATTTTAGAAGAATATGGATTGACTCATAAAATATTTTCAATATCATTAGATAATGCTAGTTCTAATACCGCTTCTATAGATGAACTAAAATTTGTTTGTCAACCTGTTATTGGTGGTTTATTTTTTCATATTCATTGTGTATGCCATATTTTAAATTTATGTGTTCAAGATGGATTAAAACGTTTAGAAAATTATATTCAACCAATTAAAATCACAATTTCATATTTATGGTCACATCCATCTATGACGAAACAATGGGGTAGATTTTGTAAAACTAATGGAATGAGACCTAAAAAATTTTCACGTGATGTTCTAATATGTTGAAATTCAACATATCAATTATTACAAGATTCATTTAAATATAAAGATTAATTATGTTTATTTTTTGCACAAAATAGTAATACTAATATATATTTATTTTCTCAACAATGGAATATTTGTAGTAATATTAGTGAAATTTTAAAAGTATTTAACGATGCAACTGAACAACTTTTCGGTGTTTATTATTCAACTGCTCATTTAGTTTTAGTGAATTTTTCTAGTATAGTATTAGTATTAAATAAACATATTAATAATGAAGCTTTAACTTCTTGCATATTAGCTATGAAAACTAAATGGGAAAAATATTTTTATTTTATTCCTGAAATTTATTTAATTGTATTTGCTTTAAATCCTAGATTTAAATTAGAAGTTTTACAAAAAATGTTAACTTTATGTTATGATGCTTTAATTCCTATTAAAGATTATTCTTCTCCAGATCTAGTTAATATTATATATAATATTAGAAATTATTTATATGATCTTTATAATCAATATTATATTAAATATGGAATACAAACTAATATTTCAGAAACACAACAGCCTACTAGTACTAATTTAAAAGTTAAAAAGTATAACATTTATTAAAAGAATGGACGAAATATCCACGAGAATCCTCAAGTTCCACGCATGAACTTGAGAATTATTTTACGACTTCTTTTGAATTTAATGAAGCAGATAGCGAAGATTTCGATATCTTGAAGTGGTGGTCACAGAAGGCTCAAACTTTCCTGTTCTTTCCGTGATTGCAAAAGAAATTTTAGCTTATCTAGTGTCAACTGTTGCTGTGGAGCAGACGTTTAGTGCCGGCGGCAACATATTAGATGAATGACGATCAACTATGTCTCCCGACTCATTGGAAGCTTAAATATTACTAGACGATTGGACTAGAGCCGAGAAAAGAATCCAAGGAATGTAACTTTTAGAAGACGAAGTTGAAGAATTTGATACCGAAGGAACGAATACAACGAGAACGGGAGGAAATGCAAGTGAGTGATACAAATTATAAAAGGGTAAAAATGTAAAAGAACTATGTGGGTTTTGATTCCCCTACACTCTTAGGGGATATGTAGGCAACTTATATAAGTATAAGCCCTTTTTTTATAATAAATTTTATATTTTATATTTAATTTTTAAATTTAATTTTTTTTTAATATAATAATCTCGAACCGTGGCGAACCGTGAACTGAACCATGAACCAACGGTTTGGAACCGTGAACCGTAATCGGCTTGGCTGTTAAGGTTAAGGGTCGACCTCCCACGAACCGTCAAACCGTCGAACCGGCGGTTCCAAACCGTCAAACCATCGGTTCCGAACCATGGTCGGGTCTAGTCATACTTTGTAGTTACTTAAAAGCCCAAATATGACAACCTGCAATGCATAATTATTTCATATATAAGGTTTAATGATCCAACATTCTCATATTTGAACTATAAGTGTAATGTTATAGCTCCCAGAGTTATGATGCAGCGGAAAGACGATTAGTCATCATCTTAGATATTCATGGTTCGATTCTCAGCTACAACATATTTTGTAGGAATCTTTCCTCCAAATGGGGCACAAACTCTGGGACGCTGGGCTTCTAGGCCGTCAACCGCGAGCGCTTTCCAATTTACCCTAGAGGTCGGTAAGAAACTTAAGACAATTTGAGATCCTCATAATATAATATGAGATATATGATTTTTTCGAAATATTCACAATCTTAAGACAATTTGACACAAATTTATTAAAAGGTTTAGGTTTGTCATACTTACTCACCAACACCACCAAAGAATTTCTAAGACTCCTCAAGTTCAAACCATGTTAAGATTTTAAAATTTTGGACATTGTAAGGTCATTAGTGTGTTTTGGCTAAAACTTATTGATAATCTTAAGAACCTCATAATCACTTTAAATCAAAACCATTATACTCCTGAAAGCCTCCTTAATGTAACTATGTCATCAAACCTAAATTTCACCAGCTAAATTTAGAAATGTGGATTTAAACACATACACAATCTTAAAATAATTTTGAACAAGCTCATTAAAATGTCTACGTTTGTTATACTTATTAATTAACATCACCTAAGAGTTTCTATGGCATTGTAAGGTCATTAGCGAGTTTTGGCTAAAACTCATTGATGATCTTAAGAATCTTATAATTACTTTAAATCAAGACTATTATACTCTTGAAAGCCTCCTTAATGTAACAATGCCATCAAACTTAAATTTCACCAGCTAAATTTAGAAATGCAGATTTAAACATATACACAATCTTAAAATAATTTTACACAAGCTCATTAAAGGGTCTATGCTTGTTATACTTACTAACTAACATCACCTAAGAGTTTCTATGACATTGTAAGGTGAGTTTTGGCTAAAACTCATTGATGATCTTAAGAACCTCATAATCACTTTAAATCAAGACCAATGTACTCCTAAAGCCTTCTGAATGTAACTATGCCATCAAACCTAAATTTCATCGGCTAAATTTAGACATGTGGATTTAAAAATATAGACAATCTTAAAACAATTTTGCACAAGCTCATAAAAGGGTCTATGTTTGTTATACTTACAAACTAACATCACCTAAGAGTTTCTACAACTTCCCTAATTCAGAATACGTTAAGATTTAAAAAATTTGAACATTATAGAGTTATCAGTGATTTTTGGTCAAATTTTAAAACCTCATGAATCACTTCAAATTAAGACAATTACACTCTTAGGAGCCTCTTGAGTATAATCATGCCCTCAGACTTAGATTTCACATCCTAAATTGAGAGATGTAGATTTTTGAAATCTTCAAAATCTTAAGATAATTTATCACAAGATCATTAAGGGATATAGGTTGTTGTACTTACCAATGCCACCAAAGGGTTCATAGGCCTCCCATGGTTTAGACCATCTTAAAATTTAAAATTCTAAACAATGTATGGTTATCAATTAGTTTAGATCAAAACTCACTATAATTGTCTCAAGTTCACGAAGATTACAAAAATTCATATATCTCAATTTTGGTTGTGGATGTTAGGGATCATGCGGTCGGCAAGAGGGGTGAATTGCCCCTATAAAATATAAAACTATCTTTTGTCTTGTCTAAACAAAGATGGAGGTTAATTCAATAGTAAAACAATAACATTAGAAATAATAAGCAAAAGAAACAGAGGTACAGACAATTTACTTGATTTGCAACCATGAAGGTTACTAATCCAAGGCAAAATGAAGTTTGATCTTCTGATTAACTCCTTGGGACGGAGAAACCTCTTTACATATTTAGAACTCAAAAAATAGAAGAGAAAAATAAAGAGGATTTTCGTGTACAATTGATTGCATGAAAGTTGCTGAGTTTTAGGGTATATTTATAGGCCCAGTGAAACTCTATCCAATTGTTGGCGTGGCCTTACATGGGCGCCTGACACGTTGCTCCAGGCTTATCCTCATCGCAACGACCGCGAATAACTACTTTTGGATGAAGTTTGGACTCACAGGCGCCTGAGTTGATTTGAGCGCCCAGAAACACAGGCGCCTGAGTTCAACCGAGCCCCCCATGCCCGGGTACCCGAGTTGATCTAGTGAATATTTTGTTGACCAGTCTTTCGACGAATCTTCTTGGGTGATCTCAGGCCTTCCAGAGTTAGGCTCACTCGAACCCTCCTCCGGCCTTTTCCTCGAGCGTGCTTCCTCCCGGTTTCTCATTCCTCGGATGTCACGCGCGTCCTTCTCGCTCCACTGGAGTTTTCTTCTGCAGTCCTCCGTGTCCCTCAAATGCACCGAGCCCATTGGCTCTCTTCCCGTGCCATCCTTCTCGACTGCTGCATCTTTCGCTCAACTTCCTGTGCTCCTAAACTCCTGTACACTTAGACACAAGGATTAGATACAAACAAGACCTAACTTAACTCGGTTAACCATATCAAAACTCACTCGGAGTACTTATAGTGGAATCTTAGTATTAGGGCATGGTGATACTCAGAAGGCTCCCAGAGTGTAATGATACTGATTTAAAGTAATTCTAAAGTTTTTAAGATCATCAATGAGTTTTTGGTTAAAACTCGTTGATGACTTTATAGTGTCCAAAATTTTAAAATTTTGACATATTTGAACCAGGGGAGTCTTAGAATCCTTTAATGATCACGTAAATATGACAAATCTAAACTTTTTAATGAGCTTGTGTCAAATTATCCGAAGATTGTAAAGATTAAAAAAAAAATCACATCTCTCAATTTAGATTATGGAATCCAAGTCTTAGGCTATGGTTATATTGAGGCTTCTAGGAGTGTAATGATTATGGTTTGAAGTAATTCTGAGGTTCCTAAGGTCATCAATCAGTTTTGGCCAAAACTCACGGATGACCTTACATTGTTTAAAATTTCAAAATCTTGAAATGGTCTAAACTAGGGGAGTCTAATCCTTTGGTGGTGGTGTACTACTAAAAAACAGAGCTTTAGGATGAAAAAATCCGTCTTTAAAAGTTATTTTTTATATCTAAAGAATATTTGAGTCTTAAAAATCTATTAGTGAAAGTCCCATAGCTAAGTTTTTGATATAGAAATATTTCATCTTTAATTTTTGAAGCATATTAAAATTTCATTTGTGAATTTATTTTTAAGTACCAAATAATATTAATTTCAAATACAAATTATGTCTCTAATTTTGTTTTAAACTTATTATTAATCTGTCTCAAATAACTTATAAAATGAAATTTTAATAAGCTTATAAATTCGTTTATAAATCTATTTATAAATCCATATATAATTTCATTTTTAAGTTTATCAATAAATTTTATTATACTCTATTCTATATTTCTCATCTACATATTACTTTGCAAGAAATAATCATACATTTTAAATAAATTAAAAAAAACTGATTTCTAAATCCAAAAGTACCATACAATTAATATTAAGATAAATCAATAGATATCTCATCCAAGCAAATTTGACTATTAATCAAACTATAAGAAACTATATAAATTTTTAAATCTCAAATAAGTAATCAAATTTTTACACTGTCTATCACAACACTAATAGAGACAAGATCCTGTTGGTGTGTGCTTGAAGCACTAGATAAATGAACCTAATTTTGATATTGCAAAAGGTTTAACGTTAAGTTGTGTTGTGATCTAACAAGGTTGACTAAGTATGCAAGTAGTTTAATCAGAAAGTTCCAATAGATCAAGTTGACTGAATACTAAGCAAGACAAAAGACCTAGTGGACACTAGGCAAAGGGAAAGCCCTAGTTATGACTAGGCCAAGAAAGTCTTGGTCGGTGGGACTGAAAAGAAAACTTGGTAGATCGAGTACACTATGCGGGGAGTCTAGAAGGGTCTAGAGGACCGAACGTCTAGCAGGTCATGGGTCCAGAGGACTGGACATCGAGAGGAAGCTCTGGGGGTTAGAGGATCAGATGTCGAGCAAAAAGTCCAAATAGGTCTAGAGGACTGGATATTTGATAAGTCAGGTAAACTCTCCTGAAAAGAATAGGTGAGGACGCATTCCCTTGAAGGGAACAATAAGCATCAATCCAACCTAGGGTTTCAAGGAAATCCAAAGTTAGGACTGGACAATGTCAAGACTGTCATATATCTCAATTTCTGATTTCATATTATGCATGTTGTGCTAAATCTGTAATGCAGGAAATCAAAGCTCGCTAGAGTTAGAACATTTCAGGTACCTAGAAGGGATCTAGGCACCCTAAACCCAGCCTTACAGCAAAATGAGGTGACAGTTTTTTATTGACCGAATCATGTCAGCTTCCAGGTGCCCGGAAGAGATCTAGACGCCTGGGTTAGGATCAATTTTGACGAATAGAGCTTTGTCGAGGTCACGTCATATCAACCTTGATTGAGGCGCTTGGAAGGGATCCAGACGCCTTAAAAGGCCCAAAAAGAAGGGTTCAACCAACACCTCAAACACATGATTTCTTATAACTTTTGTACTCACGTGTTGCTCTGAAACCTTCATTACAACGTCTAAATGCTGCTCGCCTACTCTGACAACCAACACCAAAGTTGCTACTCATTTAAGTCGTCAGCAACATGTATTTGCATATACTTTGTATATGAAATATTTTTGTAATCATCGTGCTTCTAGTGAATTGCCTAATGAAAACTATTAACGATCACGGGTCTTGGACCAGTAGTCGCTAAACTATGGACAAACGAAAGGTCATAGCTTTGTACTTGTTATCTTTACTTTATTTTTTGCTGCATTATCTCTCGAGTTTCTTCGAAAACGTGAAAAAGCAACACATGCTATTCACCCTCCCCTCTAATGCTTCTTCGATCTTACATATCCTCCCTGATGTATATATGATTTGTATACCCACCTCTTGAATCATTTTATAAACTATTTCCTTGAGATTTTCTTCTCTTTGTCTATCTTCCTCGATAAGTTTTTCTTTCCTCTGCCTACTTTATGTGATAACGAGTTTTATTTAATTTTTACTTTCAATAATTACTTCCTCCATCCTCTTACTAGTAGAACGCATGTCGTCATTGTCTTCCCTCTGTCCTCTCTTGTCTTCACACTGCATGAGATCAATTGCTCTTGTACAGATTAACGAGCCAACTATGTTCATTGAGACTATCTAGCAAAACTATGTTTATTGAGACCAAAAAAAAAGTAAGTCTTATAATATCATAATTTTAATACAAATAAATTAAGATGGTACAAAAGTCATAATCAACATCAATGCTCATTCACTGTCCATAGTTAACCGTCACTGCTAAAGAAACAACAGAACACTTTTTTGGCTCTGAGACAATGGGCATCACAAAACTATGAATATAATGTTCAACATGAACAAATGTTTCGATAGGAATTTCTTTGAATCTGAATTCTAAAATCTCTAAGTATATATAACAAAATGGAATACAAGAGGCTTGATGGTCTTCTTTCTGCACATTGATTAATTTAAATCACAAACTAAAAAAACTTAATATCTCTAAACACAATACCACATGAACTCAAACCACGGCCAAGAAATAATCTTGTAACATTAGTAAACAAAACTACAACAGATAGCAAGCAAATAATACCAAACGATTAAAACATAGTTCTGAATGCTATCAAACACCTCATTAATCGCCTCAAGGCTCTACCCAATCTTATCGACAACACCCGTTCAAAAAAGTTGTCTTGCATTTCAAGTCAAACCTGAAAAACTCCAATAGCAAAAGCATCAAATATCAAGGACGGATCTACGATTTTAAATTTGAGAGGGCCGCATTATACAAATAATTATTAAATATAATAACGACCTCCTTACTCCTTTAAAGATACATAATATCTATTTAGTTTAAATATATAAAATAGAGAGAAGAAAAAAATTTTAAAATTTAGTTCTCGATTTGAACTTTAGATGTATGGTAAAAGAAAAATTAAAGTTACCATTAAACCAATTATAAATATATGTTTTAATAGGGGCCAAATAATAGATATATTAAGAAAATAAAAAACTTCTATACTCAAAAAATAACAAAAATTATATATAAAAATAATATTATTAAAAATTTAGGAGGGGAGCGCATGGCCCCCCGGAAATTTGAACATTGAATATCCACACTTAAAAGCAGAAAGAAAACAGAAGAAAACAATTTTCTGGAATGAACAATAGGTAAAATAAGAAAGTAGTTGAAAGTGTACCAAAAGGACAAATTTAAACAAATTATGTTTGAAGAATGAATCGCACAGTAATTACCTTAAAAACTTGAATTTTTGGCAGAAAAGCAGTCTCCTTCCTAGTAATCATGGGCCGTAATTTGATTGCTCAAGTAATGTCCTGGTTATTAGTAACATAGCGGAAAGTACCAATAAAATTCAAGTGATAACAAAGACATGGAGAACATAGAAAATCTTCTCTTTAACCCAACCAACACAATGCCCCTGAGAACAAACAGGCCCAACTGCATTAGTTCAAAAACCTCAAATTTATTCACTTGTTGCAAATCCTTTTTTACAATCATACACAACATATGTCAATATAATACAGAACAAATGTTTTTTTCAACCAACGCAATTTAGTTCAAATATTATTTATTAATATCACGACAGCATAACATGAAAGTAACTAATGCATGACAATTAATGGTTGGTAGATAGAGAGCATCAACTGTCAACCAAATGGACTCGAGTGATTAGTCCTATGTAGTATATAAATTTTGCATTGCCATGATGTAAATCATAATTTTATAACTCATCAACAAGGACAGTCCAAGTGAATGAGATTACTTTCTATAGTTGTTGTATCTTCCCTCTTGCCTTCAATATGTAGTTGATGTTACAGGGTCATAATAGGCATTCAAAGAGAAAACAGTATGTCATTCAAAATTCTAAGGTTGAAGTTGCTTAAAACTATCAAGACAAATGCATGAAGCTCATTTGCATTGAAATAAAGGAGTTCAACTCAAAAGATACAGAGTTCTTATGTTGAATTTACTTGAAAGGTATCAAACAAGTTGTGTGAAGATCCTTCACACTGAAATACTGGAACTCAACTAAAAGGATCAAAGAGTTCTCAGTTAAATCAAGTTTTTAAAGGTAATAATGTGTGAGTGCATATGCAGTTCTTATCAAAATCATTTGAGATTAGTTACGTTCATCCTACAATGTCTTTTATAAATGGAGAGATATATATGAAGAAGTGTATATAATTTTTTCTCCAAAGTTCCTCTCAAGTTCTTCAGGGCATATCTCCTCTCTGGTTTTCTATACCTCTGTCCATCCTCCTTATCATATTTATTTATTTCTACTCCTCTTTGTCACTTATTGTATCATATGGAGTTGACAGTAAACAATTATCACAAAAAACAAATTCTATGACATATTCATAAATTTGCATAGACAATGAGCACATTGACATTACTTTTCCAAGCTTCTGCCAGTTATAATCACATTTCCTACAACATTCCCAATTTCATAGCTAAAACATCCACAGCAAGTAGTCTCATTATATAACAATAATGTGTTAAGAAAGGAATGCCACTAGTTATCTGATTTTTCATTTTGTGTACAAGCAACTATTCCAATGACTTGTTGGAACAATAGTTTGTGCTCCTTCCAAAATTATCACAAAGATTAGACGCAGAAATGAAAACCTTATGTTCATATAATTATGTATGTGCTATCTGTATATGTGATTAGAATATTGCGGCACATTAGCCTAATAATATTAAAAAAATATTATACTTTGACGTTAGAGCGTGAGTAGCAAGAGTGCATTCATCCTCTCCATGGTCCAACAGACATCAGCTGTAGAGATTTACTCACAAAATTTTACAAGTGTAACACTAAAATAATTTTATGCATGATAAATATAACATACATGATTGTCTCTCATTGATAAATCATAAAGCATTTATAAACTCATGCTAGCATATATACAAACTCATGCACAGGCATCATAATTATCAAATAATAATAATAATAATAATAATAATAATAATAATAATTAAAGGGGAAAACGTTATGCACTCTAAAATGGAGTAGACCTGGAACCCCAAAAATTAGGAAGGCTGAGGAAATGAGCGATGTAATTTGATTTTCCATATAATGTCATAAACAAATTCAGGGTGTATGTAAACAACTTCCATAGGAAAGACAAAAGTCTATTTTCCTCATCACAAACCCAAAGGCTATTTCCCATATGTACGATTTGGTCGCTCACACAGCCAAGGCGCTGGCTGCTTGACTATTTGGTCACCCGCACGGCCAAGGCGACGACCGTGGCAGTGGCCGCGCGACAAGATCAAGCCAGCGGACATCCTATTTTAGGGATTAGGGATTCAGGGTTACCTGCTATCCTGGTCCTCGGCGAGATACGCAAAATAGAACATGAATGTGAGAATAGAAAAAACAGAAATGATAGGGAACGTGAAAAACACAGCGTGAATGACGTGGAGTTGCACGTCATTAGAAAAAACAGAAATGATCTGTATCAAAAGAGTTTATCTGCCTAGTTTGTCCAATGAATCGAAACCTTCTACGTTAATATGTTTGCTATCAGCAACCAAATTCAATTTTATTGGTTGGGGACTAATTCAAACTTCCACAGATCTTTAAGTTGATTGTGGTACTATTAAGATCTATTGAAGTATTAATTGTGGTTGCAGAAACAAAACCAAGATCGTCGAAGCCGGAGCACTCGTGGTTGCTCTGTAAAGAGAAACCCATAATAAAGGCTAATAATACGCACTTATATATCTCCCTCCACTGCTAGTTTGTGGTTGCTCTGTTCTTCATTTCCAACTCTGCAATTAATCACGCAAATTATAGTTTGAAATGCTCTGTTTTCTGCTCTTCTTTGTAACGCTGTTTATGAGGCCGCCGGCATCAGCCTCGTGGGACAGCTATTCGCCGCCGGATTGCCCATACCCTTGCTTGCCGCCGCCCACCTCGGTGAGCATCTGCCCTCCGCCGCCGCCTCCGGCGGCCAGCTATCGGCCTCCATCACCGCCGGTTGCTGGCGGTGCTACTCCGGGATACTATTATCCTCCTTACAATTACTTTCCGGCGCCGCCGCCGCCGCCGAATCCTGTTTTGCCATGGTTCCCGTGGTACTACACGTCTCCTCCATCGGCGTCGGCGGCTTCTTTCTTCGAGGTACTTCACGATTTTTCATCTCTCTTGGTTGACGTGGCATATGTGTCGTGCAACTCCACGTCATTCACGATGAATTCATACTGTATTTTTCATGCTCCCTATCATTTCTCTAGAAAAAAAAATATGAGCAAACAACAGACAAATTGAACCTGAGGTGACCTCGGCCCCATGGAAGTTTTCCACCGATGGTAAATGAAGTTCAGCGTCCCAGGATTCGCGTCCCATTTAAAGGAAAAAATCCTGTAAAATACGCTGTAATTGAGGATCGAACTGTGGATGCCTGGATTAACAACTAATGACCTTACCGTTGCACCATAGCCCCGGGGCTGAATGTGAGAATAGAGTACTTCAACGAAATGGATTAGTAATTCCTATTTTATTAAAATTTGATATAACAGTTCGTTTTAAAAATCGATAAGTCCTATTTTATTTTTTATTAGTAAATAAGTATGATAAGCCAAGATTCTATATTGATTTTGTGTCAAGTCTTATGGTTGTGAATAATTCAAATATCCATATTTCTTAATTTATACAATGAAATTTAGGTCTAAGATTACATTTAGAAGGCTATGAAAAGTGTATTTGAAGTGATTCTAAGAAATCATTAAAAAGTTTTAGCTAAAATTCATTTATGATCATATAGTATAGTGTTCAAAATTTTAAAATAAAATTTTAAAATGGTCTAAATCTGAAGAGTTTTAAGAATAGTATTGATGAATAAGTATAACAAGTTAAGAACTTTTAATAAGTTTGTGTTAAATCGTCTTAAAGCTGTAAAAATTTTAAAAATCAATATCTCTCAATTTAGATGATAAAATTTATGTATAAAGGCATGATTATACTTAGGAGATTCCTATTCTTGATTTAAAATGATTCTGAGATTTGTTAGACATCTCAAAAATATTTCGAACAAATTATTATATTCTTATATAATCTGAATTTAATCACGCCCTTATAGATAAACTTCATAGTTTAAATAAAAAATATGAGTTTTTAAAATTGACATCTAATATAATACATTTAAAAATAAACTGTTACACTTAACAACCGACTGCTAGTAAATAATTAGTCTATTGCTAATAAAGGGGGTACAAATGAAATTGTGCTATGCATTTTTGAAATTATGAAACTTTGGTACGTGAATGAGTAATATGATCCCTACGTATTTGATTCAATAAAATACTATTTTTATTCAAATATACCTCTCCATTCTTTTAAGGCAAAAATTAAAAATATATCCTTTTAATTTGAATAGTTATAAGAACATTTTTTACATTTATTATTAAAATAACATCCCATCCTATATCAGTATATTTTTATTTTTTAACACTGTATAACAGCTACATATTCATAATTATTATAATATACACACTTCAACTCTAATCAATATTATTATTAATAATAATACGTTGCAACCGTTATACTTCATAGTTATTACAATATGACTGAGTGTTTGATCTCTCCCATACAAAGAATCATGTGCTAGGACAAATCTCCCCATGACTTAACCTCTTTCAGATAGTGTGGGGCCGCTCTGGAAGAGCTACGAATGTGATAGTTTCATCTTTTACTCCAATTGTTACTACAATATGGATATTTCATCTTTGGTTAATATTATGTTATAATAATACTTTAAATTTAATCAACACTAATAATATTATGTTGTAGTAACTATAATTCATAACTGTTATAAATGATATTTTATTTTTGTGTCAACACGGGTCAATATTATGTTATATCAGCCATGAATTAGTAGTATTTTGTTGTAGCAATCCCAGCTACTATAATTGTGTAGTTGTAGTAGCTATAAAATCATAATTATTATAATTGTGTAATATTTATAGGATCGTAACTACTATAGTTATATAGCAGTTATAATCTTGTAGTCATTATAATAACATACAAAAATATGATAATTTACTATTCCACGAAATCAATATTACGAAATACCCAAACAACATAGGTAAGTTTGTAAATGCTCAAATCACGTACCTGATTCCTGATTTACCGCTTGTCCATAACATGCTCGTCCGAACTAGAAAAAAAAAGTATAGTAAATGGTCAAAAATAAATCCCGACCCAAATCACTTTTACGTTTTCTCCCATCTGAGATCGCCGAAGAGACCATGTTGGTGGAACCCTTGCTCCTCATTCATCACAGAGGAGAAGAAGATGGCATGCTGAACATAGTCGCCGATCAAAAACCAAGAGGAGATTAGCTTGGAACTTAGGGATATCTTTTCTAAGCCAAGTTTGGACTTACCGGGGAAAGGATGGTCGGAGGGAACATTGGAGAAGAAGGAGGTGACATTTCTCAATCGAGTTACTATAGCAATCAATTCGGCATGTTTCTGTAATAATAGACAATTTTCCCAATTGATTGTGTTACTGTAGCTATCAATTCGAGTTGAAAAAAAATAGTTGCTCTTAATATAGTATATCACATTGATATTGGAGGGCATTGTTATATTCAGGAGCACTAGTCGTATGACTTGATTTTGTGTTATTTCAAGGTCTCTCAGTTTATCAATTGATTTTGAATAAATTGACTGATGGACCTTAGCAATTCAAAAAATTAAAAATTTGATATCATCAAAAAGATGAGATTCTAAGTACCTTATCTATGGTGTAGTTAATGAGTATCATCATCGTATCACTTATAGTGAGCTTTTGACATTATTTTTTATGGTTGAATCGAGTTTAAAAAATGTTGCTCTCAATATGATGTATCACATTGATATTTGAGGCATAATTATATTTAGGAGCACTAGCCGAGTACACAGGACATGATTTCATATCATTCTAAAGTCTTTAGGGCCATCAGCTAGTTTTAGACAAGTCTAAGTCAAAACCGACTAATTAACCTAAAGACCTCAGAACGATAAGAAATCATGTCCCATGTACTCGGCTAGTGCTCAAGAATATAATTATGCCCTCAAAATATCAATACAATATACTATACTAAGAGTAGTAATTTTTTCAACTCGATGTAGCCATGAGAAATGATTTGAAAACTCATTATAAGTGATACAACGATGATACTCATTGAACTACACAACAAATGAGTTATTTGGAATCTCATTTTTCTGATAATATCAAATTTTTAATTTTTTGAAATGCAAAGGCCCATCAACGGTTATATCTAAAATATGCTAATATACCTAAAAATCTCGGAATGATACGAAATCAAATTTTATGTGCTCGACTAGTACTTTTGAATATAATCATATCCTCAAATATTAATGTGATACAACATCTTAAAAATAATAATTTTTTTTTCAACTCAAATCAATTGCTACAGTAGACACAATCAATTAGGAAAATTGTTCATGGTCACAAAAGTGTCCCAAATAGATTGCTATAGTAATGCAATCGATTGGAATCGTTGCCTCCTCCTCTAATGTTACCTCCGACCATCCATTCTCCGATAAGCCCTAATTCGGTCTAGAAAATATATCCCTAAGTTCCAAACTAATCTTTTATTGGTTTTTTTTACTAGTGACTGTGTTTAGCGAGCCATCTTCTCCTCCTCCTCTGTGACCACTAAGGAGCTAGGGTTGCCCCCACGGGCTGGCTCGGTTGGTAAGACGTCTGGTTGCTTGCATCGGAGGTTTAAGATTCGAGAGTCGCCAGTCGCACACGGAGTAAAAACCTGATCTACTGGCTTAAATCCTCTCGGCCCCAGGCACCTTACCCCACCAGTAAAACTATAATTTACCCCCTCTGGACACTTGTGGGGTCGGGACCAGGGGCCACTAAGGTGGCGGTTCCACCTTTTGCAACTAAGGAGCTAGGGTTTCAACGACGTTTTCTCTTCAACGATTTCGGGGCGGGATTTATTTTTCGACCATTTATTTGTCTCTAGTTCGGATGAGCACGCTGTGGACGAGGGGCGAATCTAAAATCACCAGCGATCTCTGGTTTCCGACGAGCACGCCATCTTGTGCTCCTTTGTGACCACTGAGGAGCTAGGGTTTTGGCGACGTTTTCTCTTTACCGATCTCAAGTTGCAAAAAGGTGGAACCGCTATCTTAGTGGCCCCCTGGTCCCGACCCCACAAGTGTCCAGAGGGGATAAATCACGATTTTTACTGATGGGGTAAGGCATCTGGGGCCGAGAGGATTTAAGCCAACAGATCAGGTTTTTACCCTATGTGTGACTGACGACTCTCGAACCTGAGACCTCCGTTATAAGTAGTTCTCATCAACCGAGTCAGCCCGTGGGGACACTTTACCGATCTCAAGTGGGAGACGTAAAAGTGGTTCAGGTCGGGATTCATTTTTCCATTGTTTATTTTATTTTATTTTCTAGTTCAGACGAGCACACTAAGAACGAGGGGGCAAATCAAGAATCGCCAGCGATCTCTGGTTCTTACGAGCATGCTATCTTCTTCTCCTCTGTGACCACTGAGGTGCTAGGGTTTCAATGACGTTTTCTCTTCAACAATCTCAGGTGGGAGAAAACGTAAAAGTTGTTTTGGGTTAGGATTTATTTTTTGACCGTTTATTTTATTTCTCTGGATCGGGCTAGCACACTATGTACGAGCGGCAAATGAAATCAGGAATCGCCAACTATGTACGTGATTTGAGCATTTATAAATTTACATATGTGATTTGAATATTTTTAACACTTTGATTACATAGTTCAGTAAATTGTAAAGAGATATGCATTTTCACTTTTATTTATTCTTTTATTCCTCACCGTAAATGGAGCTTTAGGCTTTGTTTACTTTCCGAGAACAATAAAAAAAAAATAAAAAAGAAAAGGAAAAGGAATGATGCGAACCCACGGCCAAACTACAACCACGAGCTTGCTATTTGCTATTGAGGTAATTGTTGGGATATATAGTTAGTTAGAGAGTAAAGAAAATTCATTTAGCTTGATTTTAGATGGACAAGAAGATTTACAAAACTTGATTCAGATGAACTTTGAATCCCCTCTTTTCCTAATTTTGTATAAGTAATTAAACAGCCAAATATTATTATTCAGAATTCTTCATTGTGTGCCAATCTGCCAGACAACCAACCTTATTGGCATATTTTTGATACAGAAAGTTGCTATTCATTAAGATTCATCACTGTTTTTTTTTTCTTGAATTCAGTAGAATTTAATGCCAATGGTAATGTACTTTGCCATGTCTTTCTTTAAGTTTTGGATTGCATGTGTAAATCATTCCAGTGCCATTTGAAATATTTCTTTTGGATTTAATAGAATATAATACTTTCCATAGAAATAATGTAGCTGGATGGCCAGATTTTTCCTTTTTCTTTTGTTAAATATTTTAAGTAAGGTTCTCATAAATCTATTATTTTTAAATTCTCCCTAGTAACAATTACTATGGAAAGATGCTTAAATATATATGGTGCGACTCTTAATCAACTTTTAAACATGCTTAAATATTAAGAAATATCTTACCAAAGTGATGGTACTCTCTTTTAGGCTTAATATGATTCTTAAAACATGTTTAAATGATAAAAAAAGATTAAAGAATTCAATTCTATTTTAGGTTTCAATGATAAATCTTTCATTTAAGTGTCTTGACTTTTAGGTCGGATTAATTAGCCTCGCTCGTGCACTTTAAATTATAGTTAGTTGTTTGTTAGGATTGTAATGAATGTTGCATTCCACAGTGCCTAAGTAGTTCGAGCTTGAGGTCTCTTCTCATCCTTTTGCTGAGCTCTAATTTATACTTCCTAGAATTGCACCCTAAACCCTACACTTTTTCTTTCCTTTATGTTTTCTTTGAGAAGATTGAAAAGAACTCAGTTTCTATATCAAACACCAGAATACAACCATTAGGATTCACATCCGAAGATTTCAAAACTATGGCACAGGTTATCGGCATCCAAACCGTCACTGAGAGAAAAGAAACTGGAAAAACAAAACTGAAAAGGGGCAGATCAAGTGTCATTGTTTCTTAGTTCATGAGCCAGTTTCAACAGGTTGGATATACTTTAGCTGCAAGCTAGCAA
The DNA here is from genome assembly GCA_024364735.1 of Boesenbergia rotunda. NCBI lineage: Eukaryota > Viridiplantae > Streptophyta > Magnoliopsida > Zingiberales > Zingiberaceae > Boesenbergia > Boesenbergia rotunda. The sequence continues at coordinate 207,078 of JAGFNQ010005078.1, forward strand.
CTTTGTATCGGTATCGAAGATGAAGGTATGATAAATTATGCCTTTAGTTTAATTGACATTTCCTTGAATGTTTCTGAAACTGCTATTTTTCTTGATATGGTTATATGTCACTTTGTGAATTTGATAGATAGACTTCGCCTACGCACACGGTAAAGGAAGCCGACGGAAAACGAGAAAAGAGGAAGATTTTCTTATTTTTGTGTGAAACTGCTCTCCCAACTCCCCATTGGTAAGCTTTTCTTTTATTTTTCCTGACTCTTCTAAATTCTATTGAAGTTTTTATCTATTTACATTGAGTTGTGAATTGTAATTTACATTCAAGTATGATTATTAGTGAGTTGAAAAATAGTATTATATATGGAGAAATTTCTCAAAAGAAAATTTACAATGCTAATGACAAAGATCCTTTAAGCAGACCCTAAACAAAATAGGGTTATTGACTTTGAAAACCTTTAAGCAGACCCTAAACAATAACTAACAATATAGAAGTATGATGCTAATGACAAAGATCGAGTGTGAAGGGAGTATTGATTTAAAGAGACCTTGGAAGCATGTTTTTCATGACTTTCCACAAACTGATATGGAAAATATAAAAAAAATGTTGCAAATTGATTTAAAAAATATCCGAATTGATTGGAGTATAGCATATCCAAAGATAGTACATATTGTTTATATTGTTATCTTTTTGGAACTCCAAGTAACCAATGTGAGGGAGATCCATTTGTTGGTGAAGGATTTAAAAATTGAAGAAAGAAAGAGAAGTTTGGTAAACATGTTGGCAAGCATAATAGTTTTCATAGCATAGCAAAATCGAAATGCAATGAACTAACCAATTAAAATCTTATTGGGAGTGTTCCTGCTTTATTTACTAGAAAACTAAATAAAGATAGAGTTAAATATCGAACTCGGTTGGATGTAATTGTCGATTGTGCCCGTTTTCTATTGAGACAGGGATTAGCATTTCAGGGTCATAATGAATCTAATTTATCAACAAATATAGGCAATTATTTGAAACTTTTTCATTGGTTTGCTAAACACAATAAACTTATACAGAAAGTTTCATTTCAAAATGCTCCTCAAAATTGTTAATTGACATCATCTAGTATTCAGAAAGATATTTGTGTTGTTGTTGCTACTTAAGCTACTTGTGCTATTATCAAAGATATTGGAGAGGTATATTTTACTACCTTGGTTGACGAGTCTCGTGATGCATCAATGAAAGAGAAAATGATAGTTGTTTTAAGATATGTGAACAAAGAGGGAAAGATATTAGAATGTTTTCTTGGTATTGAACATGTTCCTAGTACAAGTGCAACTTCTCTTAAGGATGTCATTGATCGGTTATTCTCTCGTCATAGTTTGAGTATATCAAGTTTGCATGGTCAAGGCTACGATGGGATGAGCAATATGCAAGGCGAGCTTAAAGGCTTGAAAACTCTTATTTTATAAGAAAATCCATGTGTCTTTTATGTTCTTTGTTCCGCTCATTGACGGGCCCAAATTATACTAAATTAATCTGTCACGAAATGTATGGGCTCATCAAATTTAAATAATTGAATGAATGAAATGCTGGAAACCCTTTTACAATCAAAATGTATAAAAATGTAGCAAAGGGGCCACAGGTCGTATTTTTCTCGGGGCTAGTTGACGTTGTGTGATTCGTGCTTGTATTTATGTGTCGTTTGTGTTTTCGGGTTTCAAATAAAGATTTGGGTTTGGGGTTGCAAACATCAAATGAAATCGTATGAAGAAAAGGAAGAAACTTGAGCTATCATACTTAAACAGGGTAATGGCAATTTATGGACTCAACCAATGGAAAAATCTCAATCAACTAATGCAAACCCACAACCTTTAGAATTCAAACTGATACAAAATTGCAATGCTCATCACACCTTGTGTTCAACTTCAGGATTTGTGGATCAAAACCAACCAAATGAAAAGCAATCTATTAACAAACTGATACTAGATTTATGCCAAAACATCCACTTGATACTAACGGCAACCCATTTAAAAATCCTAAATCAGTCAATGAGTTTAAAACATGATCAAGACAGAATCATTGTTGAAGCTTGAAGGAAGAAATGGCAGCAATTGGCCGGACTGCAGAATTCTAAATCAGTTGATGCAGAAATAAGGCGCAGAGTTGCAGATTTGAAGTTAACACCTCAAAAATTCGAATGCTGAAACAATGGATGCAAGGTCAAACATAGTCACTGAATTCAATTGCAAAGGAGCTCTAATGTAAAGCTAAACTGGTACAAACATTGCCAATTATGCTTGATACGCAGGGGACAACATTTGTGCCAAAATTGCTACTTTTGTGCCAAGAGCTGCATGCTGAATACCGAGTCGATAAACTGCCAATTCAGAGGTTTACACTAACCAAATCAGTTGGTAATTCGAACCAACCATGGATCACTCAAATACAAGGCTAAGCATGAAGTGAACTTACAAAGACCATATGCAGAAATGCAGAAATTCAAGGAAGAATTCAGAAGTTGCAACTGATGCAGAATTACTTCAGCTTGTCGCATGAGTTAAATGCAAGAACATCAAGCTGACTAAATGCAAGTGGACGATCTAGTTTTCAAAAAGGTTTAGAAAGAACTAACTCTACTTGTTTCAACCTTCAGAAGTTGTAACCAAACAAACTGACAGAAATGGGAGTTAACGTTCAGAAATTTAGCTAACTTGCAGCTTGAATGGAATGCAGTGATAAAAAGACAGAAACTGATATGCAACGAATTCCTTAGCTTAGCCAGGTAAGCTATCATTAAAATGAACTGAAAACTGAAAGAAGAAAGTTCAGAAATGAAGTGCACAACAGTGCAGAAATGGGAAAATGCAGGGTGACTGATACGCACAAATGGAATGGCACGCAAGGAAGGAAAACCCACTGAAATTCGAACTTAACAATCTAAACAAAATGCAGAAACAAAGCTGAGATCTAAACAAACTTAAACTAACTAAATTTACTCACCAAAAGTGAAACAAACTGGAAATTCAGAAACTGAAATTGACATTCAAAACAGAACAATTGCAGAATTCAAAAACTACAACTAATTGCAATGGAACTCAATTAAGAAAAGCTTCAATCTCTCATCTCAGCTTCGAATCCTTGCTGTCACTCAAGGATGAGCCTCCGATTGAGAAGGAAACGGTCCAAACAAGGAGATTACAGCAACTAACTCAGAAATTTCAGAAATGAAATGGCACACAGCTATGTAGTTGGCACGCAACAATTTAACTAAGAAATAAGCTGAAATTAAATCTAATTGTCATCTAAACAAGTTCCTAACTTACTGACATTGAAGATTAGCATCCTAATTAACCTAAACAATGAAGAAACATAGAACTAAGTTGCTGTACGAAACTGCCAAAACAGAACAATTGCAGAAATCGAATTACAGCTACGAAAGCATGAAATTAACTACAGAAAACTAAACCCCAATCGCTCCCTAAGCTCAAGTGCTCCTTGTTCGTCACGCAAGGGTGAGCCTCGAACCCGCAAGCTCAACAATTCAGTGGAGATACTCAATCAGCGATCCATTCAAACTCAGCTTGCTCAAATATGAATTTTCCATTCGAATTCCTTCAATTCAGCTGTGTCCGATTGCGCTGCAGCTTGTGGATGGTCCAAACACTCCAGGGAACCCCTCTGAACTGCTCGGGTGGATGAAGATGGAACACAACCGATCAAAAAGAAACAAATGGCAGAGCTGAGGAAACCCTCACTCAGCTCTGTTTCTTGGGCAAGTTGAGACTAGAACTTCACGGATGAGCTCGCCAATGACCTAGCACTCGATCTAAGAGGATAATTGAGGGGTCGCGCCCCTTTAGATGAAGAAACTATTGAAGGAAAACTAAGAACAGCTGAAGAACTGCGTTGCGGCGAAGAAGACGCGACCCGGAGAAAGCAGCTGCGTTTTTGATTAAATAGGAATCAATGGACGGCTCAGATCGATCGGAGGAGATCCAACGGCTGATCTTGCTCTGATTGAAGCCAAACTTTTATGATGATGATCTGGGGTCAGGATCTGCCTTGTGGTAGCTCGGATCCTCCAGATGTGCAACGGATGGTCCAGATCAACTCTATCTGTGATTGGACGCTCTAGAGCCCTCCTTGCTTGATCCAACGGTTGATCTAGCTCTGATTGGGATGAAACCTTCAGATCTTGATCATAGAGCTTGATCAACCCTAACCCTAGCTCGGATTGCTTCAGATCGTCCCGGATGGCTCAGATCTAACCGCTCTTGAATCGGACGGCCCGGATTGATCATAGGCTTGATAATTCGATCCGGTTCACATCCGACTCAGGTTTGACCCAATATGCCCTAAGTCCTTGAACCTTTGGTGCCTACAAAAATAAATCCAAAATTTAGTGGCCAATTAATCCAATTTAATGTAAATTTGCAATTAAGTCCAAAATAAAGGTAAGTTCTAAAACCTAGGGCAATTTCACAATTAATCAATAAAAATATGAGTCAAACATGGATTTTAACATCTAAAATAATCACAAAAATGGTACTTATCACTCATCAACTCCAATTGAGTTTAGTAGATGTCGCAAAGTATCGTTTTCAAGTTCAATATCTTTTTAAGACCGCATCGAATGTTATGAATGTTGTTGGAGCATCTTGTAAGAGGCAAGATATTCTTAGAGCCAAACAACAACAAAAAGTTACAGAAGCACTAAGGAGGGGAGATTGTTAGTGGACGTGGATTGAATCAAGAAAGTAACCTGCAACGAGCAAGTGATACTCGTCAGGGTTCATATTATAGTACTTTAGTTAACTTTACTTCTATGTTTTCATTCGTAATTGAACTACTTGAACTTATTATGGAGGACGGGGTAAGCACAGAGCAGAAAGTTGAAGCACACATATTGTTAGATACAATGCAATCATTTGAGTTTATAGTAACTATGCATTTAATGAAAAATGTATTAGGGATTACTAATGACTTATCATTAGCATTGCAAAGAACAGAGCAAGAGATTGAGAATGCTATGAGATTAGTTCACATATCAAAACAAAGTTTGTAATCTATAAGAGACGATAGAAGAGATTCTCTATTGGATGAAATTTCTTCATTTTGTTGTACAGATTAAGTTATGATCCTAAATATGGATGATAAGTTCATCGCTTCTGGCCGTCCAAGATGAAGAACTCAAGAAAAGACTAACTTGGTTCATATCGTTATGAGTTGTTTTGTGTTGTTTTACATAAACAACTTATGAATCTTAATAGTTGTTTCTCTGAGTCAAATATTGAATTACTTCATTGTGTGAGAAGTCTTAATCTGAGGGACTAATTCTTTGCTTTCAATTAGGAAAATCTCATTAGTTTTTCTAATTATATCCTAAGGATTTTTTTTACATACGATATTGTGCTGCTTGATAATTAACTTGAGAATTATATTATTAATGTGTGTACAAGCAGAAATTTTCAGCAATTGATGGGATTACAAATCTTGCTATGAAAATGATAGAAACAAGAAGACATGTGATCTATCATTTGGTTTATATGTTTATTATTTTAGCATTGACTTTGTCCGATGCTACTGCAAGTGCAAAGAGAGCATTTGTTACAATGAAGACTATGAAAAATTAGCTGCAACTGAATGGGAGATGATTGGCTTAATACTTGTATGGTTCCGTACATTGAGAAAGATGTTTTTTAATGGAATTGACAATGAAATGAAGCTATTATGCAACGATCTCAGATCATGACTTTTCGTTGTCAACAATTGTAATTTCGGTGTAAAAGTTTTTTTGAGGTCCTGGAGATGACCGATCCAGTTATATCGGCTATTAGGATAAATCAAAAATGTTCATAGAGGTTCATTCAAAGGTCTAACATTCTTAGACCTGTTTATCACTGGAGGAAACCTACAGTATGCCGCTGTTTTGATTTGAATCGTAAATTTCTTGATTGTTTATGAAAGAACTAATCATTGTACTATTGTCCCGAGATATACAATGTTCTTATTATATCTTGATATCGAAGTCTGAGATCAAGTGTCCATCAAATAGAAACTCTTATAGAGGAGTAGAATGGGAAAAAAAAATCAAAAGAAGAAACAACTTGAGATTGAGGGGGTGCTTGGTAGATGGATTTAAGAGGTTGGAATGGGAATGAAATTAGTTTCATTACCATACCTGATGCTTGGTAGATGAAAATCGAAATTAATGTTTGATTTTGATTCCCTTATTATGATAATCTACTCCCCCCTTGGCTATTACTAAACTCATTCCCCTCTTCGTTTTTTTTTCTTGTCGCAGACCACAAAGCCCTCGCCGCATCGTCTCACCTCCCCGTCGCGCATCTCCCCTCCTTCTCCCGGCGCCGTGCCGCGCTTCTCCCCCTCCCCACCTCGCGTCGCCTCCTTCTCCCGGCGCCACCGCGCTTCTCCCCCTCCCCACCTCGCGTCGCCTCCTTCTCCCAGCGCCACTTCCTTCTCCAGGCGCCGCCCGCTTCTCCTTCCTCCTCACCTCGCGTCGCTCCTCCTCCAGGCGTCATCTTTTTCTACTGGTGCTGCATCCTTCTCCCAGCGTTGTCTCTACTTCGAGAGTTCCAGGTACGTTCGTCCTTCTCCAGGCGCTGATCATCCCCGTGCGCCTCCACCCCTGGATCCGACCTAAGATTTCTGCTTTATCTTTGCTCCTTGAATCAATGTTGATTTCTGCAGGCGGAATCTAGTTACCGAGCTAATTGAGTGCCGCCATGGATGATGGATCGCGAGCTGCCAACGACAGCACCTTCCCCAAAGTAGAGCGATCCAAACGCCACTGCGGCCGCAAATCCAAGAAATGGTTCTGCAAGATCATCCCCAGCATCAAAGGATGCGCCAAGCCACCCGACGCCGATCCCTCAATGAGCTTCCTCGACGACCCCAGCCGCAAGCAGCAGCAGCAGAAGAAGCAGTCTCCCCGCGGCGGCTGCAGCTGCCGCCGCCTCAGTAGCTGCCTCCTCTGCGAGCATACGCCCGGCGAGAGGACGTCCAAGAAGCAAATTCCGGCGGCGGAGATCCACCTCAGAGACGCCGACGCTATGTTTGACGAATTGCCTACAAGGAAGACTACAGACGTCGTCAATGTGGTTGTCAATGAGGTGGTGACGGATCGAAGAAGCAAGCCTGCCGACCATGTGTTCGACGCTTTGTCTCCAAGAAAACCAATAGAGGACAACACTAACTTGGCTATCTTTATATTTTAGATTTATAAAGATTAAACTAATAAAAATTATTTAATAAATTTTTTCATGTATTTAATTAGTAAGGATAAAATTGTAAATTTTCTCTGATTCTCATTACTTTTTTATTCATACCAAGCAACATCAATGGTAATTATACTCATTCCAGTATCTATACCATGCATCATCAATTCAGTAATTATTTTCATTGTCGTTAACCCCTCAATAAAAATTTATTATCATTCCTATTACTGAATATATACTAAGCGCCCCTAAGTGATTCGAGGAAAGGATTAGGGTGGAATGAAGGGATACAATCGCCCTCGTACAATTGATGGTTGAAAAGTTAAGTGGGCCATGGAAAAAGACTCGTCAAAGTCGCTATATGTCCAAATATGTCAAACAACACTTTCCCAATAGTGTCGTTCCACATTACTATGCACAACTACTACTACCAAAGGGGCTCTATCCCTCTCTTTTGTAGCAACTTGGACCACCTAATTGGAGTCCAATTTAAATGTTATTAAATCTCCTTAACAATCAATTTAATCAAACATATGCAATTTTCTGCATTAGAAACACTTCCTAAGTATGTTATTGCAGACTTGGGGGATAGACCTTGCCAAAGCAATCTGTTTTTCAAAACTCAAGACACCATGGCAAGATGAAAAACATGGCAAATAAATACACGCGTGCCATAACAGAAGATCATTCAGTTTGCTGGTAGGCAGTTACTTGTATATAGTTTATGATCATTTGTTTTTCTTATATCAGAGAATCATTCAAAGTACAGATAGATAATGGAAAGGAAAGCTGTGGATTTTGTGTTTATTTTTATTTTTATTTTAACGATAAACGAGAAATGTCGCTGTTGCCGGAACTGTTGCAACTGTTAGCGTTTCTAGCGCTGGCATGGATTGCATCAATAAAAATGGGATTTTTATGGTTCGGGGCGTACCGTACTTGTGAGGGTGGTTCCAGATGGCGGAGGACGGTGAGGGGGAGGAGGAAGAGGAGCGGAGCTACGCTTCGGGTTTCGTCATCGGCGGGGACGACGGCGCTGGGTGCTCGGGTTCATCTGCTCCGGCTGCGAGGATGAGGACCGGCAGCGGTGGGGGGACGGAGCAGCCGCCGCCGCCGCCGTTCTCGGACCAGGTGCTGGAGAACGTGCTGGAGAGCGTGCTCGAGTTCCTGACCTGCCGGCGCGACCGGAACGCGGCGTCGCTGGTGTGCCGGTCGTGGCACCGGGCGGAGGCGCAGACCCGGCGCGAGGTCTTCATCGGCAACTGCTACGCCGTGTCGCCGGTCCGCGCGGTGGCGCGGTTCCGCTCCGCGCGGGCGATGGTCCTCAAGGGACGCCCCCGCTTCGACGACTTCAGCCTCGTCCCTCCAGGCTGGGGCGCGCGCTTCTCGCCGTGGGCGACCGCCATGGCCGCCGCGTACCCATGGTTCGAGCGGGTCTGCCTCAAGCGCATCACCGTGTCGGACGCCGATCTCGCCCTCCTCGCCCGCTCCTTCCCCTCCTTCCGCGACCTCACCCTCATCTGCTGCGATGGGTTCGGCACCACCGGCCTCGCCGCCGTCGCGGAGCTCTGCAGGCTCGATTTCTCCCCTCCTCTCCTCGCATTTTACCGATTGCTCTGATACGAAACAGCAAAACCCTAATTTGAAACTCTGGAGATGTGAAATTCCTCTTTTATCTTCAGACGATTGATTAATTGCAATTGGTTCTCCGTAGGAATCTTAGAGTACTAGATCTGATTGAGAACGACGTCGAGGACGAGAACGAACAGGTGGTGGATTGGATTTCGAGGTTCCCGGAGACGATCACCTACTTGGAGTCGCTCTCATTCGAGTGCGTGAATTGCCCAGTCAACTTCGCCGCCCTGGAGGGTCTCGTAGCCCGCTCGCCCTCGCTCCGGCGTCTCCGGGTCAACGAACACGTCTCCGTCAGCCAGCTCCGCCGCCTTATGGAGCGGGCGCCGCACCTCACCCACCTCGGCACCGGCTCCTTCCATTTCGACGGTGCAGCAGACCTCGACGTCACTGACCTGGAGTCGAGTTTCGCCGCCTCCAAGTCGCTCGTTTGCCTGTCGGGATTCCGCGTCCTAGATCCTGACTACCTTCCGGCCATCTTCCCAGCATGCGCAAACCTCGTCTCCCTCAACCTGAGCTACGCCATCTTCATCGCCGAGCAGCTCAAGCCCGTCATTGCCCAATGCCACAACCTCCAGACCTTCTGGGTATCCACCAAACACCTCCCTAAAATTCAACTGCATTTCCATGTCGTCAGTCTGTTTCTCTCGATCCCTTCAGGTTCTCGACACGGTAGGCGACGATGGTCTCCGATCAGTAGCTAAGAACTGTAAGAAGCTCTCCGAGCTTCGAGTTTTCCCGATGGACGCCTCTGAGGATTCAGAGGGCTTCGTCACTGATTCCGGCCTCGTCGCCATCTCAGAGGGATGCCCGAACCTCCGTTCGATTCTGTACTTCTGCCAGCGCATGACGAACGCTGCCGTCGTGACAATGTCCAAGAACTGCCCCAATCTAACCGTGTTCCGCCTCTGCATCATGGGGCGCCGCCGTCCCGACCGGCTCACCGGCCAGTCCATGGACGAGGGTTTCGGTGCCATTGTGATGAACTGCAAGAAGCTAACCAGGCTGGCTATTTCCGGCCTCCTCACCGACAGGGTCTTTGAGTACATCGCCCACCATGGGCGATCAGTCCGCACTCTTTCAGTGGCCTTCTCAGGGGACAGCGACTTGAGCTTGAAGCATCTTTTCCAAGGGTGCCCCAATCTGAAAAAGCTCGAGATCAGGGACAGCCCATTCGGAGATGCAGGCCTCCTCTTCGGTGTCCACCATTTTTACAACATGAGGTTCTTGTGGATGTCTTCCTGCATGCCATCCTTGAGGGGCTGCGAGGAGGTGGCCCGGAGGCTTCCTCATTTGGTGGTGGAAGTGATTGGGGACTCCCCTCAGGACCTTCATAGTGATGCCGTGGAGAGGTTGTACTTGTACCGATCTCTCGCCGGGCCGAGGGAAGATGCACCGCCTTTCGTTAAGATCTTGTAAGTTTTCATTCCGGTAGAGAAGTCAGAGAGATGGAATTTATCATTTCCCTTTGTAGCTTGACCCAGGAGGTTACTCCTTGTTGAAGAAGTCTATAGCAGTTTTCATAACTAGCCAAGTTGTTAATCATGCACGATACGAGGATAGCTTTTGCAATTGAGGATTCCTCCCAGTTATCTGCTCGTGAAGGCTATGTAATAGAACATACAATTCACTCGTCATAAGGCAATCAACGATCGAGAAAGATAGCAAGGCTGCTTGTTCGGGTATCAGATGGCATTCTTTGTTGAGGTAAAGAGATCTTCTATGTTTTCTTTCTTCAGGATTTCCAAGTCATTGATCAAATATTATTCTCTTCTTCTTCTTTTTTTGTTCATCAATAGTGATCCTGCCCTATATTTTGCACGATACGGGCAGCCAACGTGGCGAACGACCTGGCCTGCTTCAGGGTCCACGTCATTATACGAGCAGCCGACTCAACAGACATTCTGACCGGGCCCAAAGCCTTCCCAGCCGGTCAAACCCGGCCGACCACAGTAAGGCCTACATGCCTCGTTCAGCCGAGTGCATCCGCCCGGCCACAGTAAGGCTTACATGTCTCGTTCAGCCGAGTGCATCCGCCCGGCAGTCCTTTATGCCCGGGCCTGATACCCATCCGGTCGAACCGTCCGGATATCCACTCAGGCCCTCTCTCGGAATCACCCTGAGAAAAGGACAATATATACCTGCACCAGCTGCAGGTAGCAGGATGTCACTCCTCGTACGAACGGACACTCTCTGACAGGCGCCGCCTTACCGTAACCTGTCTTTGTCCTCGCATAAGACCAATAGTATACGATAAAAAAGGATGGTTACAGTCGACACAACCATGCCATATCCTCTGATCCTGTCAGAAGATCCTGACACAGGCCATACCCATATCGACAGCACCATACCACATCTTCTGATCCTGTCAGAAGATCCTGACACAGGCCATACCCATATCGACAGCACCATACCACATCTTCTGACCCTGTCAGAAGATCCTGACACAGGCCATGCCTGGTCCTTTTCCCCGGCTATATAAGCCACTCCACTCCTCATTCTCAGGTACGCATACATACTCGCGCGAATCCTCTTATCTTTCCAGTGCTCCATTATTTCTACTGTTCCTCGGAGTACTGACTTGATCGTCGGAGTGCCTTGCCGGGACGTCTCCCGGCTGGGTTGCTAACGGTCATCTTCCTCAGCAGGTTCACCTCTCGTCGGCCGGCCCTGCACCAGGCGACATCCACTTCCATTCGGTCGGAGGATACCCCCCCACGAAGCTGCCATTCTGCGCGAGGACGCCCCGTCAGCATCTACGTCGTTCATCCCTACACCGTCATTCCGGTTGCGGCTCCACTACGCTCGGCGACAGGATCAAATTTGGCGCTAGAAGGAGGGCCTTCCGCCTGATCGAGAGCGAAGAATGGATAACCCCAACCCCCTGACGGTTACTCTTTCGCCAGAAGAATATGAAATGCTGATGGCTGCCAGGACACAGAAGGCCCAACAATCGCATCCGCCAACCGGTAGTCAAGGGGCCCGGCCCCCTGGGCCCTCTGTACGGGGAAATTCAGAAGGTATAGCTGCTCAGCCCGATCCCCGTGCTCCTAATTTTCCCCGAGCACTCTTCCGGAACGAGGCCCACTCAGTCCCGACCGAAGCCTCAGCGTCCAGTCTGGCGCACCAGACACGCCCAGATAAAGGGAAAGGGTTAGCTGACCCCACGGCGGCCTGTCCGACTCGCAGCCCTTTCTCCTCACAAATTCTTGGGGATCCCGTTCCCAAGAACCTACGATTCTTCACCATGCCAGAGTACTCGGGGGCCAGTGACCCCGAGGAGCACGTCATGAAATTCGAAAGCTCGGCCCAGTTGCACCAATACCCGGAGGGCGTCAAATGTCGCGCTTTCCTGACAACCCTCTCCGGGCCGGCTCAACGATGGTTTGGCGGGCTCCCGAGTGGATCAGTTGGGAGTTTCGCAGAGGTAAAGCGGCTGTTTCTGCAACATTTTGCAAGCAGTCGGAGGCACCACAAGACCAGCCTCAATTTGTTCGCTCTGAAGCAAGGTCCGAAAGAGTCACTCCGGGCCTACATACAGAGGTTCAATGGAGTAGCGCTAGAGGTGCCCAATACCACCTCCGAAGTACTAGTCACCGCCTTCTCACAAGGGCTTCAAGAGGGTGATTTCTTCCGATCCCTGATCAGGAAACCACCGAAGGATTTCGACAGCCTGCTCGGGAAGGCTGGTAAGTATATCAATGTGGAAGAAGCACAAGCCGCCCGGCGGAAGGAAGCGATCGTAAGCCCATCGCCCGCACCTCAACACAACAGATCGCCAGGGGGACCGATTCGCAGTCCCCGACCGGCCGATCGGCTCGGAATGAGACCCCAGCAAGTGCAAGTGGCACAGGGGAATTGGCCCAACAGATGGGCCCCGTATTGTGCGTTTCACCAATGCAATACGCACAACACTGAGGACTGCCGAGCAAGCAACAGAGCTCGGACCCCGCACGGTAGGGGTCAAGGACGGCAAACCCAGCAGGGACGCGGGCGCGGTCAAGGAGCCACAGCCCAGCAAGGACAAAGGCGGGATGCCCCCGCCGCCCGGCAATTGTTTCCTCGGCCCGAGCAGGAAGAGGTGGAGGAGCTTGACGAAGATCAAGCTAATCACCAGAACGCCGTCAGAGGAGGCGTCAATGTGATTTCCGGAGGTCCCACCGGCGGCGACTCCAACCGAGCAAGAAAAACGCAGGTTCGCCGACTGGAAATTCATCAAGTCGGAGTCAGCACCTCTCAAGCTCAAGGGCCCCAAATCAACTGGGGGCCGCAGGATTTACAAGGATTGGAGGTGCCGCACGATGACCCGCTGGTCATCACAGCTGTCATCGCCAACTATGAAGTCCACCGAACCATTGTGGACACCGGCAGCTCGGTAAACATTTTATATAAACGAGCTTTCGATCAACTGCAAATTGAGTTATCGCAGCTAGAGATGGTGGCTACTCCCCTGTTCGGATTTACGGGAAACGAAGTGCAGCCGATCGGACAGATACGGCTGGCTGTCTCACTTGGAGAGGAGCCACTCAAGAGAACCCGATGGACCACGTTTCTGATCGTGGATGCCCCTGCTGCCTACAACGCCATCCTCGGTCGACCGGCTCTCAATGAGTTCAGAGCGGTAGTTTCCACCTACTACCTTAAGGTGAAGTTTCCGGTCGGCGACAGAGTCGGCGAGGTGAAAGGCAATCAGACCGTGGCCCGGCGCTGCTATGCTGATGATGTCCGCTCGGGAGGTCAAAAGGCGAGGCGGGCAGGTAGCAGCTGCAACATGGTGCAAGCCTCCCCTTGGGCAGAATTGCGGGAAGACAAAGAGGAGGTACAACTTTTGCTCGGTAAAGAAGATGCCAAAATACAAATTGCTGCAGGACTTCCCGAGGAGCTGAAGCAATCCCTCATCGACTCCCTCGCCCGGAATCAAGATGTATTTGCCTGGTCGCCAAAAGACTTGAAGGGAGTCCGACCGGAAGTCGCAGAACACCAGCTCCATGTTTACCCAGGTGCGCGGCCGGTCAAGCAACGAAGAAGAGATCGCAGCGCTGCGCAAAATCAAGTCATCCGGGCGGAAGTGGAAAGACTGCTGGAAGCAGGACACATCCGGGAAGTTCAATTCCCGGCCTGGTTGGCCAACGTGGTGCTGGTGTCCAAACCAAATGACAAGTGGCGGGTATGCATTGATTTCCGAGACCTCAATCGTGCCTGCCCGAAAGATTGCTATCCACTTCCACGGATTGATCAACTGGTCGACTCGACGGCGGGCAGCGAGTTCATATCGATGCTGGATGCGTACCAGGGTTACCACCAAGTCCCGCTGGCTGTGGCCGACCAAGAGAAAGTTAGCTTCGTCACGGCTGACGGCACCTACTGCTACACCGTCATGCCGTTTGGCCTCAAGAACGCGGGCGCCACCTACCAGAGAATGATGAACAAGGTGTTCCGGTCGCAGATGGGGCGTAACGTCGTGGTATACGTCGACGATATTCTGATCAAGACTGCCCGGGCGGAAGAACTAATCCCCGACATTGAGGAGACTTGCCGAACTCTACGGCGGTATGGCCTGAAGCTTAATCCGGCCAAATGTCTATTCGGGGCTCGAAGCGGGAAGTTCCTCGGTTATATCGTCACCGAGCGGGGCATCGAAGCAAACCCGGGCAAAATAAACGCCATCATGGAGATGCCGGCTCCAAGGAATCTCAGAGAGGCTCAACGGCTGGTCGGACGTATAACGGCCTTATCAAGATTCATTTCCCGGTCAGCCGAACGAGGTTTACCTTTCTTCAGGACATTACGCCGAGCCACCAGATTTCAGTGGGACGCAGAATGTGACAGGGCGTTCGAAGAGCTGAAGGCTTATCTGGCTGAGTTGCCTACACTCGCCCGGCCGGAGCCAAATGAGATTTTATATGTATACTTAGCAGCTTCCACTGACTCGGCAGCATGGTGTTGGCCCGACAAGAAAAGACTGAACAAAGGCCGGTGTATTTCTTTGCTCACTTATTTAAAGGAGCCGAGTGTCGATACACCACACTCGAAAAGCTGGGCTATATACTGTTCTTAGCCGCCCGGCGACTCAGACCATATTTTTTGGCTCACCCGATTACTGTATTGACTAACAGTAACTTGGGTCGCGTGCTCACAAATCCGGATGCTTCAGGGCGGCTAGTCAAGTGGACAACTGAGCTGAGCGAATATGACATACAATATCTACCCCGGCCGGCTATCAAAGCTCAGGCCTTAGCCGATTTTCTCACGGAATGGCATCCTGATGAAGCCGAAGGCGTGTGGAAAGTGTACGTTGATGGGGCATCCTCTCGGCAAGGAAGCGGCATCGGCGTTCTCATGGTTTCACCTGAAGAAGAACGGCTACACCTGTCCGTGCGGCTAGAGCACAAGGCAACTAATAATGAAGCTGAATATGAAGCACTAATAGCCGGTCTGCAAGCCGCCCGGCATGTCGGCGCCACCCGGGTGTGGCTATATTCGGATTCTCAGCTTGCTATACAACAACTGGCCGGTAACTTCGAAGTCAACAGCGACCGGCTGCAAGAGTACATCAACGCATATGAGCAGCTGAAGGCGGGTTTCCGGGAGATACTTTTACAGAAGATCCCTCGAGAAAGCAACTTGAAGGCAGATGAGCTAGCTAAATTAGCTAGTGCAGTCGGATCTTGGGTGGTCCCTCGGCCAGCCTGCCATGCCTTATTCGTCATGCAAATCGAGCAGCAGGCGGAAGCTGAATTGGAGACCGATTGGAGAACTCCCTTGATTGCATTCTTGACCAGGGGAAAAGTGCCGTCCGACCGGGAGGAGGCTCGTCTGTTCAGAAAGAGAGCCGCGCAATACACTATGGTCGGAGATGTCCTCTATAAACGTGCTCACGCCCGGCCATTACTCAATGCCTTAGCAGTGAAGATGCAGATTATGTGCTTCGAGAGGTCCATATGGGGGTCTGCAGTAATCATTCAGGAGGTAGAGCCACCGCCCGGAAAGCTCTTTGGCCGGGTACTATTGGCCAACTTTACAGAAAGATGCCAACCGGTTGGCCGCAACATGCATATCTTGTCAGAAACATCAGTGCCTGCCACACCGGCCAACCGAAGTAATGAAGACATCGGCAGTCTCTTGCCCGTTCGACCAATGGGGCATGGATATCGTAGGTCCGTTCCCAACCGCCCCCGCTCAGAAGAAGTTCTTATTGGTCGCGGTGGATTACTTCTCTAAATGGGTGGAAGCAGAGGCGCTAGCTAGAATCACCGAGCAGACGGTGATTAAGTTCCTTTGGCAAAATATTCTATGCAGATACGGGATACCCCACAAGTTGGTGTCTGACAACGTCGGCAGTTTCAAGGAAAGAAAATCAAAGAATGGTGTTCGACTTACGGTATCCATCAGGCTTTTACATCCGTGGCGTATCCACAAAGCAACGGCCAAGCAGAAGTCACCAACCGAGAAATCTTGAGAGGGCTCAAAACCAAACTGGATCATGCAGGAACCAACTGGGTAGAACAGCTGCCCGGGGTCCTTTGGGCGAACAGAACCACACCCAGAGAAGCTACCGGGCAAACGCCTTTCCACCTCGTCTATGGCAGCGAGGCGGTGGTGCCGGTCGAGGTCGGCTGTGAATCCGACAGGCGGTTAAGCTATGATGAAGGGAATGAGGGAAGAAGACGCCTAGAGCTTGACCTCATAGAGGAAGTCCGGGAAAAAGCAGCCGCCCGGATGTTCACGTACCGTCAGCGCATGAAACAAAGGTACGACCAGAAGGTGTTGCCGCGCTCGTTTCGACCTGGGACCTTGTCTGGAAACGAATAAAGCCGGTCGGTGATGTTAACAAATTACAACCACAGTGGGGCGGACCCTTCAAAAATCGCAGAAATTGCATTCAGGCGCCTACTACTTGGAGGACGAACATGGAAAGAGGCTGAACCGACCGTGGAGTGCCCTACACTTGAAAATGTACAGAGAGCCCTAGAGTAATGCGAGCTTGTAAAACGCCACATTTTAGCTATATCGAAAGGCGCACCCGACCGAAAATTC
>JAGFNQ010005079.1:0-13178 GCA_024364735.1 Boesenbergia rotunda
TTGGTCAATCTGTCCACTATCACCCAAATTGCATCGTGTCCATGGGTGGTTCTTGGAAGACCTGTGATAAAGTCCATGGATATTTCTTCCCACTTCCACTCTGGAATGGGAAGAGGCTGCAGAACTCCTCCTGGTCTCTGGTGCTCCGGCTTTGACCCTCTGAAGGTCAAGCAGGTACTGATATATCTGGCCACGTCTCGCTTGAGTCCAGACCACCAGAACCTTTGCTTTAAATCTTGGTACATCTTGGTAGAACCAGGATGCATAGAGTACGGGGTACTGTGGGCTTCTTCTAAAATATTCTTTCTTAGTTCCTCATCATTGGGGACGCAAAGGCGGTCTCCAAGATAGAGGATGCCACTATCTGATACTCGAAACTCTGAATTTTCTGCCTCTTGGATCCCCTGCTTGATCTTCTGGATTTCTGGGTCTTGATCTTGCTTTCCTTGTATATCTATAAGCAGGGTTGACTCTAGAGTCAATGCAGAAAGTTGCCCGATTATTACCTCGACTCCAAAATTCTTTATTTCTTTCTGAAGTGGTAGAGACAGTGATGATAAGGACATCAGTGCCGCACAGGATTTTCTGCTCAGTGCATCTGCCACTTTATTAGCTTTACCTGGGTGGTAGAGGATTTCACAGTCATAATCTTTGACCAACTCTAGCCACCTGCGCTGCCTCATATTCAGATCTTTCTGAGTGAAGAAGTACTTCAAACTCTGATGGTTTGTGAAGATTCTGCACTGCACTCCATACAGGTAGTGTCTCCAGAGCTTCAGTGCAAAACCACAGCTGCTAGCTCAAGGTCATGAGTGGGTAATTCTTCTCATAGTCCTTGAGCTGTCTGGAGGCATATGCTATTACTTTACCGTCTTGCATGAGGAAAGCTCCAAGGCCCATCTTGGATGCATCACTGTAGATGTCAAAGGCCTTGTCACTCTCTGGAACAGTCAGGATGGGAGCACTAGTCAATCTTTTCTTCAGCTCTAGAAAACTGTGCTCGCATTTATCTGACCATTCAAACTTCTTGTTCTTTCTGGTCAAGGCTGTGAGTGGAGAGGCTACTCTAGAAAAGTTCTCCACAAATTTTCTGTAATATCCTGCCAGGCCTAAGAAGCTTCTGATTTCACTGGCATTCTTGGGTCTACACCAGTTGCTGACTGCTTCTATCTTGGCTGGATCAACTTGAATGCCTTCTTTGGATACAATGTGACCTAGGAAGGTCACCTGATCTAGCCAAAACTTACACTTTGAGAATTTTGCATAGAGCTTCTCCTGCTGAAGGATCTGCAGCACTATCCTCAAGTGTGTAGCATGGTCCTCTGGAGTCTGTGAGTATATGAGGATATCATCAATAAATACAATGACGAATTTATCGAGATACTCCCTGAAGATGTGGTTCATCAGCTCCATGAAGACTACTGGAGCATTGGTTACTCCAAAAGGCATCACTACAAACTCGTAGTAGCCGTATCTTCTCCTGAAGGCCGTCCTGGGGATGTCACTCTCTTTAACCTTTAGCTGATGATACCCAGAATGCAAATCTATCTTCGAGAACACTGTAGCCCCTTTGAGTTGATCAAATAAATCATCTATTCTAGGAAGGGGGTACTTGTTCTTGATGGTTACCTTGTTCAGAGCTCTGTAGTCTATGCACAGAGGCATAGACCCATCCTTCTTCTTGACGAAAAGTACAGGAGCTCCCCAAGGGGAATGACTAGGGCGGATGAAACCCTTGTCAAGCAACTCTTGCAATTGTTCTTGTAATTCTTTCAGTTCTGCTGGTGTCATGCGATAAGGTGCCTTCGAAATTGGGTTGGTTCCTGGGGCCAACTCAATTTCAAACTCAATTTCCCGATTGGGAGGGAGTCCTGGTAACTCTTCAAGAAACACCTCAGGATAGTCACAGACTACCCTCACTTCTTCTCTCTTCAATCCTTCTCCTTGACTCGCATCCACTATATGAGCTAGAAAACCAGAGCACCCCTTCTCTAACATTCTCTGAGCTTGTAAGGTAGGTAGGAACCTATTTATCTTTCTCCTTGGGCCTCCAATAAACTCAAATGAAGGTTCTGCTTCTGGTGTGAACTTGACCTTTTTCTTGCGGCAGTCTATAGAGCATTATACTTGCTCAAGAAGTCCATTCCTAAAATGACATCGTAATCCTTCATCTCAAGGACTAACAAGTCACTGTAGAGCTCTCGGTTGGAAATCTAGATTGATACTGCCCTTAGCCTCTCAGTAGAGGCCATTACTTCCCCTGACGGTAAGGTTGTTAAGAACTTCATCGTTCAACCTTTCTGGTGGCCTTTATACTGTTTAAGTAGTGCTCAGTGATCAAAGCACTACTTATTAGTTCTTCGGAGGTTTGCAGCCTCTTAACACCGCTAGCCCCCTTCAACGCTATCTCAGGCCTTAACATCTTGAGCATTAGCCTAACTATCTCTTTTTCTGTGCTAACTAGCTCTGGGCACAGATGAGCTAACCGCTTAAACATCTTCACTGCTTCATCCACGGATAGTTCTCCTTGTCTGAACTCCGTGAATTCATCATAATGCTTGTTGGTTACTTGCATGTGAAAGTATTCTTCGAAGAACTCAGTCTCGAAGTCGGCCCATGTCATCTGGCTGACATTTCTCTTGGCCTTGACTCTCTTCCACTATATTCTAGCATCTCCCGTAAGGCAGAAAGATGCACACTTTATCTTCTCTACCTCATGCCAGTCCAGTAGCCCTACTATTCTTTCCAACGTTTTGAACCATGCTTAAGCATCCCATGGTTTGCTTGTGCCTGGGAAGTTCCCTGGCTTCAGTTTCTCCTACTGAATGAGGTACGCTTCTTGCCTTACTCCCCTTGCCGAACTACAGATGTAATCGATGGGTCTTCGATCACAACTGGTGCCACTACATTCGCCACGGCGAGGTAATAATAACGACCTGCTGGTTAGCCATCCTAGTGGCAATAACTTGCTGTTGTTCTGCTAACTGTCTCTGTAACTGAGCCACCACGTCTAAGAGATTTGGTGGGGGTACTGACTCTGTTGCCTCTTGCCCTCTAGGAGCTTGCTCCTCGTTTTGGGCCTTTCTAGGACGTCCTCAAATGTATAACTTAACACTTAATGGTAATGTTCCCAAACTTGCTTTAGGATATAACAAGACCTTGGTCTTGATTCTTATCTCATTTCTTAATCCTAGAACTCGTTCTAGGGCTTAGTAAGACCTTGGTCTTACTCAAAACTTTTATCAAGCACCTTGCGTGCCATAATCCCAAAACTTACTTTTGGGCAAATCAAGTAAGTACTTAAGCATTTCTCTAATATCCATTCTAGGGATTAAACATGATTCCGTGATACTAAGGTATTAAACATGCTTCCTTGTTCTATGCACATATGAGTAAGTACTTAAGCATTTCTCTGTACTGCAATTAAATAAAGGAGCAATAGAAAAACTGAAACTTAAAACTTTCTTACTTGAAGACGGCAAGGTTGATGCTGATGTGTGTGTGATGCTGGAGAATGGGAACTGCTCTGATACCACCTGTAGCGACCCGCCTTCTCCTGCCTTAGACGGATCGTTACTTCTGTCTACTTCTCGACTCTAATGCACGACTAAAGAATGCGGAAATCTTTTTTTTTCTTCTCAATTTAAATCTATCTATGATATACTAACTCTAATAGTCATGCATGATACCATGTCACACTTTCTTCCTCAAAAACTCCTAAGATGAAACTTATTGAAACTTGCCTCGCCCAACTCCACTTTCGGGTATCAGTCGACTGATACTGTATCAGTCGACTGATAGGTCTGAAAACAAAGATTTTCAGATTTCGGCACTTGCTTCAAAACTCCACCAAACCTATACTTTCGAGCCAAATAGAATCATGACACCATTTCTATACTCTAGGCCAGTTTTCCAATCAATTTAGCCAATCAAAATGAATCCATAAACTTGTAATTAGGACTTTTGCGGAAGGAAATAAGCTATTCAAGGTTATATGAACTTTAACAATAGAGTGTGTACCAATCTTGACTCCTATGCATTCATAACACCAAATACATGTTCTATAACCTTGCTAAAGCATTATGAAATGTGAATGCAACTCTTCTAAACATATTTAAGCAATAAAACTTGATTCAAGAGAAATTAATACTATCTTGGCACATGCATCTATATTTCTAACAAAGTATCAATATTTCCAACTACTCACACTTCTACTCATCTAATGCCATCATAAGGATATATATGCTAAATGAAATGACATGGAATCTTCACCCTAAGAAATTGAGCATGTAAAACTATTCAAAGCTTAAATGTTCGCTAAACTCCATAAAGCTAGAACTTGAAATTTGAATAAACTATAACATTGTAATTCAAATAACTAAATTGTCTCGTCTCAAAGATCTCTCCAAAATCAGCCACCACACACACTTTACTCAGCACCGCCTCGTCGCCTTCCTTCAGAATTGCTTGCCTTTACCTTTATCTGCAGTAAGAGGAAATGCAACTAGTAAGCAAAAAGCTTAGTAAGTACTATCTAGCTCACAAAATCTCGAAATGTGCAAACATGCTTCTTGAACAATATGAAAATCATATGAGATACTTATATGCTTGAAAGAAAACTAAGAACATGTATAACTCAAAAACATGCATACTCAAGCATTAATAAATCTCGATTTACTTTTCTTGGCTCAACTTGAAACTTTAGCTATTCTTTAACTTTTTGAAAACTCTTTAAACTTTAGAAACTTTGCTAAAGCATATACTTGAAAATAATAATCACTTGGATCCACTGAAGACGTAAGTACCATCTGATGCGCGTTCCCTAAAAGGTTGGGGTAGCGAGCCACCAATCCTAATAGAGCAGACCTTGGTCTACCAGGGCCAAGACCTTGGAATTGGACACCTGGATTTCTTTAACGACGCCCTTGGACGCCGGGTACTGGCCTTATAAAATAAAATAGCTTTTCTTTCTTTTCTTTCTTATCTGTAAATGCCTTGGCATTTTCTCGAGCACCTTGCGTGCTAAAATCCCTAAGTCTTGACTTTTGGGGATTTCTTAAGGCCTTGGCCTTTTCTTTTCTTATCTTTATCTTCTCTTTTCTTTTCTCATAACTTTTCTTAGCCCTAATCTCATATAGGGTGCTTAATCAACTTATACAAACATATAATGAACTAATATCACATGCCAAAAATCATAAACTAAAGAAACTATCTCTTTTAAAACTTTTAAAGGAAATTCTCGCGGAAAAACCGCCTCTTACTGCAGGTGAGCAGTACTTACATTGATATCTTGGACTTACAACCAAGATTGACGTCTAGAGCTCGGGAGAAACTTGAGATCTCGGAGAATTCTTCGCGCCTACGCGTTCCTCTCGTCGCGGGGATTCCGAATATTGGAAGATCTCTTGGAGAAGAGCCTTGGCCGGCCCCCTAGAGCTTGGTGTTGTTTCGCCCAAGAGAGGAGAAGTCGGCGTGAGGGTTTGGAGAGGAGAGAAATAAAACTTCTCTCTTTAATTACCTATTTATACTTATGGGGCGGATTAACCTAACTGCACCTTAAATATATTTCTCTCCACCCTTTGCTGTGCTTGATACCCCTAGCCCAGCCGGTTGCGCGCTTGTGTGGTCCCGCGGTGGTTGCGGGTTCGATCCACCCGCTGCAGTTAATTGTTTTTTCCATTTTTTTTCCTTTTTCTTTTTTTTTTCTTTTTCCAAAAATACCAAACGGACTCGGAAAATTCCATAAAAATACTCTAAAAATTCCTAAAAATATCTAGAATATTTCTAAACCATTTCTAAATAATTCTAAGGACTTTAAGAACTAAAAATGGAAATTTTGGGGTGTTACACCGGGCGCCTAGCCCATCCATCTGCCCCTCTCCTTTGGGGCGTTCTTGTTAGTCATATGAGAGAAGTGTCCTAAGGCAATCGCCTTATGATTGTAATCATTTATTTTAATAAATGAATATTCACTATTTGTGTATACATGCTTGTGTATTTGATTGAGATCTTAAACTCATTTACTGAATGTCCGCAATACAATTCACAACATTAGAGAATTTGTGATGAATTCACAACTAGTGATTATCTCTACATGTGCAATTGTGAAGTATTGAAATTGTCCCTAGTCGATGAATTGATAAATACGGACACTATCAATTCTGTTGAGACTAGCATGGGTTATTCTCTAATCAGCTGATTCTCACTGGCTGGTGATATTGAGATGTCCAGAGATAAACATGAATGCTAGTTAAGGGAACTAGTTCATTGGAGTGACTGGCTGTAAAACTTCATATGGTAGTCTACATATTGATATGTCAGTGAAGATCTTACAGCAGCTTAAGTGTGATGTTCCTTTGACTTGCGTTGTTCAAGTCATCTTGGTCATGGAGACTTATAGTTTGACATCTTAAGCAAGCATCTCCAAGGAGGTGTGGACTCAGGATGATTGGGTATAAGCCGAAGTGCCCGAAGATGTTTGAACAGTCTACAAAGGATTCACCACTCCTTACGAGGAGATATATACCCGAGGCCTATCGTCGGATTGTTACTCGAAGCCTCTGGCCTGAGCATGACATGTTCAGAGTATGAATCTCTTAAATACATGAGATTAATTAGAATCCGTAGGACGAGAAAACATTACTTGGGCTAGGTGCGATGTAGTCAACCTAGTGGGGACTGACATACATAGACCTTGTCCTGAACTATGTGGGTATAAGATGGTGAAGGGAATGGGCACCATTCATTATAGCTGCTGAAGGGTTTCAGAATTGTTTCTGAGGTCAACCGTTGATCTTTTGATTAATTGGGGATCATGATGTACTACTAGGTGCCACTCATGATCGTTCTATAATTGTTTAATTATAGACGGCCAACATAAATCGAAAGCCTATTTAGTCACACGCACTACGAGTAATTCGAGAGATTTAAAATGAGTTAAAAATTAGATTTTCCAATCAAGAGAGATTAGGTTTGGTTAAGCCAAACGATAAGTCGAATCTGAATTTTTCAGAGATGCATCAGAAGCGTACAATGGCTAAGTCTTTTGAAGATTTAATATGTGAATTAAATAAGTTTAATTTATTGGGGTATGGCTTGGATGGGCCGGCCAAAGAGAGCCTCCATCCTCTTTGCTTGACCGGCTACAACAAAGGGAGAGAACCATGTTTTTGGATCAATTTATAAAATAATCCAAGTGTGGTTTGTTTTATAATAAACCAAGGTTTGGTTTATTTCTTCATGGAAATTATAATGAACCATGGATTGGTTTATTTTATAAAATCAATCATGGATTGATTTACCATGATAAGGAAATTTATTCCATAGGAGAGAAGAGACATGATTGATTTTTATCATGAATTAAAATATGATTTTAACCATGATATAAAATCAAACTTGGCATGATGGAATAAGTTATTCCATATTTGAGAGACTTGATGGTTGAGAGGCTACTATATAAAGAACCCAAGGCAAGGATTGAAAAATAATTGAAGTGATGAAGGCATAGGCTCTCTCCCTCTCTTTCTCTCCTTCTCTTCTCCCCTTCTTGCCGTGCGCCAACTAGCCCCAAGAAGTAGCACCAGCCGGCCGCCCCTGCCCTTTCCCTGTCGACCACCACCCGCTGCCGGAGAAGGATGCTCCGACCATCTCTTGGCCGGAAGAAGGTGCTGCCGGAATTAGAGTTTGCCGCAAGGATCTTTTTGCCGCAAGCCTCTTCTTTTGCTTCGTCGAAATTTTGATTCCAGCCATCCTTTTGTGGTTAGTCTTCTGACTTCTCTCTTGGTTTTTCTTGTCACGTTCCCGGAGAATCTAGTAGTTCTAGAGAATACGAAACTTGTGGCTTTGCGAAGTCATCCCGAAGATACTCGGCGTGGATGCGAATAGAGGCAGTGCTTCCAAGGAACGCTTACGGTTGGATCACGTCCCTTCCTTCGAGTTACACGAGGTAATACGTAAATTAGTTTACGTTTCTGCAAAATTTTAAATATATGATGATGTCTACACAAGATAAAATTGCATGCTTAGATGTGTGGTTAAATAATTTGAGAAATTATTTATGCTAAACCTTCCGCTGCACGTAATTAATTTTAAAATTATGAACCCGCATCCATGTCAATATGCACCCGGTCCCAACAGTGGTATCAGAGCGAGGATTGTGTTCGACATAATCATATAATTGTTTTTTCGGAAAGCTTTGTTATGATCTCAATTTTCGAAAATTTTTCAATTATGGAAACTTTCCAATTATGGTAAATTTTCGATTTAGGAATTTCAAAGTTTGGAAATCCTGATGAAATTTCGCAATCATTTGAAATATCTCTGTTTCTGAAATTTTATGATAATTGTGAAAACTTACCATTTTTGGAAACTTTCCAATTTTGGAAATTTCCCATTTTGGAAATTTTTCAATTTTGGAAATACGTAAGCTTTCTTTGTACCAGAAACTTACAATTATTCTGAAAACCTTTTATTTTCAGAAAGTTTCCATTTATGAAATGCTCGCAATTTTGGGCACTTTCTTTCAAGAAAGTCTAGACAAATTATGGGAATATTAATTGGCATTTAAATTCATAATTGGAAATTAAATTATTTACAAAATTCTTTATTTTGGATTGAGCCTCAGGGAGCCGTCTAATTTAATGTTAGTTGTTATAATTAAATTTCCTAAATTAGATTTAAGCTGTCAAATGTTTAATTTGGATTGAGCCTCGGGGAGCGGTCCAAATTAAGTTATTGATATTAATTTTCCATAAATAAAATATGTGATTAAATCTTGGAAATTTTTGATGTGATTCTCGAACGATAATTTCCTTATTTGATTTATGAGGTGATGCTCTTACAAATTATTGTCTCCAAAATTAATTAGGAAAATTATTTTCTATAGAGTATATTTCCTTAAATTAGATTTTTATGAAAATAATATGTGGTTGAATTAAGGGAATCTGTCTCTTAATTTAATAAGATTTGATTTAGAGAAATCAAAGTCTTAAACATATTAATTCTGAAATTGATTATGATAATTTAGGAAATTGTTTCCCAATAACAATTCCTTGAATAAAGTATGAAATTAAAATTAAGAAATCCGGTTCCTAATTCAATTAATGAGACTTAATAAATTATGTCACATACATACTTTATTAAGGAAATCGTTAGAACATGACATAATTACATGTCGTGAATGTGCATAAAAGAAAAGGATGAGACCCAAAACCCCTTACAAAATATTAAGGCCAACACCTTCCATTAATATGATTAGAATCAGAGTTTTGTTTCTCGTTTGGGTTGATGGACACATCCATGCCCGGCTTGAACCTCAACATGTTCAAACCATGGAATTAGTTTATGATTAATATAGTTGGAGTAAAGGTCAATCCTTAGATTTGGTTGTTGGACACATCCAAGCCTGACTAAACAGTTGAATGAGCTCCAACCATGTTAAAACTATTTCTTGATTAATGGGTCAGCCTTATGCTTGGAGCATCGATTTGTTGTGCCACAGCCAAGGTCGATGTAAAGAGAGGTGCAGTTGGGTGCTATGTATATTGTTGCATACTTGTTAATGAGTTAACAACCCAATGATTTATGCAAACATTCAATTAGTTGATAGCATAATGTGATAGTTACATATGTATAATATGTAATCGGTATAATTACCTACCTTCATAGCTAAGAATAACTTGATGGACTCTAGCCATGGTTGTTCTTATCTATGGTTGGATATCAACCTATTTGGAGATGTTCCTACGATCTCCCGAATTGATAAAAAGGGTTATTCAATTCGAAAAATAAATAGGATTTAATTAATGTATATTGATGCATTCTTTATCATTCTTATCACATAAGCTCAATTTGTATTTCTAGGATAATCACCTGATCATGTCTTCTCTGAATTTGCGTTCCATTTTGGACATCAATAAGCTGACTGGGCCAAACTTCATGGACTGGCTTCGAAACCTGAGGATAGTCCTCAAGGCAGAAAAGCTTGCTTATGTCCTTGAAGAACAACTTCCCAACCATCCTCCTGAAGATGCAACTCCAGACCAGTTAGTGGCCTATCAGAAACATGTGGCCGATTCTGAACTTGCGAGTTGCATCATGCTGGCCGCTATGGTACCTGAGCTACAAAAGCAGCATGAGCATATGGATGCTCATACCATCGCCTTCCATCTTCATGAGCTGTTTGACGAGCAGGCGAGATCCGAAAGGTTTGAGGTCTCCAAACTCCTCTTCACCTCTAAGATGCAGGAAGGCACTTCTGTCTCACAGTTTGTGTTGAAGATGTTGGGGTACATTGAGCGACTAGGCACACTCGGATTTGCAATGGATCACGAACTAAGTATTGACTTAATTCTGCATTGTTTGCCCAAGAGTTACTCACAATTTGTGATGAACTATCGGATGAACAAACTAGAGACTACCATTCCTGAGTTGCTTAACCTGCTGAAGACTGTAGAGCCTTCTGTAAAGCAGGATCAGAAGACGGTACTGTTAGTTGGTTCCTCAAAGAAAGGCTCTAAGAGGAAGCCCAAAGAACAAAATAAGGGAAGGAAGAAAAAGGCCAAAAAGATTGAAAAGGCACCAAAAGGCACTTGCCATCACTGCGGCAAGGAGGGCCACTGGCGAAGAAACTGCAAGGTTTATCTTGAGTCCTTGAAGAAGAAGGCATCCGATGCCCCATCCTCTTCAGGTATCTTCGTTATTGAATGTCACTCTATTTCCTCGTACACCTGGGTACTTGATACTGGGTGTAGCTCACATATATGTAATGACATACAGGGGCTAAGGAATAGAAGAAGACTCGTCAAGGGAGAAGCGAATTTGCGAGTTGGAAATGGAGCAAAGATTGCTGCTGTTGCCATCGGAACATATTTGCTAAAGCTCCCTACTGGACTTGTCTTAGAATTGGATAATTGTTATTTTGTTCCTTCATTAATAAAGAACATTGTATCTATTTCATGCTTGAATGAAAAGGGTTATCATTTAATTTTTAGTAACAATTGCTGTTACATAACTTTAAATGGTGTTCTTTATGGGACCGGAACTTTATGCAATGGTATCTACACGTTAGATTTATCCGGTGACGTTTTCAATATCGAAGTTAGCAACAAACGTGCTCGAATAGATAATCAAATAGACTCCTATACGTGGCATTGTCGTCTTGGCCATGTAAGTAAGAAACGCATGACCAAATTACACCGATGTGGAATTCTGGAATCATTTGAACCCGGTTCATTTGATACATGCTAATCATGCTTAAAAGGAAAGATGATCAAATTACCCTTTTTCCGAAAAGGTAAACCAGTGGGAGAATTGCTTGGTCTAATACATACTGATGTATGTGGACCAATGTCAACTCTTGCACAAGGAGGTTATAGCTACTTCATTACCTTTATCGATGATCACTCACGATTCGGGTATGTGTTCTTAATGAAACACAAATCTGAAGCTTTTGAGAAATTCAAAAAGTTCAGAAGTGAAGTAGAGAAACAGCTTGGCAAAAGTATTAAGATACTTCGATCCGATCGGGGTGGTGAATACTTAAGTCAAGAGTTTCAAGATTATCTTAGGGACAATGGGATATTGTCTCAATGGACTCCGCCATATACACCACAGCATAATGGTGTATCTGAGAGGCGTAACCGAACCTTGATGGACATGGTTAGATCTATGATGAATCATGCAACTCTTCCAAAATCCTTTTGGGGCTATGCGCTTAAGACAGCTGTTTACTTACTAAACAGAGTCCGACCAAGGTAGTCTCTACTACTCCATATGAGACGTGGAATAGTAAGAAACCTCATTTATCTCACCTAAAGATATGGGGTTGTCCTGCTTATGTAAAGCGGACTGTATCAGACAAATTGGATGCTAAGTCTGATAAATGTCTATTTATTGGATACCCTAAGGAAACGAAAGGTTACCAATTCTATCATCCCTTGGAACAAAAGGTGTTTGTTTCAAGGCATGCTGTATTTCTAGAAAAAGAATTTCTTTTACAAGAAAACAGTGGGAGTAGCATTGAACTTGAAGAAGTTCAAGAAACTCCAATAGACATTACAGAGACACCTAGTCTAGACCCACAACCAATAACTCATAATGATGAGCTATCAGTTGAACCTAAAACAACACCACTTCTTCGTAGGTCTGATAGGACACGCAATATTCCAGAGAGATACGGATTTCTCATAAGTGAATCGAACGACGTGTTACTCATTAACGATGACGAACCTATCAGTTATGAAGATGTTCTGAAAAATTCAGAAAGGGATAAATGGCTTGAAGCCATGAAGTCGGAAATGGATTCCATGTACAAAAATCAAGTATGGGACTTGGTTAACCCACCTGAAGGGATTAAGCCCATAGGGTGCAAGTGGGTTTTCAAGAAGAAAACCGACATGGAAGGTAATGTTATTACCTTTAAGGCTAGATTAGTGGCAAAAGGATATCGTCAGAAACAAGGAATTGATTATGACGAAACCTATTCGCCAGTAGCTATGCTTAAATCCATTCGGATGCTCCTGGCCATAGCAGCTCATTATGATTATGAGATATGGCAAATGGATGTGAAAACAGCTTTCCTTAATGGAAACCTGCTTGAGGATGTATACATGATACAACCTGAAGGTTTCACATCGGTTAATAAAACCAAAGTATGCAAGCTTCGACGATCCATATATGGACTAAAGCAAGCATCCAGGAGCTGGAACATCCGTTTTGATGAGACAATCAAAGAGTTTGATTTCTCACAAAATCCTGACGAACCTTGTGTGTACAAGAAGGTTAGTGGGAGTGCAGTCGTATTCCTAGTGTTATAAGTCGATGACATATTACTTATAGGAAACGATATATCAGTCTTACAGTCAGTTAAAATTTGGTTGTCCAAAACTTCTCCATGAAAGACCTGGGAGAAGTAACCTATATCCTTGGGATTAGAATCTATAGAGATAGATCAAAATGATTGCTTGGTCTTTCGCAGGCTACATATATAGACCGAGTGCTAGAAAGGTTTAGCATGTCGGAATCCAAGAAAGGTTACTTCCCATCAGGCATGGGATCAACCTTTCGAAGTCTATGTGTCTGCGCACAAAAAACGAGAGGATTTGCATGAATAGATTCCTTATGCATCCGCGATAGGATCTATCATGTATGCTATGTTATGTACTAGGCCGATGTATCGT
>JAGFNQ010005080.1:0-149932 GCA_024364735.1 Boesenbergia rotunda
AGACAAACCATTATCGTTTTAGACCTTAAAATTGAACATGTCCATTAACTTCCTTACTCGTTCAATGCAATTCTGATCTATTTATAATTGTCTGAGGCTTCTCCATTTTCCCAATCATGTCGGCAATATGCGACTTTACTGATCTCTTCCTTCTAGTTTTAAAAATGATGAACCAGGCAGCAGACAAATTGAATCTGAGATGATCGGCCCGGTCCCACGAAAGTTTCCCATCGGTCACCAGGGTAAATCGGAAAGCGCTTGCGGTAGCAGTCTAGAAGCCCAGCGTCCCAGGGTTTGCGCCTCATTGGAGGAAAAATTCCTGCAAAATGCACCGTAGCTGGGGATCGAACCGCGGATGTCTGGATTAACGACGAGTTACCCTACCGCTGCACCATAGCCCCGGGGGCTCTTCCTTCTAGTTCTAGACAAAAAGGCGAAATCGCTCGCCCCCAGCGCCCTCGCCGCACCCGTCCCAAGGCCATCACGAGGGAGATAAATCACGGTCCCCAGAGTAATTAGTGCACAGTTGGGCCGAGAATTGATACACCAAACGTCCAGAGTTTTAATCCAGTGCGCCTCGCGCGACTCGAACTCAGGACCTCTTAGACAACATCCCCATGTACTAACCACTCCGGATCCCTGTGGGAATCTCTTCCTTCTAGTTCTAGGTGATGCGTGAGGTTGCACCGACTTTTATGATAAGCAAATAGTCCGAATAAGCTTCTGTCAGTGTTGTGAAAGTCTTTGTTTGATCTAATGAATTTATCCCCCTTTATGTATACTGCCGACTCATAACATTTTCATGGTAACACTAACTTCACATATTTAAGTGCAATCAGTTCTTGGTAGAAAGATCAGGACTAACCTATCAATGGCCCAAACAATGGTTCGACAAGTTTAAACGTTCATTGTTTCAGATATTGGTAAAAGTGAAAAAGAAAAAAAGAAAAGAAAGAAAAACCCACTCACTGTTGCACATATTCGTTTAATAGGTTACCAAAACCATGAACCAAACCACGCACTGTTTTCACATATTTATTTATCTGCCGGACCTGCCGTGCCATGCTTTGGTCGCGGCAGTGGCTGCGCCCGTGATCATGGAAAAGCTAGAGTCTCCAAGTCACGCGCGCGATAGGAGTCGCGGGTCAAAGCATTGCGTGGCCGGGCAGGAGCAACTAGCAAGCCGCTGGCTGCAGGGAGCGTGCGAATTGGTCGCATGAGCGACAGCGGCGGCGCGATTCGATCGCGCTCGCACCGGCGGACGTGGCAACAGAGGCTTGTCGCTTGACTCGGCTGGACAAAGAGAAGAGAAGAACTGAAGAAGTACCTAAGATTCGAGACCCGTCGCTGTGGAGATGGTTGTCGCTTGACTTGCCTCCTCACCTGAATACCCTCATTGCCATGGAGATGTTGTCGCACAAAACAAAAAAAACCAAAAAAATAAAATCTAAAAACTTTATGAGAAACAAAATTGTTGGGAAACAGGGCTAGGTTACAACCCAGTATAGCCCATATGGTCGGTCTTGGATCGCCCGAATAAATGGACGAGAATAGTAACGGAGGGAATGTGAGTTCTGAATGATTGTTGACGGGGTGAGATCAATTTAATTAAATCAAATAAATCGATTGAATTGATAAATTTTAAAATTTGATTTGGTTTATCTAAAATTTTAATTTTTTTTCTAAAAATATTGGTTAATTCGGTTTATTTGATTCATGTTCGATTTTAAAATTCCTATTCAGTTAAATCAAATAGACCGAATACATCAATCAATTTCTTTGATAAAAATTGAAATTTTAAATTCTATTTCTAAGACCACCAATTTTTTTTAAAAACTGAATTTTTAAACAATAATTAAAAAATTCATTTAATTCGGTTAAAATTGAATTAATTAATATTTTATGGATTCGGTTCGGTTTTTTTTTTTTGAAAAATTGATCGGTTCAAAGAAAAATCTAATCGATATGATTTATTCGATTCGATTTTAATCAAATACTATAGTCATCTAATGAAAGAGAAGAACGTGAGAGGTTAGAAATTAATCCTTTATTTAGCTGTTTAACTGTGTAGTTGTTTTTTTTTTGTCTCGAGTTTTTAAAGTTCATCGGTTCATTATTTGTGTTTAATTTGCTTTATGATACTATGACTACTTAAAGTTATAGTATACATCCATTTATAGCATCAAATGGGTGACAGATTTTTTTTTTTCAAAGATATGAATGCATATACTACAACAACAACTAAACTACTAGATAGGATCAACAAAAAGGATGAATCTATCTAATTAGGATATAGAAAATGATTACATAACATTAATTTGTTAACAAAGTCTCAATAATATTTTACTAAATTTGTTATGTTGGTATGTCGTAGTTAATAGCTATATGTGAGTTGTATAGTAAATACAAGCAAAACTTTAGTTGATATCAAATTTTATGGGTACAAGATACCCCTATAAACAATCTGGTCCATTAACTTCATTGGTATAGGAATAAAGAGGTCATAGCTACTGTATATGATCGTAACAAGCCCCAACAGTAATCACAATACCAATGTCATTAACGACATAGATCAAGATGCGGATGTATAGAGTTGAAATTACATGAAATGTGATCAGTACATGTCAATTTCCAACTGGTCCAATTATTATTATTATCTCTATTAGGTGGGCTTATTTGTAAGTTGCACAAGTAAATACAATCTGAGCCCTTAAAGTGATCTAACTTATGTTTATTGGGTTTCAGATTATTGGATGCGGGTTCAATGTATAGAACCCTTTAGACCAATCTGTTATTATCTATGGGCTGATAACAGATTGGATTGCTATATAAAGGAGAGGTCCCCAAGGGTTTAGGTGATTTTATGACCTAATTTCTTGTTCCCCATTGACAAGAAATTTTACGGCGCCGTCAAACCTAAGCCTGTTGGAAGATCCTCCTTCTTCCTTTCGCTACATCTTCTTCCACAGGGATCAAGCCGACGACGCTATGACAAGGATGATGGCTCTTCAATCAGGTTCCTTGTCATTCAGTTTATATTATTTTATTCTTGTCATGCCATAATTCGAAGAAACAATAGATCTATTATTATATGTCTTGTCTTTTCTCCTTAGAATTCTTATTTTATTTTTAGAATTCATGCGGTTAGGAGAAAACCCAAGTTCTATCTATACATGCCCTCCTGGACACAGGTCAAACTATTGCATGGTCGCTCGGCCAACCAATGAAGTTTATGGTAGCCGCCCGACCAGTCCATCACCTGATTAGCCGAATTAATTTGACTCACTAATACTCTACTATTCCTTTGGCCTCTATTGCCACATGTCCTCGAGTTGGACCACATCAGTCATTTAACCAGGACTTATCCTATATGCTTAAGGGACCCAAAACTCTCCCGTATCACAAGCCTCCTCATTAAGTCTAGTCGAAGAAAGCATCCAATCTAACTAACTAGGCCCCTATACAGGCTTGGATCCTTTGATGGTGAAAGGTTATATGTCAAGTTTCGTAGCATAACATGAGAGCACTCCATGCATTATTTAATGTAGAATGAAGCACGCATGCGGGGTAATTAATGCTCGATTTTTTGATATCTCATGTCATTAATGTTGCGCCTTTCTCTCTGTTACGTGTCATTCTCGCACCGGCTAAAGTGATTTTTTATGCGATTAATGTCATGATTTAGTGCAGGCTTTTTGGCAGAGCGGAACTTGAAGCGACAACGGTCTATTACTCTTCCACGTTGAGATCATGCACCACCTTTTCTTTTGCATATGATCCGACGGCTCAGAAAAGGGGTCGTGATATAACAACCTTTTCGCCAAGATTTAGCCTAGTTTTAAACGCGCATTCTTCCTGTTTGTTTGCCCTAATTTCTCTTTTTCGTTTAATGATGATCTTTCCCTTTTCCATTAGCGTGTAAGTCTCAACCATCTGATCCACTTCTTCATGTATTCTAGCATCCATTTCTTCAAGTATAAAAATGGTTAAATAAGCCCCTCCAAGAATTCTCGGCCTGTGGTACACAGTCGTGGAATCTGATATAAATGGGGATGAGTTCCAGGCCATTCAAATAGAGTTTGATATCCCCGCTGGTCACTTGATGTTCATACCGAGTGCAATAGATGTCCTCACACTCCTCCTCCAGGTTTTGTCGCCATTTTTAAAGATCAAATGTTAGGGGTTTACGCTTTCGGTACATCCCTTCATTATAGAAGCCTATAAGTATTTTCAGATCCCATTGTCCCAATTAGCTCCCAATGCCATATGCTTTTTATGTGGAGCAGTTATTATCTTTACTTTATATCGAGTCCCTATGAACCCTAGGATATTTCATTATTTTTATTATCATAAGAAGAATGAGGTAGGTAGCTTTGTTTGTCTTAGGTCGGACATCTTTGAGAAGGCCCCTAGTTCCCTTGAGGGTTGGAAAGACCACTACTTTTTTATCCAACCTTTCCCAACCCCCAACTGGCTGCACGGCTGGATTGAAGTGGTAGATGAAGCATTTAATCCTTTGTTGAATTTCGAATCCGACAAATTTATTGATTAGGTTAATGCGAAACACATAACTAAAATTTTTATTTTTTAAACCTCAAACTGAATAGATTAACATGATAGACATAGCAACTAATATAAATTTTCATTTGTAGTCATATTTTTTAGCAAAAATAATAATAATAATAATTACACTCATCCTAGACGTCTCTTATAGTTCAGCCCCAAATTTTATGAAGGGAGATAAATTACGAGATCAACCTATTGCCGACCACTAAACGACATGCGTTCGCTGAGAATCACATAAGAATGTAGTCATATTTGTTAATAAAGGAGGTGGATATGTTTGTCTAGAGTAAGGAAAATAAGGATAACAATTAAGGTGTTAAAATTGAGGTAGTCAATAGGAGATGAAAATAAATTCTACTATACTTTTATGTAGTAGTTAATAAATATATACATTCTTATGTGATAGATGTAACATTTAATCCTTTGTAGCATCTCCAATCCGAGGTTGAAAAAAACCTCGTTAATCATTTTTTTGTTCTAATCCGACAATTTTATTGATTAGGTTAACTCGAAACACATGGCTAAAATGTTTATCTTTTAAACCTCAAACATGAATATATTAACATAATAGACATAGCAACTAACATTAATTTTCATTTGTAGTCATATTTAGATAAGCACCTAGCATCAAAGCTTTTTGTTCAAATAATCTTAGGTGATTAGGCTCGACCATAAATATAATTCAAGTTTGATCGAGCCTACTTAGTACACTCATCTCCAGAAATAAAATTTGCATGGAGACAATATAACTACTAAGACTCAGCTTTAGTTATCGACATCGCTCCGCCTTGACTTCGAATCTTGACATCCTCCTTGTCTTGGCTTTGGATCTTAACATCATCCTTGTCTCGACTCTGGATTCCGACATCATCTCTGTCTTAAATTCAAATCCCAACATCCTCCATATCGGGGTCTCAGTCGCTGACATCCTCCACGCCTTAGTCTTAGATCTCGACATCACACTTGGCCTGACCTCAATCGCCGACATCCTCTATGCCTAAGCCTTAGTCGCTGACATCCTCTACGCCTCAGTCTCAAATATCGGCATCCTCCCTCTGCCTCAAAAATCAATATTCTCTATGCCTTAGTCTCAGATCTCAGCATCATATCAGGCCTGGTCTTAGCCGTCAACATCCTCTATGCCTCAGTTTCAAATCTCGGCGTCCTCCCTTGGCCTTAGTTGGCGACATATATCCTCCACGTCTCAGTACAAGATATCGTTACCCAACCCTTGGTCTCAATCACCGACATCCCCCTGTCTCTGCCTCAGTCGTTGACTTCGTCAATCCTCAAGGCTGCTCAACATCAACCTCTTTTTCATCCTCGAATCAGGCCCACACTCTACGTTGGCCCAATAAAAATGCATAGGGTGCACATGGAAGCAGCATAACCACCTTAATAATGAGATTGTTTCTCCTGGGAGATGCAATCAATGATTACGAATATTCTAGAACACATGCATGGCACCGGGTGAGTGGAGAATCGGTTATGTAGTTGTTAGATTTGGTCTCTTAGATACCCTCCTTCAAACACATGGTGCATGGTGAAAGAAGGGATAACTAATGGTTGTCAGATCTAGTCCCCCTATAGGCCCATAAGAGGATGATGTAGCATCCGACGTGGAGATGCTCTTTTGGTAGCTATATAAATCCTAGAGAAGATAAGTGTAAAGGTGCTTCTCTCGTACAAACTTTCTTTTGCAACTTCATTAAGCTCCCGCTTGCTTCTTTTTCCTACTTTACTTTTCACACTTTAAGAAAATCCTAACTTGAGCGTCAAAGTGGATTGTCGGGATCCCTCCCTGATGTCATTCTAACTCTTTGTTGAAGTGTATTTTAGGCTTGTTTATCCTTCTCATCGACGACCTCCGAGGAGTGTGCATATCAGATGCTTTTTTAACTGGTGGCTTGACCATCCACGATATTTGACACTTACATGGAGGCATACAGGTGAGAAAGAAAAGAATTCAGCTTTTTTTCTTGATTGAATTATTTGTATCTGAGAAAATGAATAATTCATTTTTTCTTTAATTACGAGATTGATTCATACAACAAATTTAGTAAGTGTTTTTGGATGGATAATGTGTTAAGGACGACATACAGTATATTTGGTGATATAGTTGTATTTGATACGACATATAACATCAACAAATATGGGTTAATTTTTGCACTATTTGTAGGAATTAATCATCATGATTAGATAATTATTTTAGGTTGCAACTTTATAATTGATGAGAAAACTGAGTGTTTTGGTTGATTGCTTAACAATTTCATAGTAGTCACGCCTAATGGTACACCAAAAGTGATCATCACCGATCAGGATCCTATTATGACAAAAGTCTTTGCTTAAGTTTTTCCTCAGACAATGTATCAATATTATTTGTGGCACATAAATAACAAATTCTCAGATCAATTGAACTCTTTGATTTTTTATCATAGCATAAAAAATGTCATTGGATAGTCTACAACACATGATGAATTTGAAAAATCATGGGAAGAAGTTATCAAATGTGATAACTTAAAAAAAATTAGTTGTCATTGATGTACGAATTACGACACAAGTAGGTGCTAGCATATTTTAGTAATGTATTTTGTGCTGAATGACAAGTATTAGATATCTGAAGGATCATATTCATTTTTCAAGAGATATATATCTCAAATAAGAACTCATTGATGAATTTTATTACTCATTTCAATAGGCACTGAGACACCAAAGACACAATGAGTTAGCTGACCGTATTGATATAAATGAGCATCTCAGGATTAAGACAAACTGACCAATGGAAACTCAAATGATTAAGTTATACACGAAAAAGAAAGGGTGAAGTTTCAAAGTAAAATGAGTGAGAGTCATGGTTGTTATGTGCAACAAACATCTATAGGAGTTGAGTTAGTGGTTTATCATATGATAAATTTTCAATGTTGTTCTTCCTCCAAATCAAAGGTCCTCACACATGACAAAACATGACAAACAAAGGGACTACGAACATATCTTGTACCTATAGGAAATTTGAGTTTGATGGCATTCTATGTAGGCATACGTTAACTTTTTTTCATATCAACTAAGTGTTTCATTTTCTTGATAAGTATATACTCAAACGATAGACATGAGATGCAAATGTTGGAGCAATATATGCTTTGAGGGAGCAAAATTTCATCGATAATCCATAAACATTTTTGATGTCAAGAACTTGGGGTATGTTTGGTTCAAGTTATCATATACAACCTTGATTATGTAATTATCAAGTAAGCACATAACCAAGGTTATGGGGAATGAAACATAATCTAATGTTGTTTGGTTCAAATTAGGCGATAAAAAAAATCTTGTTTATTTAAAGGTAATAATGTATAATATAGTATAATATTTTACAGTATTACCCATTAGTTCAATCTTAAGTATGATGATATTGTATGCTTATCTAAATTAAAAATAAAAAAAGTAAGATGATGTTATATATTTGTTCGCACCCTTGATTTAAGTAAAAAAATTATGTTAGACATCGAATTGATGATTATATTTATTTTAATTTATGAAAATTAAAATATTAAAAAAAATATAATTATATATAAATAAATAAAATTAGATTATTTTTTTACTTTTAAAAATTTGTTTAGATAATTTTATTGAATTTTAAATTAAGTTTATTTAGTTTATTGTATGTTTAATTTATTAAAGTTTTAATTAAAATATTAAATTAAAAAAACATTAGCTGGCCGCTGGCACCGACTGTCGGCTGCTAATGTTGGTCGCCGATGATGCCCTAGAATTTAATAAATTGTGATGGTTATTTTTATCTTCTAGGTAAATATTGGAGGATAATTTTAAAAAGAAAATTTTCATTAACCTCAGAATTAAGAAAAGCCTCATTTTTCCAAGGTTTTTTTATTCTGGATTGCATGCCACTTTTGTTGACGTGTCGGGTATAGATCATTACTTGAGAATCGCTAATTATCTAAATCAAACAAGATTTTTGTTGATAACCTTGGATGGATAACCATGGTTATCAAAGATAATCCTCAACCAAATGCACATTTGAGGTTATCCTATAAAGCTTCCATATTAATTAATGGTGCATTTTTGACTGATGAAAGAGCAAACTTCTTGGATGAACAATTAAATTGTATCTATAATAAAATTCAAGAGATGAACATTAGTAGAAAATGTGACAATGAAAATCAAAGAAAGAAATTCATGAATAAAGCCCTTGTTATTCTTAATTCTTCTTCAGTAATAACAAAGAGATATGGAAAGTGATTGAAATTATCAAAGGAGAAATTAACCTCAAAATCCCGGCTATATCGTAGATGTGGCCATGGAGGTGTGTCATATGACAAGCGTAACTATCCAATTTTGCAACAAGAGAATTGGTCAATTAACTCTGCATTTATATTATATTTTTGTTTGTAAACCAATTAATTTTATTAAATTTTATAAATATTACAATGTGTTGATTGCTAGATCAACTTAGATAATCCTCGTAATATCGATAACGATACATATGAAAAAGATTTGGTATTTATCGCTAGTACTATCAAAATTTTATTTTATTAAATTATAATGGTTGAATAAGGAATTGAAGTTAATAATTATTTTTATTGTTGCAGGTTCTAACAACATGCACTTGGATGAATGAAGGTTTAGCAAATAACCATGACTTATTTGGAGGTGTATTGGTTGAGTTTCCACATATTACTCTATTATATTGAAGTCTATACATTTACTAGGGAGATGCCCCGAGTAGTTGTATTATGGCTAGTGTGATTGTGTTCAGTTAAATATAATCTGTTGGAATTAGTTCCTAATGTCAATTGCTTAAGTTGTTTGGGTAATCATTTATGCACTTTCTTATACAATTAGTGTCATTTGTTTCTTTGTTTGATCTCGATGGTTGTTTTGAATATTTATTCTATGACTGTGATTTTCTATTTAAATATTTTCAGTTTATACAAGCTACGAACCCTGTTGTAGTAGGTATGGTATTGTAACCGTTATAACTTCAAACTTGTGTTGTAGCAACTATGAACCGTAGTTGTTATAACGTGTCTATACAAGGTTGTGAACCGTATTATAGTAGCTACGGTTTCGTAGCTTCTACAACCTCAAACTTATGTTGTAGCACTTACAGACCCGTAGATACTATAACATGTCTACATAAGGCTGCGAACCACATTGTAGCATCTATGGTTTTATAACTGGTACAACCTCAAACTTGTGTTGTAGCAACTACAGAACTGTAGTTGCTATAATGTGTATGTACAAGGTTACAAACCCCATTATAGCAGCTAAATTCATAGCTACTACAACCTCAAACTTGTGTTATAGCAGTTACGGACCTATAGCTACTACAACATGTGTATATAAGGTTGTGAACTGCATTGCAGCAGTTGCTATTTCATAGCTATTACAACCTCAAACTTGTGTTGTAGTAGCTACGGACCGTATCAACTACAACCTCTTTGTACAAGACTAAGATAAAACTTAATGTTATATTTGAGAGTATCCTAAGACAATCGCCTTAGATATTGTATTATTTATTGGATTAATAAAATTCTTTATTTGAGCGTACATTATATATATATATATATATATATAATATATATATATATATATAATATATATATATATATAAAGTCCATAATATAATGTATAACATGAGAAAAATTGTGATTGAATCATAATTAGTGAGTATCTCTTCATGTATAATTATATACGTATTGAAATATTTCTTAGTCGATGAATTGGTGAGATTGGACATCATCAATTCTGTAAGACTAGCATATGTTTGTTAGTAGGAGCCCTATAGCTAATTATGTAATGATTGACTAGGGACTTTTTGTATCATATTCTATCATTAATAAAGACATGTTTGGTTATTATACTTACTTTATATTTGTGCTAAATAACTAAGTATAATAATGTCCTTGGGTAGTAGGTTCTTATCTACATTATATCGATTGGTTGAATCAATAGTGAGATGATGTAGAGAACACTATACTAAACAATTCCTAGTCAAGCATTAATATTCGAGGACAATATTAATGCATGGAGACTAGCATGTAGGTCAATTGATGACTTGAGCCCACAAGTCATGGATATGTGATATCAAGTTGACACATGTGTATACATTAGAGAATGTGTACTGAATTGACCCGCCATGAGAAAGTTTCATAGATTGTCATATGAGTGTCATAAACTTTCTCATGTGACTATTAGTAGGAATAGTCCTTAGTTCTGAAGTCACTACGGTTCCCTACATAAGGAGTTATGTACTTTGGTATCGTCAAACGTCACCCGTAACAGGGTGGACTATAAAGGTGATCACTGAGTATGTAATAAATTATGCAGAGGGATGTGAGTGATGGAGATGGGATCTATCCCTCTCATATGACGGGAGTGATATCTGTGGGCTCCTTGATCGAGTAGGACTACTAAAACGTATGATCATGCTCAAATGAGTCAATATGAGATATTGAGTTCATTTGTTTGAGTGAGTCTACTCGGGGATCAAGAAATATAAAGATTGATTGAGGATGACACGGTCTATGCCTCATTGGTCAATCTAGATATCAAGAATAGAAGAACAAGGTCATACATTGTCATAGTCACGGAGGTTAAGTCGGATCTCGACTTTCTCGTCACTTGCGTAGCAATGATGCATTGCTTGCTAGATGTCGCTCATTGCTTATGTGTCTAAAGTGGTTTAGATGCATTGTCAACGTTACGAGAGCCTATTGGGTCACACACTAAGGACATGATGCTTCGGAGATTAATTGATCTTAGTTTAACTAAGATTTGATCTGAATTGGATTAATTGAGTTAGACTCAAGTGAATCCAATTGGATTATGGGATTGAGTCTAATTTGAGTTAAACTCATCTAGATTAGACTCAACCACTTAATTATGGATAATATTCATTAAATGGTTTAATGAAAATTATTTAAGAGGAATGCTAAGAGGCATTCTATTCATTAGATGAGTAGAATATTAAGAGTCTCAAGGGATACCAAAAGGCTTGGTATTCATTGGACTTTATTAGCATTAAGATAAGAGGAGCTCAAGGGACAAAGACCCTTGATATTCATTAGATGAGTATAAATACCCCCTCTTGTCAAAGGCTAATGGTGAGCACTTCTCTTCTTCTTCTTTCTTCCTCCTTGTCCAAAACTCCCTAGTGGAGGATCTTGTGCTTTGTGAACCATCCCAAGTTGCTAGCACAACTAAGGTGGTTTCTCTCCAAGACAAAGATCGTGTTCGTGTGGATACGCATAGAGGCACGGACACTTGAACGTGCAAGAAATCCGGTATACCTCGGATAAGCGGGATAAGCGAAGGGCACACGCCAAAGGTATACCTATACGATAATTTTTTTGTAAATTCACTTTATATGAGTTTTCTTTCGCATGGATCACTCAAGGGATCTTATTTTCGCTACGAGTTTTAAATATTTTTGCCCAAAGATCCCTACAATGTTATGATCCTTAGTTTGTCCAAACAATCGGTCCTCATTGGCTAGAAACATTAGGATGTTAAGAGTTAATATCCGGATGTTAAATAAGAGAAACTAGTTCGTCGAATATGACCTACTATGAGACTTCATATCGTTCTCTATATGTCGACGAAGATGATCTTATTGTAGCTCTAGTGCAGGTTTCCAAAGACTTGAGGTATTAAAGTCATAATAGTCATGGAGACTTATGCTTTGACATTTTTGCAAACATCTCATAGGAGATGTAAGTCTAGGATGATTGAGTATAAGTCAATATGCACGAAAGTTTATGAATAACCCATAGAGGATTCACAACTCCTTTTATAACGAGACGTATACTCTATAACCTCTTGTTAGAATTATTAATCATAAGTCCTTGGCCAAAGCATTACACATCAAGAGGATGATCTTCTTGGACACGTGTTTGAGTAATTCAAATCCACGGGACAAGGAACCACTACTTGGGCTAGGTGTGACGTAGTTAATCTAGTGAGGACTAACACATAGACCATGTGGGTATATAAGATAAGTGAAAGGAATATACATTGTAGTTGCTGAAGGATTTAGAATTGTTTTGCCTAGTGGGGGATTGATAACTGTAGTTGTTGAAGGGGTTAGAATTGTTCTGGGATCAACCATATTTTTTCGATCAATTAGGGGTCATGATATATTCCTAGGTGTTACTTATGATCGATTCATAATTAATGATTAATTATGAACATCCAATATAACCGAGAACCTATTGGATCACACATACAGGAGTATATATGAAAGACGTAAAAAAAAATTATGTTTGAGAATTAGATTTTAGATTGAGATAGATTAATTCTAGTAGGACTAGACAAAAGGCAAATATGGAAGATATTTGTTCGCACTAGAAGTGATAGTGGGTCATGGCTATTGAAGGCAAGTTGGATTTATTTTGGTTTAATAATAAACCAAATTGGTTTGGTTTAGTTATGAACCAAAATTGGTTTAGTTGTAAACCATGATTATTTGGTTTTTGAACCAAACTTATTGTTAATGGATTGAGTTGGCTTATTGGGCACGAGTTTGAAAATTGCTTTAGAAACCAAGATGGAGGTGTATATAAACCCCTCCATAGGAGAGGAAAATAAAACAACCTAATTAAGATTAGGGTTCCCTTCTTTCTCTCCCCTTCCCTGTCTTGTGCCGCCGAACAAAGGAGGGCCTTTGACTCCTTTTTGTCGCCGCAAACCACCCACCGGTTGTCGTTGGTCTCCCTTGGTCACTATGCCTTATAGACAAACTTCCAACGCCATTGGTTGTCGCTGTCCAAGGAGTGAAGAGCAACCCAAAAGGTTGTTGTCCCTTTGTGTTGCCGCCACCGCCCACACCAAGAGGCGCCGCCTCCTCTTGTGCCCATCGCCGACTCCACCAATTTCGAGCACTTGCTGTCGTCGACCCCTTAGAATGCCACCCCACTGCCTCCGGCTCAAAAGCCATCGGCAACAACCTCTAAGGCCATTGGACAGTAGCTAGAAGGTGTAGGTCCCGTGCAGGCCGGCTAAAGGGGGTGAATAGCTCTACAAATAAAAACTATATTCTTTGCACAACTCTTAGCAAAGATGACAAATTAGTTAATTAAATTAAACATGAACAACAATATAAAAATAGTAAGAGATGCCAGAATTACTTGGTTGCAGTCAAGATGGTAGCTAATCCAAGGCATTCGAAAGCTCACTAAATATATCTCTTTTGTTGTAGGCAAATAAACCTCTTACAGATGTTGGAAATCATTAAGAATGACTAGGAAAATGTATTGTAGTTATTATCCTTTCTTCCTAGGTCTTGGGTCAATTTATAAGATGTGAACATTGCGTTGACGTAGGCCTGAGGCACCTCAATTGTGCCAACGGTCACTCAGCGATAAGTCTTGATATGAGGCGCCTTAGTTCTAACTTGAGGCGCCTTAGTTC
Source organism: Boesenbergia rotunda (assembly GCA_024364735.1). Lineage (NCBI taxonomy): Eukaryota > Viridiplantae > Streptophyta > Magnoliopsida > Zingiberales > Zingiberaceae > Boesenbergia > Boesenbergia rotunda. The sequence goes on from JAGFNQ010005080.1 coordinate 13,993, forward strand.
TATTTTTGCGTAGAAGTGATTTCCTCAACTGAGGCGCCTTCTCAAGCAAATAAGACGCTTCAGTTGACCATCTGGTCAAAGTCAAGATCGATGTTGACTTTTCTCTGTCTACGTCGGCTTGGGTGATTTTGGCCAACCAGAGTTATACTCACCCGAACTCGACTCTGACCTTCACCTTGAATGGGCTTCCTCCCTAGCTTCTCATCCCTCAAACTTCGCGCACGCTCTTTTCATCCAACGGTGTACTCTTCCGTAGTCATTGCGTCCCTCGGATGCACTGCTTGTCGGCTCCCTTCCCGTGCCATACTTCTCATCTGTTGAGTTTTCTGTTCGACTTCCTGTACTCCTAAGCTCCTGCACACTTAAACACAGGGATCAAACACAATCAGGACATAACTTAACTTGATTGATAATATCAAAAACTACCTCGGGATATTTACAATCTTTCCTTTTTTGATGTGCATCAACCCAAGTTAAGTTAGGGTTAAAAAAACAAAAAATAAATAAATGACATTGTTTAAGTAAAATACGCAATTATAAGGTTAAAAACATATGATAACTTAATCATCATAACTTAATACTCATAACTCGACCTCCCCTTAACGTAATCATCATAACTCACCTCCTTTGATTACTTCAAAAAATTAGGGTAAAAAAATATGAAAAAAAACTTTCTAAGGGTTAAACAAAAATATTTTAGAAGTACGTTAAATCTTCTAAGTAAAAAAAAATGTTTTTCATTGAAAAATTGATAATTTTGAAAAACTAATTTTTAAAATTAGATTTTGACTTGAAAAAATTCTGATAATTTTATTAAATGTTCAAAATGTAGCGTGGAGATCTTAAAAATTGAAATTATCAGAAAGAGTTTTCTAAGTATTTTTACAATTAAAAATATAATTTTTGATAAAATAAATTATAAAAATGTATCTACTAATCCAAAAATCTTCAAAATTTTAACCAAAGTCGAAAATTAGCAAACTCAACTTTGAAAATTTTTAGAATAAAATAAATTTTTATGTATCGAAAAAAATAATTTTCATCGTAGAACTTAGAAGTTTTGAAAAGTAATTTTTAGAATTAGAATTTTACTTAAAAATTTGAAACTTTTTCATAATGGTCAAAATATAATGTGTACTTTCTTAAAACTAAGATTTCTGAAAAATAATTTTTAAAAAAAATATATTTAAAAATTTAATTTTTAAACAAAAATTCTTTAAAATTCATAAAATAGTCAAATAATTCCAAAAAAACTTTTTGTAAGTAGATAACATAATTATCTATCATAAAAAATTTCAAGAAATTAAATCTGATCCAACATGTTTTTGAAAGATTTTTTAAGTAACTAAAATTCTACAAATAATTTATTCAATTCTAGAAAAAATCTAAATTATAGCATGCAAACAATTTCAATAGGATAAGTAAGGGAGTATTTGGTTTGTTTCATTTTCTATTTTCATTTTTCAGAAAATCACATTTTCTTATTTTCTGGAGAATGACTTTATTTCATTCTCTAATTTTCCAGAAAACGCTATTGTTGGTGCAATCTTGGTTATGTCAGGGTTGACCTAGGTTGACTAGGCTCGGGTGAGCCGATGTCTGATAAGCTTGGTGAGCTTATGTTTGGATGTTTCGATGTTTGATAATTATGTTTGAATGTTGTATGATGTCAAGTGAGTCAAGGTTGACTGGAGACTTGACTAGGTGAAGTCCAGGTGGATCGGGGAGATCGCACGCTGGCATGGGAAAAGACCTAGTGGGACTAGGCACACCTAGTGGGACTAGGTGAAGTCCAGGTGGATCAGGGAGATCGCACGCAGCAATGGGAAAAGACCTAGTGGGACTAGGTGAAGTCCAGGTGGATCGGGTAGATCGCACGCTGGCAAGGTGGAAGTCTACCGAGAGACTAGACCTAACTCGAGGGTTAGGCAAACCTAGTTGGGAATCAGGTTAAGTCCTAGTTGAGAGCTAGGATGGAGAAATCCAGGTTGGTCAAAGGGGTTGACTGAGAAATCCAGGTTGGTCAAAGGGGTTGACCATGAACACAAGTTAGGTTGGTCTCAATCGATTGGGTGATCGATTGGGTTGTTGTCTCGCGAGAACAAGAAGGATCTTAATCAATTGGGTAATTGATTAAGAAGGACCGTAAACAATTAGGTAATTGATTAAGGAGGATCTTAATCAATTGGGTAATTGATTAAGGAGAGAGTGAATCGATTAAGAGAGTTTTTTTGCGAGAACAGAAGGTGGCTGAATCGATTGGGTAATCGATTGGTCAATCGATTAAGGGGTCTAGTAATCAATCAGGTGATCGATTACTGCAGTGTGACGTGAGAGCACAGAGAGGTGCTGAATCTATTCAGCAATCGATTAAGGACAGTCTTAATCGATTGGCTAATCGATTCAGGTTCAAAAAACTAGTCGTTGAACGGCTAAGTATGACGTGGTAATCGATTGGGTAATCGATTAGGAAACCCCAGGCGTCGGGTATAAGGGTTTTCACGCAGGTTTTGAGCCACAACTCTTCTCCCCTTCTTCTCCTTCATCGGTGCCATTTCAAGGGAAGCCTTGGAGGATATTGCTGCTGCATTTCCAAGGTTCTAGAGGCAATCACAAGCTTGAAGATAGCAAGGAAAGCAAAGCTTGAGCTTATCATTGTAAATCTTGTAAGATTTCATTTTGTATTTGCTTAGATTCTTGTTGTATCTTTGTGAAAGCTTGTAAGAGGTTTCTCCACCTCAAGAAGGAGATCTTTCATAGTGTATGAGAGAGTGAGGAGAGTGGATCCTTGGATTAGTCACCCGTCCGGGGTGGATACCAAGTAAATCCTTTGTGTTAGCGTTTGCTTGAGTCTTCCGCCGCGACAAATCATCACGGAGCAAATCGGAGCTAATCACCCCCCCTCTAGCTCGTCTACCAGTCCTAACAGCTATATCTTTTTCTTGAAAATGCAAACCAAACACGTTTTTTGGAAAATCATATTTTCTATGGAAAATGAAAATGAAAAACAAGTCTACCAAACACAACCTAAGATTTGGAACCCAATATAAGTTTCTACCTACTGGGTTTATCAAAAATTTGGGTAAAATATAGTTCTTAGACATTTTACTATTTAGCCCCTATAATTCCTAATATACCAATTAAGTCCTCCATGATATCTAATTTTTGGATTAGAAATATTTGAGCATATTTTATTCTTCAACAACTCTATATGTTCTTTGATTTTATCATTTTCATGTTTTAGTTTGTTATTTTCAATTTTCAAGCTATCATATAGCGCTACTAGACATGCAATAGCTAATTCTTTTTTCAAATTTATAATATTTTCCCTTAATTTACAAAAATATTTAGTCATTGATTTTATACCTAAGTATAGCTGATCAGTAGGTAGGAGACATACCTCATTTACCATATCATGTTTGAAGCAGGACGTTTTCCCTTCATTGCTACTTTCTTCTAACGTGTCTCCGCCTTCATTGATGCTTTCCTCTTGATGACTTGCCAGAAGTGCTAGTTCGCCGTATTCCTCGAGTTCAAACTCTAATGATGAATCATCCCACGTTGCCTTCAGGCTCTTGTGCTTGGACTTACTTGACTCTTTATCTTTGTTCTTTAATTTTGGGCAGTTTTTCTTTATATGTCCTTTCTCGTTACAATAATAACATCTGATCTTTCTCTTTTCCGGAGAGTGCTTCTTGGCCTGCATCTTGTTACATATATTAGTTTTAAAAATAATTTTAAATTTTCTTACCATATGGGATGTTTCCTCATCTGCTGAAGATTCCTCATCTTGTTCGATCTTTCTTATGTTCAGGGCAACATTGTCCATCCTTCCTTTTCTTCTTGCATGCCAAGATTCGTGAAACTCGAAAGTTGAAAATAAGTTTTCTAGAGTACATACCTCAAGATCTTTGGAGATGTAATAGGAGTCGACTATCAACATCCATTTCGGTGTTCTCGAAAACACGTTTAGCGCATACCTTAGTGAATCTCGGTTTGTTACCGTTTCTCTGAGATTCGAGAATCGAGTGATCAGCTCCTTGACCTTCGCGTGTAGTTCAGCCACCTTTTCTCCTTTCATTCAGAGATTCGTTAGCTGACTTCGAAGTAGATCCTGTCAAACGAGCTTTGCTTCCAAGGTTCTTTCGTACAGTTCTAGGAATTTCTCTAATAATTCTTTTGATGACTTATAGGTGTCAATCTAGTTGACTTCTTGAGTCGGGAGTATGCTTAGCAAATGAAGCTCTACTTTAGCATTGGCCATAGAGTCTGATTGTTGCTTCTTCCTCCAGAGATGTACTTCTCTTATCTTGTCGTTCTCGCCTTTGGGTACTTCAAAACTATATTTTATTATTAGTAAATTAAATTTCAAAATTGGATCTAAAGAATACCTCCATTTTTCACTTCCACGTTACGAACTCCCCCAAACTTTGGTGGATGAATATTAGTTCCAACCGTTGTCTTCTTGCTTTAGGTGGTGGTTAGTCCTACTGAAGCGGTTGGGCTCTGATACCAATTGTAGGTCTTGTGCAAGCCGACATGGGAGGTGAATAGCTCTACAAATAAAAACTATATCTTTTGCACAACTCTTAGCAAAGATAATAGATTAGTTAATTAAATTAAATATGAACAACAATATAAAAATAGTAAGAGACACCAAAATTCTTTGGTTGCAACTAAGGTATTTGCTAATCCAAGGCGTTGGAAAACTCACTAAATATATATCCTTCGTTGTAGGTAGAGAAGTCTCTTACAAACGTTAGAAAGTTTTAAGAAAGACTAGAAAAATGTATTGTAGTTGTTGTCCTTTCTTCCTAGGCCTAGGGGCTATTTATAGCCCAAAATAGAAAGTGAACATTGCGCTGACGTGAACCTGAGGTGTCTCAATTGTGATCTAAGTCAGCTCAGATGGATAAGATTTTATCCACGACACCAATGGTCACTCAACAATAAGTCTTGATTAGAAGTGTCTCAATTCCAACCTGAGGTACCTCAGTTCCAATCTGAAGCATCTCAGTTCTAACTTGAGGCGCCTCAGGTGCAAACTTAGGTACTTCAATTCTATTTTTACGCAGCACTGATCTCCTCAACTGAGGCTCCTTTTCATGTAACTGAGGTGTATCAGTTGACCATATGGTCAAAGTCTACGTCCATGTTGACTTTTTCCCGTCTTTGACTGCTTGGGTGATTTCTGGCCAGCCATAGTTAGGCTCACTCGAACCCGATTTTGGCCTTCACCTCGAGCATACTTCCTCCCCGGTTTCTCATCCCTGGAACATCGCACATGCCCTTCTCATCCACCAGTGTATTCTTCCGCAGTCTTTGAGCCCCTCGAATGCACCGAGCCCATCAGCTCCCTTCCCATATCATTCGTCTCTTCTACTGTGTCTTCCTTTAGACTTACTGTGCTCCTAAGCTCCTGCACACTTAGATATAGAGATCAAACACAACTAGGACCTAACTTAACTTGGTTGATCACATCAAAAACTACCCCGGGGTACTTATAGAAGGTTGTTGCCGTCTTCCTTATTGTATCGTTGGGTTGCTTATGCCGCTGGGCACGAATAACCCGTGGGGGTTCTCTCTCAGATCGGGTTGTCTTCTTCCTTTGGCTAGTACTGAAGTGGTGACATGGCTTGTTACTCATTGAGTTGTCTTGAAGGAGGCGTGGATACTAAATAGAGGCTAGCTAATGCTCTCTTCAACGTTCAATTACGAACTTGAAGATATAACTCCTAAACAAAGATTGTATATTCTACAATCATATCTAAGCATATGTGTATCATGTATGTGTGTGATACGTGTGTTGCAAAATTTTAGGAAATTATCATGCTTCCGTTGCATGTTTTAAAAAAAATAAATTTTAAAACGTGCATAGAGACACCCAACACTTAATACACACCGTTCAACATTAAAAGTAAAAGTTCTAAAACATACAAAAGATAACCCAAAATAGTCGTTATGACATAAAACAAAAGGAAGATCAACAAATTGTTTCTAAGGTCTTTCCAGTAGATCGATTGCGTCTTTTAGAGCCGCATGGGTCTTTTCTAGTGTTTGAAGGGCGGCTTTCAACTCCCTCACTGTTTGATTCTACTGAGGATTCATTGGTTCCGAAGGCCTTGGTTTCAGGCTGCTCGGAGGCATGGAGGGGAAAGAGCCTTCCCATGACCCCATAGAAGTGTCAAAACTCGAATCATCGAGAACTATTAGGGCATCAGAAGAAGTGTCAAAACACAAACTTAATGTTGTAGTAACTACAAACTCATAACTGCTACAACGTGATTGTACAATACAAACATAAAATTTGATACAATCAAATCAACATCATATCACACTTTTTTTAATACAAATATACAATTTGAATTTTGTCATTGATATTATATAGACAACAACATTACACTTGCACCTTTCAATTTTTATCTATCATAATTTTATGTGCAATTTTAAATCTATAAACTTTCATTTAAGTTAATTTGTTTGAATTTAGTTAATCTCTGAAATATCTAACTCTCAGCATAGTGCATTAAAAAAAAGTGCAATCTAATCTGAAAAATAAAATTTTTTAACTTGTAAGAATGTAATTGCAATTAAGAATATGATACATAAACAAATACTTACGATTTGGTTTGTGTAGAGGCATTTACTTGAATTATTTCAAACTCTCTGTCGAAAATAGGTGCTAAACCTCGATGTCATCTGTGACAGTATGACCAGTTGAGACTCTTAAAAAACTCCACTTACACATAAATGACATTAGTAATCAATACATAGCTAAAGCTTATTATAATAAAATATAGAATTTATACTTACAATTTTTTCAAAGAAATATAATTTTTTTGTAGCGCCAAGAGAATTATAATAAATTAGTTGACCCTTATCCAGGTCTATGACCATTAGATGTTAGTAATCATCTTCATTATTAAGAGGACAAAAGATATAACTAATGGTCTTATCTTCATTAGTTTTCTTAATTTGATGCAATGCATCAACATGCATCGTTAAAAATAGATCCTATATAAATTAACAAGAACAATTTTTAGTAAACTAAATCCAAGACAAAATAAATAAGATTAGCTTAAGTAGTAAAATACTTATCTCAAACTCAACCCCACAAAATATAGATGTGTAGTATATGTATTAGAGATTTTGGCTTCATTTGTTATAATTGTAAAATATGTATTTATACAGTTGCCATGGATGTACTGAGTTTCATCAAATACTGTCATGAAAGATTCAAAATAGAGTTGGATCATCCTAGAAGCACCGTAAGCCTACATAAACAAATAAAAACATAATAACAAATTATCACTATTATTATAATTGAATAATATATACGATTGCTATATTTAGAGCAGCTACAAAAAAATTACATTAAATATTATCAATATTGATAGTGAAATTTAACATTCAACGTGTTGATAATGGAATTTAACATTCAAATATTATCAGTGTTCATACAACATGAAAAAGATGAAATAGTGTTATTCTTATTTAATATACACTTATTGAGACTTCAACAAATTAATCCACATTGTTTTACATATTTATGTAACTACGCTGTCAATTTACTTACTTTAATTAACTGAGCTTTAATAATGTATATGCTACTATAACATCTTTATTCTTTTTAAAACATGTCTTCGTTTATTGAACAAATACATAGATAAATATGTCATTGAGGATTAATAATAACAAGACTTAATTATTGTCAACCCTACCTTCATTATTTTGGTTTTTTACATTCTGAATCTTAACAAGTTTGATTTATTGATTTGATGAAACTATGACTTCACTTTTTAATGGGATGGAGGCTTCTGGATCTGTATACTGAACAATCTCTTTGATTTTCTCTTTCCCCTTATTTATTTGTTTTCTATCAGTTTTTTTTTTTTGGGACTTGTTCAAATTTTATGGGTAGTGACCCAAAACTCTTTCTGGCACACCTCTTTATTCTTGTATGTGTTGGTGCATTATGCTCTATGACCTCTTTATACGGGTAGGGACTACTAATTCCTCTTCTAATACCTTCTTCTACAATAGTCTTTGGAGCTCCATGATTTTATTTTCTTGTTCAATTATGATTGTGTCTTTTACAGCTAAAATTCTATCCTTTTCACTTATAGTCTTGTCCTTCTCAACACTCCTAATATCAACATTAATGACACTCATATCCAGTAAATCTTGGAGTTCTTTTATTTTTGTATCCTTTGTTCAATATCCCTGCTTAACTCAGCAACCAAAGTTCATACCTCAACAAGTTGATCATCTTTTATTTTGCAACATTGACATTCAACTTGCTCCTGAACATCCTATGTAGTTTGAATCTAAACATATTCTGCTAATGCTCATGAACATCCTCTGCTTGCTCAGGAAAAGATACATAGGCAAAGTTCTATGCATCTTGATCATCAATTTGCTCTCTAGCAAATCAATTGATTCTAGATGTTCCTCTAAATTTGATGGAACCAAAGTTGCTATTATTTTTTATGAAGGCAATTGGAAAATCATCGTCTTTATTGTAGATATGCGTGAGATTATCAAGTTCCATCGACATATTTTTAGAAGGGCAAAGTTCTTATGTAGCTCTATAATTCTACCATGTCCACACATTCAAATCTGCAATACAATAAGTATGATGATAAATTTTGAATCAAAGAAGTTACAATAAAATTTAACATACAACAAGTATGTATGCAAATCCTTTTAACACTCAAGTTTGATTTCTCTCAAGGTTTGGTAGCTTGGGTCTCAGTGAGACCATCACACCAATGTCCTCCATCTGCGGGGTGATATAGTCATATACAGCCTTACACGAATTATATTTACCTAAAATTTCAAAGTCATCTATACAATCAAGTAGTGAATTTACTGATAATCTAGATATACTGCTAATAGTTGTAAATAATACACACATAAAAAAAAACAAAACAACAAGTTAACAAAACAAAATATTAGATTCAGGAGATGATTTTTTGAACATCTCAATCTATAAAATGTTAAATATAAAGTGGGGTGGAGGCGACATCCATATGCAAAGAAACTTCATCGCCATGATATAGAAATCTTAGAATCAGAGTAACATCTTTTCTTGTGAATCTAATCTTCTAATTTTGAAAGATAAAACACTTAGCATGATAGTCCCAATTGTCAAACATATTTTGTACAAGGCCTCTGATATTTGCATTTTACGGTAAGTCTAAGGCTCAGACAAATGGACTTCTACTTATCAACTCCATATGTTGTTCATTTAGTTCTAGTGACAATATGAAAGATTTAAATCGGGGGATATACTTTTCCATTATAATTTTTATGATATGCATAAGAAGCAGAGCTTCTGAGGGAGCTAGGTTGAAGCACTAGAGGTTACTTAATTCTGTAGATAAATACTTAATATCTTAGTGATACATTACGATGTTAGTTTTGACCAATAAAATGAGATTAATGTGTTGGTCTGGTCTAAGAACATTATAGCAGCTATGTTTTTGTAACTACTCTAACATTCTGGTCTAACCACGTTATAACAGTTATCGTTCCGGAGCTACTACAACGTGTTAGTCTAAGAACATTGTAGCAACTGTGATTCCATAGTTGTTACAATGTGCTGGTCTCGTTTAACCACATTGTAGCAGCTACGGTTCCGTAGCTGCTACAACGTGCTAGTCTAAGAACGTTGTAGCAACTACGATTCCATAGCTACTACAACATTCTGGGACTAGAATATTGTAGTAGCTACAGTTCTTTTGTAGCAATTACAGAACTATAGCTGCTACAACATTCTAGGATTAGAATGTTGTAACGACGATAATTATGTTGTAGCAGCTGTGAAATTGTAACTGCTATAACATGATTAAACCAGAATGTTGTAGCAGCTACAAAATCATAGTTGCTACAATGTCGTAAGCTACAAAATCATCGTTGCTACAATGTCGTTAGACCATATTAGCACATTATAATAACTATGGAATCATAACTGCTACAACGTAGTTAAACCAAATATTATAGTAGTTAAGAAATCGTAGTTGCCACAACATTCTTAGACTATAATGTTGTAGTAGCTATGAAATTGTAGCTGCTACAACGTGATAAAACTACAAACAAGAACATTATAGCAGTTAGGGTTCTGTAGTTGCTATAATCTTGCATCTACTACAAAACTGTAACATTTGGATGAAGGAGGAAGATGTTTAGAACACGTAAATGGGGGAACACACTGTAGATGAATGGCGATAGGGAGACTCGGTGAGGTCATGTAGTACCGAGAGAGTTGATCGGTGAAGACGATGATCGAGGGCTTGGGTTTTGTTTTAATGTTTCGATTTTTTTTAAAGGGAATGGGACATGAAGGGTTTAGGATTTTTTTTAATCTAGCGGAGCACTACTGCAATAGATTAAAAATTAAGAAAAGATGACAGAGCACTGCTACAATAAAAAATCGAACAGAGTCACATAACGGGAGTCTAGAAGTATATATATAATGTAAAATTATAGTATGCAAATATATAAAACTATAAGTATTTAAGTATATAAGATTAATTATAATACATTATAAATTTAATCAATAATCTAATGCTTATATCTATTGTAATGTTAACTCCAAGATCCTTTAGAATTTTTGCTGAATAAAACTTTAAAATTAATATCTATATGATGTATTTTTCATACAAAATTTTAAGAAGTGGAATTTTAGATTTTAAGGGTCATTGTATAGGAGGTGTTCTGGCGACGTGACACAATGAGGTTCTGTTGACGAGACTAGGACTTTAAAAAAAATTATTAAATTATTCACGAGACAAAGGGCACTATCATCAATATGTCTATATATAAGAGTCCATGTAACGATGTGTTAATCGAGCGTTATAATACTCAATTAACATATCGTGCGCGTTAAAATCATTACGACGAGCGCGTTAAAGCGCTGACGCGATAAACGCATTCAGATGTTTGAACGTGTGTATCTTGTCGTGACATAACATCCCCAATCGATTAAGATAGTTCTCAATCAATTAAGGGCAGCTCTAATCGATTAGGCGATCGATTAGGGGTGTACCCAATCGATTGGGAGCCCCCGCTTCCCAATCGATTCGGAGCAACCCTGGTATATCCCTGAGCTGCGATTGAGGATATTTTTAATCGATTGGGGTAGTCGTAATCGATTAAAAATCGACAATGGTCATATAAACGGCTAGTAAACGTCCACAATGGTCATAAAACGATCACAAACGGCTATTTTAATAAAATAAATAATTAAATTTTCATCTATAAATACTCATCTTATAACTCTCATTTCAATTTTCAAACACCTCCCTCCCAATCATTCTCATTCCCATCTTCAAACATCTCCCTCACTCCCTCTAAAAATCTCCTCTTTACTATTTTCTTCCGAAATGGATGAAAATAATTACGATTTTTTTAGAAATTTTTTAGAAAATACTTCTTCCCAAAATTCCCAAACTCCACCAAATTATCCATATTTTCCATATCCACCAAATTATCCATATAATTCATACCCATCAAATAACCCATATTGTTCATATCCACCAAATTATTCATATAATCTATATCCACAATATTATCCATCCAATCCACCTGCAATCGGCATGTCTTTTACATCTCCGACGGAAAGTGGTCCATTTACTCTGACTTTTATTCCAGAGACTCAAGTGTCCGACCGTAAATCTCCAATTGAAGTTGTTAATTTAGAGAAGGCGAATTCTGGCACTACGAGTAGAAGAAAATGATCAACATAGAGTAAGTCTGCAGACGAAATTTTGTCCAGATCGTTTGTCACTATCAACGATGATCCAATCATCGACAATGATTAGAAGATGAATGCTTTCTGGGGTCGTGTTGGTAGCTACTACAATGAGAATCGTCCTCAAGGTACACTCAACAGAAATGCAAATATCATACGATCGCACTGACACAATACCAAACAAAAAAAAGATATATCACTTCAACGCAAATTACAATAGTGTTTATAGTGTGTATCGTAGCGACCACAGTGATGAGGATATATTGCGATTTGCGTATGAAAAATATTGTGAGGATAATAATGGCATTGTATTTAATCTCGAGCATATGTGGAGGATCGTAAAAGATCATCCAATGTTTACTCCACAGTCCGTTGATCACGTTGTTAGAACAAAGAAGACAAGAACAACGGAGTCGGGAGCAAGCAACACCTCATCTAACCAAGATGCTAGTCTATATGTAGATCTAAATGAAGAAGAAATTCGTCCAATAGGTCAGAAGGCAGCGAAAAGAAAAGAAAAAGACAAAATGAAATTAGATATTGAAGGTATGACAACAAATTTGGATAATATATTTGCAAAGTTTACTGAGTATACAAGCATAAAAATGACTGAAATTGGAATGAAACAAAAACAACTCGAAGTTGATGAGATGAAAGCAAAAGCTACTGAAATGAAAGCAAAGGCTGCCTCAGTCAAAGTTCAATTAAAGGAATATGCATGCAATTCTTTCGAAGGACACCTCACAAATGACACAGAAATAATTTATCATCCATCAACATCTATGTCAAGAGATTAAGAAGAGATGAAATATATAATTTTTATTTATTATAATTTTTAATTATTATACTTTTAAATTAATGTAATTTTCGAACATTGTCCTAAAATAATTTTCTATTATTTTACTTTTTAAAATTTATTTATAATTTCTGATCAATTAATATAACCGTTACAAACTAGTTGTTGGAATATGTTGGATCGAGAGAGACGATAGAGGGGGGGTGAATATCGTAAAACATTTGGATTAAAAGTTAGAGAAATTGCGCAGCGGAAATTTAAATTAAACACATGCAAACACCAAGGTTTTTACTTGGTTCGAAGTCGCGGTCGGCTCCTACTCCAAGGCTCACGGTCATTGACCGTTTTCTCCGGGCAATTCTATAAGTTCGCAAAACAGTTTACAAGATTGTATTACAATATTAATGCAGTAAACTTAAAAGTAACTCTTCTTTTACCGACGTCCGATGTAGATTGAATTTCTGGAGCAGTGGGACGTCGTCGGCGCTTGAATCTCGAGTCGGGAGGTTTCCGGAGCAGAGCGCGGGAGCAGAAGAGCGTGAATGCGTTGGAAGGATTGATTGCTGAAGCCTTGGGGTCGAGGGCCCTTTTATAGCCCTTGGGGGCGCCCGGAACGTCGGGGGCGCCCCCCCCCCCCCCCACGTGTCAGCTGATCTGAGTTCCTCTCGGTCAACCCTGATCCCTTCAAACTCGGGATCAGGCTTTGACGGGGGCGCCCGGGACGCTGAGGGCGCCCGGGACGTGAGGGCGCCCGGGACGCTGAGGGCGCCCGGATTGACCGGGTCAACTCTTATCCGTTGGCTTCTGCTTCGTTGGCTTGACCTGGGGGCGCCCGGACCATCCGGGGTGCCCGGGAGCATGGGGGGTGCCCGGGAGCACGGGGGCGCCCCGCCCATAAGCTGTCGAAGCACACTTTTTCTTCATGTGTTTTGTATTCACCTTGGGGGCGCACGGGACACTCCGGGCGCCCTGGTCAGCTGCTGCCTCACTCCTTTGAGGCTCTCTAAGCTGCAGACACTCGTTCCTTTGGTCCTGCATCCAGGGTTAGTACAAAAACAACATAAAGCAATAATATGTTAGTTTTATACAGCCTTAACTGTCTTAGTTCTGACTTTGGGTCTCCCAAATGGAGCCCTAGGTCGAACCGACGCCTACTGTTCCCTCCACGGGGAACCCGTCCTCACCTACTCCTCTCGGGAGAATTTACCTGATGCCAACCGGCTCCTCCGGTTGGACTTTTGTCCAGCAGTCCTTCGCCAGGTGCCTAGCTGTCCTTCGCCAAGTCTTCGGTACCAAGCTGCCCTTCGCCTGGTGCCTAGCAGTCCTTCGCTAGGTCTTCGTGTCCTGGCATTCCTTCGCCAGGTGCCTAGCTATCCTTCGCTAAGGCTTTGTATCTTGGCATTCCTTCGCCAGATGCCTAGCAGTCCTTCGCTAGGGCTTTGTATCCTGGCAGTCCTTTGCCAGGTGCCTAGCAGCCCTTTGCTAGGACTTTGTATCCTGGCAGTCCTTCGCCAGGTGCCTAGCAGTCCTTCGCTAGGACTTTTCCTGCACACTTGAGTAACATCATTAGATCACAAATAAACTTAACTTTGAATCCTTTGCCAATATCAAAACAAGGTTCGATATGGTGATTCCTGCACCAACAGAATATAATTGTTGTAATATAGTCGTTGTAATATAGTTGTTAGAATATAGCCATTGACAAGAACAAATAAATAGATACTTTATGCTCTATAATTTTTCATTCTCCAAATAGTTAACGAATTCGTTTCCTCTTCATTTTTCATTCTTCGATCATTGTGCTCTATAATTCGTCATTCTTCATTAGCTTTGAATTAATTTCCTCCAAATATGCTTCAATCTTCAAGTAACACCACATCTGACTCGACAACTGAAGATGAAGTTCATATTGAAGATGTTGATGAAGGTTATGATCCAAGGAATGAGCTAATGTCATTGATACTTCAACAAAGTCGACAAATAGTTGAAGCATATCAAAATAATAACGAAATGCGGCGAAGAAGAAGGTTCATCTAAAGAAATCGTGAAGTCGGGCATGTGAGACTCTTCAATAATTATTTCTCCACAAATCCAATATATCCAAATCAAATATTTCGAAGACGATTTCGCATGCGAAGAGATTTATTTTGTAGCATAGTGAATGCACTTATGAGTCGTTCATCGTTTTTTCAACAAAGGGATGATGCTACTAGTAGACAAGGCTTGACACCACTACAAAAATATGCAGTTGCGATTCCTCAATCAGTTTATAGAGTCCCAGCCGACTATCTTGACGAGTACCTACGCATGGATGAATCAACCATCATCTAATGTCTTTTTCAGTTCTGCGTTTATGTGGTTAAACTATTTAGAGATCAATACTTGAGAAGGCCAAATGTTGATGATGTTCAACGTCTTTTTCAATTGCATGATGAGAGGCACGACTTCCCTGGAATGTTAGACAACCTTGATTGCATGCATTGGGAATGAAAAAAATTATCCAATTGCTTGGAAACACCAATTTATAAGAGGACATGGATCACCAACAATCGTACTTGTAGTGGTCGCGTCTCAAGATTTGTAGATATGGCATGCATTTTTTGGTGTCGCGGGTTCATATAATGATCTTAATGTGTTGTATGAATCTCTCATATTCAATAACGTACGTCTTGCAAAGAAATGCCCCGAAGTTTAATTTCACAGTCAACAACACTAAATATAAGAAGGGGTATTATCTAACAGATGAAATATATCCGGAATAGGCTATTTTCATGAAGGCTTTTCCTTGTTCGGAAGATCCTAAGAGGAGATTGTTTAAGGAAAGACAAGAAGTTGCAAGAAAAGATGTTGAACGAGCATTTGAGGTGCTTCAAGCTCGATGGACAATTGTCTGAGGTCCAGTTCGTTATTGATATAGAAAAAAGTTAAAACATATTATGTTAGCATGTATTATTTTGCACAATATAATTATGGAAGATGAGGGGGATCACGTGACAAATTGGTACAACGACGAAGGTGACGAACTCGCACAACCCGTCGAAGGCTCAGGATTTCCATATTATCTCCGGATAAATTCCCAACTACGTGACAGTTATGTACATCACCAACTTCGTGCCGACTTAGTTGAACATATTTGGTTACAATATAACAATAACTCCTGAATTAGTATTTTATTGTTTCGCTTTATATTTAATTTATATGTTATTTTTTAATTATATGTGATTATATATTTATTTTTTTATGTACTTTTATTTTAAATAATGATAAATATATTTAAAAATATTATTATTTATTTTATATACTAATCATTTTAAATTGACAAATAAAATTGAAAATAAAAAATATATATGTGAGAGAATGTGTATGTGGCATATGAACCTCATAAATAATGGGGGTTGAATGTTAAATGAATGTGAGAGAATAAAGATATTAATGTTAATGTGTATGTATTATGACCAGGTAGTAGACGAATTTGGGGTGATCGGTCCGGTCCTATGAAAATTTTCCACCGATCATCAGGGTAAATCGGAAAGTGCTCGCGGTGAACGGTCTAGAAGCTCAGCGTCCTAGCGTTCGGGTCCTATTTGGAGGAAAAATTCTTACAAAATATATCGTAATTAAGGATTGAATCGTGAATGTCTGAGATAGCGATTAGTCGTCTTACCGTTATATCATAGTTTCGAGAGCTAATGTGTATATAGCGTGTAGATCTGGTACTTTTTATTAGATGATAGGTGTGATATGTTAAAGGTGTTAAACGATTGCGTAATGGTTTTGTTTCTTCTGTTCTCCTCCTCTCTTTTCTGGCAAGAAAATGTCACTCTGTTTTGGTAGCCTTTCGTCGGAAATCTTCCATTCGGAAAACCCTAATCGCCACCGACACCGCCACCTCCGAGGTAGTTACGTCGATGCTTGCGCTGAATCCTCTGCTTTGCGTCGATATGATTCGTTGAGTTTGTAATCAATTGGGTTCGGCGTAATTCATACATGAAGCTGCGATCTTTGATCTGGTAAAATGCATTCTTACTGTTTTAACGGATGATCTCTGATGGGTTGTATTAGAATTAGCTAGATTTCTGATAATTATTCTTGCTTGAATTGGTTATTTGCCCAAAATGAACGCACTTCTTGTTTCGACAGCTTGTTGGATGGTAACCTTGATTTTGAAGCTTACTACTATATTTTCTTTTGTTCGTGTTGATAGGTGAATTCTTGTGAATGGAAAATGCGATTCAATGGGAGGTTTTCTGAGACTTAATTTCTAGAAAGGTAGAAAGTGATTGTCCGTACAGTACAGAGTGGTAAAGATTAGGTTTGAACAACTAGGTTGATATTCATAGTTATTGAGTTCTTAGGGCGAAACAAATGGAGTCCTCTGGTGCTCATAATCATTTGCCTCCTCGTAAGCGTCTGCTTGCTGAACTGAGGAAGGAGAATTCTGAATTCAATTTTCTGCAGCCTGTTCCTATTGTTTTGGGTGATTTTGATGCCCGGCTTCGTGATATTGTCAATTCTCCAGGATTGACTCCAGAAAAGATCATCGAGGTGTCCAAGTCAGCAGCTTTGGCTGCATTTGAAATTGCTGTGGCAGCTAGAAACAATGCAATTGAGAAAGCAGCTGCAGCTACAAAGGCGAAAGCTGATGCCAAGAATGCATTGTTGTTTCTGGATTTCATTACGATGAAGAGAAAATCTAGAAAAATCTGTGCAAACCAGAATAAAGTGAGTAAGAAACTGATCCCAATAAAACTCCTCTATCAGACTAGCCACCCTGCTGGGAGTCATGAAACAGATGAAGAACTAGCTAAGAAACTGCATCACACAATGAATAGTTCACCTACAATCTCAAATAATAAGTGAAAATGCATTTACATCTTGCGAAAAAAGATTCTATATGATGGTGAAGTTGCCGTTGTCTGCTACAAAAATTCAAATAATTTTCATGTGATGAGAATTAGGACAAGTGATGACTCACAAGGGAAAATTCTTAAATGTTCCAAAGCTGACAATTTTGTGAAAGAGAATTTGTTCATCACACAAAGAGACCAGAAAATGAACTATATTCAGATAATAGGTGGCAAGGGAAGTGAGAATTAGGCAAAAAAGAAGTTTTATGAAGTACAACAATTTTACAAAGAGTCAAATTGAGATAATGCAGAAAGTATTATCTTTTCTTTGAAGCTGAAGTCTTCTAGTTGTGGACTGTCAATGAAGGCTATCTCAATGTAGAAATGCAACAAGAAAAAGAAAAGAAAAAAAAGTGTCACAGTGCTCTTAAGTCTTAAGGCATCAAGGTTCTGAAAGTTCTCAATTGCATTCTTAGAATGGAATTGGTTATCCAGTTTGATGGCGAGTCAAAAACAGATCCTTCACTGGGTAATTGTTTGTTTAAAAATTTTCTTCTACAAGGTGCTTGCTTCAAATTTGATGTAAAGTGTTTGCTTTTGTTCTTTTAATGTTTCATAATGTATTTACTACTTCTGTTGCACTTGTTCATATTTCCCAATAAGCAATCTGTCTGTTACTAGCATAATAAGAAATATTAATTCAATGGTAATTTTAGATTCGTGCTCTCATATCAGAAATTTGCATGCAATATTTGTTCATGTGTGAACTAATATTATCTAGTTACAATGAAATTGCTATACAATGTAAGTTAATTACATTTTGGTTTTTCAAAAATTCTTTTTGTTCCATCATCATAGCTTTAGATGAAAATAGCATCATCCACTTCCATGGAAATCATCGGAACATGATTAAAACAAAAGGAACACCTGATAGTTATTATATGTTCTGGTAAGCTAGAACAAATCAGTGATTACTCAAGCCTGTGAAGTGCATCCATTGACCATCCACAACTGTGAGATTGAGCCATTATGTTAGAAATGGTTGAAAGATCTGATTTTGAAGCAGGTTTATCTCACTCTACCCTTATGCGCCTTCAGTGATCAATAAAACACGCCAAATTGTAGTGTGCATGCAGAAGCACACATATCCATTGTTTTTGTTTGTTCTTGTTTGCATTTGTTCTCCTAAATAGGGCACAGTATCCTTCACATGTGAAACAACCGAGGCTATTAACTAGTTCAAAATTGGCGGGAAGAAAATAATTGAGTGGACTAGGTAGTTCTTATAGATGCAATAAATAAATAAATAATTGATGGGTTCTAGTTGAGTATTGGAACTAGTGGAGTGGGTCAAAAAAGGGGTTTTTTTAACTACATTATACATCCTGTATATGTAAAGAAGATGAATAGGATAGAGTTTTTACTGAGAAGAATCATTCACCATTACAAGATTCTAAAATCTTAGTTTATGTTACTTTTGAGCTTTAGTTTTCTGCATCTTTGAGTGCATTATTTGTACCTTGATATGATAATGCCAAGTTTAGAAAAGTCTCTTGGAATGATGTCATTACTCAAAGTATCTTATTTCACTACCAAACCAATATTTCTGCATAAAATTGGTTTGTAGTCAACCCTGTATTTCTAAATGTCTGCAAGAATATGGAAGATACCGTAATTATATATTGACTTCTCAGTTATTCATGATTCTGTATTTCAATTTTTTCCTAGATCTAACTATTTTTTGAAATCAGATTATTATGCTTGAGAAATTCTTGTATGCTAGATGTCCTGGTATTAGTTGAAATGCTTGTAAATTCCTTTTCTAAATAAAATTTTTTGACAGTTAACTCATGGACTTTTTATATAATTGACTTCTTGTTTTTCAGCCTAAATTATTTCTTCCTTGTGTTGGTTTTGTGTTGATATCTGTTGTATATATTGATATCTTTCTACTTCAAGAATTTCTGCCATTCTCTTTTGACAATCAATAAATGCCTTTCTATGCTCTTCATATGACTAATAGAATATTTGAAGAATCTCTTCCCTTGTTCAATACAATACAATAAATTGTTTGTACGATCCTCTTTTGGTATGATCTCGCACGAAATAATTATTAGTCACTGCTATGCTTCTGAAGTTTGCTGAGATTAGCTGATAAATTACTGCTTTATGGTTGTAATCATCTCAGGATGGTAAAATTGATTCCAGGAAAATTATTACTTGTCATTAACATGTCTTCTGATGACAAAGAAGCATGTCTCATGACCAGTTGAATCATTCCCTTGGTCTAAAAACCTTTCAATTGCATCGATTGATGTGATCTTGTGGGAATATGTTTGACAAGCTAATCCTCTTTTTTTTTATATATATACTAATTTCTTTCAGCTCTCGTTTCTTCTCAACCAGATAAAGAAATTCATACTTTTTAAATATATAAATATTCTTTTTAGAAAATAAATATCATCCTGATCGAGTTCTTGAATTTCAAGGTTTGGAGCTAGAAACAAAAGTAAGTTACTTTGACTTTCTTATTGAATATTTGATATATTGAAGCCTAGATTATATTTCTGAATGCATTTTTTTTTTCAAATTTAAACCTTGCTACTGGATTCAATTGCAGCCTTGCAGGTAGGTTTTGGTGTCCCTTATTAACGCTGAGTGAGCTCGCAATTGCGAAAAAGAGGGACGTGCTGTTTGACATGAGTAATAATCTAGGTTAGATTTACTCCTGACTTCTTTTGTTTTCTCGTTTATTTGTTTTGCTTCCATTCATTAAGTAATTAATTCTCAAATGAAAACACTCCAAAATAAATCTAATAAAGGAGTACAGACAAGTGCTTTTCTTTGATTAAATATTTCATAGTCTTCAATCATATTAAATTCAAGATCCTTGCAAACTTCTGCTGTTTGTCAAGAGGAACATCAAAATGCACCTTGCAGGCCCTTTTCTTTTTCCAACTTTTGATTTGCCGAACTCTTCAATCCCAAAATAAGCAAACTAGATTTAAGTTACTAAAAGTTAGAAAATGAAGAGAAAACACCAAAAAGAGAGATAGAGAGAAAGAAAGAGCAGGGTTTTAGTACCTATTTTTATTATAGGAGAGTAAAAGATAAGGCAGAACAGTAAGAGGGAGAGAATCAGATCTCTATATCCTTTCATATTAAAAGATCCTATTAAAGGTTAGGGAAGAAAATCCAGAAACGGTGAGAAAAGAAAAAGAATGTTATATTTACTCTTTAAAAGACAAAAAGAAACCAGAATAGATTTTGGAAGAGAAATAAAGAGAGAGTTGAAGTGGATGAATAGTTACCCGACCAGAAACCCATCTCCTTTTGCTAGCCTTTTTTTTTGTCTGAAATCCATTGACGTTGAGAAAAAGCAAATCTGATCAAAATTCCATCAGGAATCAGCTAAATAAGATGAAATATATCGACGACCTATAGTTTCTCCTTTTATTTTTTATTTTAAAAATTATTCCAGTTTAACCAGTTATATTTGTGAAAACCCTTGTTTAAGTGTCAGTCCAAGAAGAAATATGCTTACGTGTACATGTCATACCAACCGTCAGGCCTCAAGTGAGACAAGTTGTCTGCATATATAACTGCTAATGTTTATGCTCTTTAGTCTTTACGCCTCCATCATGGGAAAAGGGAGATGGTGCTGGGGTGACCCCAGGGCTCGTCCCTTGCGGCCATGGGCCACTCTTTTCCTCCCCTGGTGGTCCCACGTTCCCTTTGATACAATTTTTGTTTGCCTTTGTTTCATTCTAAATAAGACACCACCATCCATGATGCATTCTTTTCAAGTGTGAAGCTCTTTAGTTGATGGTAAACCACTTTACTCACATTAAGACAATACATAATCTGCATTGAGATGCATGAAAACAGATCACTGATTGCGATTGCTTGCCTTTTGCTTTATTCCAATCTATCTGGAAATTTTCTAGCCATCTCTTCACACTGTTCTCTGAGGTATTAAAAATGACAAGTTAATTTAGAAGGTATGTCTGAGATGTTGCATGTTTGCTTCTATAAAAATGAGCTACTTGTTTTTTTTTTTTCTCTCTTTCTTATTTCCCAAGCAGAAGTAGTAGTTTGTTGGTGGGATTTCAGTTCAACACATGTATTTTGGAGCCTAGAAAAATAAATAAAATAAAATAATCAACTGAAATGTATAATTAGGTTGAATTAATTATCATCTAAAATATTAAATTGCCTTTAGTTTTCTTCCCTCGCAATTAAGAATTTTGCGAAAGGGAGATTATTAGTTAGTCCCCCTAATATATATGCATTTGCCACTTTAAGCAAAAGGGTGATTCAACGAAGAACATGGAGGAGCCCCATCTCTGAATCAGGTCCAGGTAGGAGTCCACATCTCGTGAAATAATCTCTTGATTAGATATGCTTCAATTGGAGCACCACCGATCATATTAGTTGACATCAGTCGACAAGTTTTTTTAATGGGTTTATAGTTTGGAGTGTTTATACTAAAAAATTTAGAGGGGTCATTAATAGGAAGGAGTTGGGTGATAGCTGTTTCTTAATTACCATGTAATTAGATAGATCAAACGACTTTCATTCTCCAGTATGGGATGTCACACAAATAGATCTTGTGAATGTTTATCCATTCAACTGTGTCCCTTTGTTATCTGTGGATCCAATCTATCAAACCTGAAAAATCAGTTTAAGAGTTTTTTCTTCATTCTTGAAAAATTGCCGATATTTTTAGTTTTTAATATGAATATTTTTGTAGTATTATTAATAATTAGTACAGAGTGTAAAGGGGAAAAAAACTATAAGAAAAAAAAATGTTCAGGCTAACATAAGCCTGGATGAGAACGTGACATAGATAGTCTTTTCTTTCATTTTTCTTTGTGCTTTTTTAATGCATCCCAAGACCTGTAAAGACTGCTCTTGTATCCATATTAATGGTTTCTCTTCTGATTCACTCATGAAAAGTTAGAGACATCATTACAAAAAGAAAGGGAGGCTTCTCAAGATTGAAAGCAAACCAAGTTAAAGCTGCCTCAGCGTCAGTTCTCTTCTTCTTCTTCACGATCTCTAAAGCCAGTAGACACCAGTTCATATGTAGTTTTGTACGCTACACTTATTGTATCGTGTATGTGTATTCTAAGATTTATTCAATTACATCATTGTCTTAATCTTTGAGATATTTCTATATGCTAGCTGTGTTTATGCGCTTAGGATAGCCGATGATCATCACCCCCTAAGTTCAGCGACAAAGGGTGCTTTGGTATCATTTGGCATCAACATTCTTCCTGCTCTCACGGGCTGGAACATATGGTTAGTGCACTTGGGGTTGATTTTCAATGGGTACGGAAGCTCTGCAGATTACCTCACTACCTTTGTGTGTATTATTGTTCCTGGGCGAAGTCTCTAATGATTTACTTGTTTGTATCTAGTCAAAAGCCAACAATATTGAATTGCGTAGGATAAATATTATCATCTTTTATCACAAATCATCAACATTCTTCCATGTTGCTCTTGTAATGTTAAGCAATTGTAAAGAGCATCTTAACAACTTGGAACGAATGCTCTTTGTAGAAGGTTCCTGCGAACGCTTTCCGATTTATCCTGACGGTCGGTGGGAAATTTCTGTGGGACCGGACCGGTCCGATCGTCTGAGGTTGAAAAAATCACGTTAATTATTTTTCTTGGTACAAGGTTCTAATTTTGTGTCTTCTAAGAACATCCTATTAATTATTGCAATGGTGTGAACGCCTTGTTCTTTATTAAACAACATTTAATTTTCACTATCTCTTCAGGACAGAAGAAACTTGTTATCTTATGCACAATAAATATACGTACATAATTTTAATTTTTTTTGCTTTTCTAGTTTTCCTAAAACAAAAGGGACTTATATAATTCAATATAATGTGAAAGATTAGTGAGGTTTTTACCTAAAAGTAGTGTTAATTAAGAAAAACAAGCTGATTTTTAGATAATAAAAAATCATTAATCTATTAAGTTACGCTAAACAGGAATATATGAAACTTTCAAATAAGACTCAAGTCAAATAATTGTGAGTAACTAGAGACAAGAGGCAGAGAGAGGACAAAGCAAAAGTGTAGCCGGTAAAGAGAGTTGTAAAGAGCCTCAAGCTTATGTAGGAATCTAATAAAGTGTGCTTTGAATCTTCTTAATGTGGACAAAAGGCAAAGCCCCATTGCATTAATTGAGAGGGAGAGGTGGCCTTAGGCAAGCCATCGTAGAGGAGCCAAGGGGAAAGAATAGGGGAAGGCAAACGGCAGGAGATAGCTAGAGATCAACCAATTAACACCATAATCCATTGGTGATGGCTCCGGTGGGTTTGCCGCCCGGTTTTAGGTTTCACCCGACCGATGAAGAGCTCGTAAACTACTACCTCAAGAGGAAGATTCATGGCCTCAAGATCGAACTCGATATCATCCCTGAGGTGGACTTGTATAAGTGCGAACCGTGGGAACTTGCAGGTTCATGTCCATTATTTATATACTAGTCTTTTTGATTTTTCAACTTGTATGATATTCCTATGGATGAATACTACTATATATCTTAGAATGAAATGCATTATTGTTTCCATTTAGATTCATGGTAACTTAATTATGATACTAGATTTCTATTTCCACAGAAAATCATTTTTACCGAGTAGAGACCCCGAATGGTACTTTTTTGGACCAAGGGATCGAAAATACCCTAATGGATTTCGCACAAATCGTGCAACAAGAGCCGGGTATTGGAAGTCGACCGGAAGGACCGACGAGTTTGTCATCAAAATCGAGCCATTGGCATGAAGAAGACTCTAGTCTACTACAGAGGTCGAGCTCCTCAAGGCATGAGAACGATTGGGTCATGCACGAGTATCGCCTTGATGACAAAGAGTGCGAGGACACAATGGGCCTTCAGGTGCATAACTATATATACTCATATCCGATCTTTTATACCCAATTAAATCATCAATTAATCTAGATTACATGTATTTTTCTAATTCAAATTTCCCAAATAATTTGTTATTTAATATGAATATGTAAAAAATGAGAGGGTACGTGGGTTGTGCATGAAGGTTGCATGCAAAGTTAAAGACACTGGCGGTTGCTCGCTTTTTGTCCATATGTAATGAATGTATCGAAGACAAAAATTTTGCACTCTTATCCTGCACTTAATTACGTAATTAATATATTAATTGTCAGACATTAGATTTACTTTATCCTAATTTATCACCATTAGCTAATTAATTACACGATATTTAATGTACATGGAAATGCATGAAAGGAAGCCAAACGGTGTCGGTGGCTTTCCACTTTATTCCTTGCTGCATTCCGATCGAGAGATCGAGCTTCCTTCCTCTTCCCATAATTAAAGCACTTCCTTATATTTTTAATTTATTTTTGAAATACTGTTATATATTCTTCTTCTTCTTCTTAAGGATTCATATGCGCTGTGTCGAGTGTTCAAGAAGAACGTGGTGTCCGCCGACGTCGAGGAGATTCATGGCCAGTGCAGCTTGACGAGCACGGTGAAAGCCTCCGGCGCCGCCACGACCAGCGTCGCCGCCCCTGCATCGGTCGGCTACGAGACGGCGTCGCCGATCGACATGCCGGTCGGATCGTCCTCGTGCGCCGACGACGACGACAAAGACGACGCCTGGATGCAGTTCATCACCGACGACGCTTGGTGCTCGAATCTATCCAACGAGGCCGCCCAGAACAACAGACCCCTTCCTGTGTGGCTACTGTTAACTAAATTATTAATCATTAATTAATATATTATCATGATTTGGGGAATTATTTTAAATGAGTCCATCGATCACTGGGATTTATATAATTTTCTGTAATTTTCTCTTTTGTTTGCAATGTGGCGTAACTTGTAATAAATCAAGTTATATTCTTTTTTTAAATGGTAATGTATTTTGTTTTAATGTTATTTTTTTTCTTCTCAAAATTCCAAGAAAGCACTAATAATGACTGATCTAATTAAGGGCCATAGTTAAGCTTAATTAAAGCCAGCCGGTTAAGGGTGTTCCAGGGTCAAGGCTGGTCAACGGCTCCCTCCCTTTCCGCCCGGCCATCTTCTCCTCTAAGTAAATCAGATGAATTCGCACCTCCCACTTCAATTAAGCCAAACCCTAATCGGACCAGCGACGCATCCTCAAATGCCAGTCGGTCCTTGGCGAAATGACGCAATTTTCCGGCTCAAACTTGCATTGTTGATCGTTAATGGGCAACTCATGCCGCGGATCCTACGTTGAGGGCAAGTATTTCCCCAGCTACAGCAGCGCCGGGCGCCCCGCTGACCGGTCCCTATCATCTTCCTTCTCTTCCGCCGGCTCCTCCTCCCCCAGCGGCGGTCACCGACATCACCACCCGGCCGACCCCGACGCGCCGCCGCGCCCGGCCGCGCGGCCCAACCGCGACGCCATGGCGGCAAACACGACGTGGGTGATGGGCCACCCGACGGCGAACCTCCGCGACCTCTACAATTTGGGGCGGAAGCTGGGGCAGGGGCAGTTCGGGACGACGTACCTGTGCACCGAGGTGGCAACTGGGAAGGCGTACGCGTGCAAGTCGATCTGCAAGCGGAAGCTGGTGGCGAAGGAGGACCTGGAGGACGTGCGGCGGGAGATCCAGATCATGCATCATCTATCTGGCCACAAGAACGTCGTGACCATCAAGGGCGCGTACGAGGACGCGCTCTATGTGCACATAGTGATGGAGCTTTGCGAAGGGGGCGAGCTCTTCGACCGCATCATTCAGCGCGGCCAATACAGCGAGCGCAAGGCGGCCGAGCTCACCAGGATCATCGTCGGCGTCGTGGAGGCGTGCCATTCGCTCGGCGTAATGCACAGAGATCTCAAGCCGGAGAACTTCTTGTTGGCCAACAAGGATGATGATTCCTCGCTCAAGGCCATAGATTTTGGTCTCTCAGTCTTCTTCAAGCCAGGTACTTATAATTTATTAGTTTACCATATATGATGATAAATTCGTCTCTTCCAAGATGTCCGTGATTGGAATATGTTGATAAATTCTATCACGATCTCAATACCTGCTCGTCATTAAACGGATGGTCCCATACTATGGTTGGTGAAAAGCCAATCATTCAAACTCAATCCATAATTGGTCAAGTCAAACTGGATTGGATTACTCTGGATTGACTATAACATTAGTGCATGCTGCTTTATCATCTTTATTTTCCTCGTCTTAGCTTGGTTTCTATGGGGTAAAGCAAACGAGCAGTTTCTTGCTGATCAGATCATGACTGTCTTTTTGGAGGACAACGTTATTGCACCTTGATTATGCAATTGTTTCTTTTTTTTTATAAGCATTACTGATCTTCGACTGAGATTGTAGCAGTATAAATTGGGTTTCCTGTAACTTCAGGTCAGATCTTCACTGATGTAGTTGGCAGTCCTTATTATGTGGCTCCTGAAGTACTAGGGAAGCATTATGGACCAGAAGCTGATGTCTGGACTGCAGGAGTGATTTTATACATATTATTATGTGGGGTGCCACCCTTTTGGGCTGGTACAATTCTGATTTTATCACTTTCTTCTTGGTATTCATTCTTAGCTTTGTAGTAATCATATCAACTCTTAGATGGGTTTCATTCATGTTTATTTTCATGCAGAAACACAACAAGGGATATTTGATGCAGTTCTGAAGGGAGTCATTGATTTTGATTCTGACCCATGGCCAATGATATCTGATAGTGCCAAGGACCTCATACGAAGGATGCTTTGTTCCCCTCCCTCAGAGCGTCTTACTGCTCATGAAGTACTTTGTATGCCTTCTTCTTATATCAGATTTTCCCATTGGACCGTTTGCTAACAGTCTTGATCACCAAGTTGGTATAAATTATCTGCAAAAACATACTTGTTCTTGTTCAGATTTTCCAGTTTCAATCATTGACATGACTCTCTAGTGAGAAAGCATAATAAAGTCTAGTTCACTAATTAAGGTTGTCTCTTGAATTTCATTTGTCTGTGTTCCCCTGTATCAAAATCTTGTAGGTATTAAGTAACTAGAACATTCTCACATGAATATAATTGCAAAAAATTAACAGATTGCATCTGGGTTAACTAATTTCCAGCAGAAACTAGTCATG
Organism: Boesenbergia rotunda; assembly: GCA_024364735.1. Classification (NCBI taxonomy): domain Eukaryota; kingdom Viridiplantae; phylum Streptophyta; class Magnoliopsida; order Zingiberales; family Zingiberaceae; genus Boesenbergia; species Boesenbergia rotunda. The sequence goes on from JAGFNQ010005080.1 coordinate 41,492, forward strand.
CTTGCAAAAATTTTAACAAAGTGACAATTCTAACCCAGGTGGTCAATAGTTGTTAGTGACAATCATTTAATTGTTCCCATGCTCAGGTCATCCCTGGATTTGTGAAAATGGAGTCGCTCCAGACCGTGCACTAGATCCAGCTGTACTCTCTCGAATCAAACAATTCTCTGCAATGAACAAGTTGAAGAAGATGGCTCTAAGAGTATGCTCCTGATAAATATTGTTTAAATAAAGTCAATTGTCATTTAAAATATTTTCTCTCTCATCTTCCACTAGGCATCGAATTATAAATTCTGAATGATCTTGGCAGACTTCTAGAGCTGTTCCTGCAGTGAGAGTGGGTTGCCACATGCAAATTTACAAGATTAATGACCTATAAATGCCCTTTTATTACTTTAGCTATTCTACAAGTCTTGTTTAAATAACGTAGATCCTTTCAACAAACTCTTCTTATCTGTTCATGAAAATAAAAATAAATAAATTTTATATTATATAGTCATATGTTTCCTGGTGAGTTACAACACACCAAACTAGACATACTAGAAGCATTAGTTTTTCCACGTTTGTTCATGTTTCTTGTGCCCGTGAGTTTCATGAAGTTACCTTGTTTAGGATCTCTTCCAGAATTGATGAAACCATCCTATACTAGTTTCTAGATTTAGATGGGCTTATTCGACCTTGGAGATAGGAAATGAACATCATATCCTAGTAGATAACAAGCTAAAGAATTCTCAGGCCAAATTGACACAAATTATTCCTTCTAGATTATTTTAAGCCTGAATGAAAATTAATTACATGTTTATTTATCTCATATTGGTCCAGGTAATAGCTGAAAGCCTTTCAGAAGAAGAGATTGCTGGACTCAAGGAAATGTTTCATGCAATGGACACTGATAACAGTGGTGCTATCACATTTGATGAACTAAAAGAAGGTCTAAGAAAATATGGTTCAAATTTGAAAGAATGTGAGATTCGCGCTCTCATGGATGCTGTAAGTGAAATGTCATAAGTAGGATTATTAAACAACATAATTTGATTGGGAAGAACTTTTTATGTATTTATTGATGATAATTACTCAAAATTGTGATACTTCCTGGAATGACTTTCTTCTGATAAAATAGGCTGATGTCGACAACAGTGGCACCATTGACTATGGGGAATTTATAGCTGCCACAATACATCTTAACAAACTAGAGCGGGAAGAGCATTTGGCTGCTGCATTTTCTTACTTTGACAAGGATGGAAGTGGTTATATCACAGTTGATGAACTTCAGCAAGCCTGTAAGGAACACAACATCACCGATGTTCTGATTGATGATATTATCAGAGAAGTTGATCAGGACAATGTAAGCAATCCTTCTTTTGTTTACATATCATGTCACAAGGATCTTGGGTGTATGTTTATTCCATACATTATAGTTCAAACATGTTAAATGAATTGTTGACGCATGATTCCTTTTTATTTACTTATATCTCACTTGACATCTGCTAAAATCTGTTTGAAATCTTTGTGTCATGCTTTCCTTTTGGAAGACAAAGTCAATATGTTTGAATTCGCCTGTTTGTAAAGGGCTTGTTATGCATGTATAAATTTGAGTGCTTCAGGGATTTTTAACTCGACAGGCCCTATCTTTGTATGTTTATCTTCCATGCTAGGAGAAAAAAATCACAATGTTTCTATGGCTAATCTGTTACCGATTACCTATCTCAGGATGGTTGCATCGACTTTGGTGAGTTTGTCGCTATGATGCAAAAAGGGAACATGGGACATGGGAGACTAACCATGCGGAGCATGCGAAATAGTTTGAACATCAGCATGAGAGATTCTCCAGGAGCTCACTGATCACTAGCCACCCCAGGTTTAGTCCCAAATATTTTTTGTTGTTGTTGTTGAGCTCATTGCTATACAAACATGAAGAAATTTTGTGCAGTTGACTGTTGAATTCAAACAAAGTCACTCTTACATGTCTTTCCCCGCCCTTGCAGAATTTGAAGCAACTTCCTTCCAGTTCTAGTAGTTGGGAAATTCTGTTCAGCCATTACAATCCAGTTGAGTTTGAACTGCTGATAATTTCCTGAGAAGCCACGACTGAACTGGGCATTTGAAGTCATTCACTTCTGTGGAGCAAATGTTTATGTTTTTTATTCTCCTGCTGCTTTTTCAGGCTCATTTTTGTTCATTCCGTTTCTCATTTATAATTTTATTTCTCATAAAACTAGATTTATCTTGTCGATAATCATAACACATCGATATCTGTTGTACAATTGTAAGATATTCATTAAACATATTTACATCATCGCTGGATTTATTACATCATTCCAATTTTACAACAACAAAAAAAAATCACTGTAAATGAGAAATAAAAATTAAGATTACAAAATCGGTAATTATAATTGCATTTATATATAATGTTAATTTTGACGATAATTCCTCCTGTTTTTTTTCCTTCCGGTAACAGCTCGGAGATGCGCAATTAAAAAAGAAAGCCGTTTACCAGGTCAGCAGAGAATCCCCACGTGGAAAATCCTACCCGACCTTTCCTCCTTTACTCTTAACGGCTATATTTGCCTATTTGGTGCCTTCCTCAATTTCAAATCAGAAGTGGCTCCGTCGATCAGCGCTTTCCCTTCGCCGCTCTCCCCTCCTAGGGATTCCTTTTTCCGCCGCTCCCTCCTCTCCAAGTCGCTGATCGCTGCGATACCTTCGCCGTTGGTAAGGTTTTCTTCCCTCCCTCACCGAAGACGATGGACCTCTCCCCGGGCACTGAGAATTACATCAAAGAATCCATCGAGAGCTCGCTGGGACTCCCGGTCTCCGTTAAGAGTCTCGGACTTAAAATACTCGCCTCAGAAGACTCCCGACACCGCCTTCAAGATCAGGTCTTTGTCTTGGAGGAGCGCCTCAAGGAATCGAACAAGCGAATGGAGCAGTGCAGGGTTCGTATCCTATGTTCCCTTATTTCTTTGCCTGACGCGAGAGGGTTCGCTTCTTGATCGGAAAAGACTGGCCTTTGTTTTCATTCTTTCTTTTGGTTGATAGGCAGAGGCGAACATGAACGCCCAGGGAGTGAGGAGATGCGTCGGGGAGAGAGAGATCTATGCGTCGAAGTGTAGTGATTTGTTGACTCATTGCCGAAAGTTGGAGGAGGAGTGTTCTTTATATGAGCATGACTTGGAGAGGATTATGGAATCTTGCGACGAGTTGGGGAAGGAGAACGAGGAGTTACGATCGAGGCTGCAGGATGCTTCACATGTAAGTGTGAAATCTTGCGTGTTATTTATCTTTTTTTAGGGCAAATTACCTCACATTCCACTTTGTTATCATATGCATTCGCACTGCGATTTAAGAAAGTTTCTGAAGTGGTCATCCCCTAAAAAAACCAAAAAAAGGGAGTGATTTTCACCAACGTAAATTTTGTGGCAATGTCTAAGTATCGTCAAATTAAATGTTATGTTTGTGAATGTGAAAACTAGAAAACAAAATCTAAGCACGCATTGCAGACCTTTTCAGATTGTTTTTCAGGTTATGAGAAAAAAAAAATCTTAACATGTACAGAACAGCTTTGGTGATTCATGAACCTATTAGTTTCCTAGGGCCATTGTACCAAACCTAGCGGATCTACTAACCAAAGGGTTAAACAAAGAGTTAGTTGCAAGTTCATCACGAGGAATGAACTTGATGTTACTACCAATGTTGACTGCAGGTGCAAAGGAAATTCAATCTATGCGGAATGAACTTGATGTTAGTACCGATGTTGACTGTAGGTGCAAAGAAAATTCAATCTATACTGACTGGAGATCTCAAGAACTAGGTTCAAAGGGATAACCTAACTGCATTGAAAGACAATCACTGTGGAGGAACGACCCGATGAATCAGTGACGGGATGAAGGGTAAGCATTCTTGCTTTTAATAATCGTAGTGGAGTAATGAACAATACTCTCGAGAGATTACCAATGTGAGAAAGAAGTGGGGTCGCTTCGAAGAGAATTGGAGGCAAAATTCTTACCGCTTCTCATAGAACCGGCGTTTATGGCCAAGAACGAATACACTCATGAGCATAGACCAAAGTTATATCAGGGAGAATCCTGGATGAGATTTGTTCATGCTTACACAAATGACAAATCAATTCAAAGACATCCAGTCTACTGATCAGCAAGTGAGCAAACAGATTTTCTTACTCTCTGTTTGGGAGGAGGTGAGGGAGGTGTAAGTAATGGAATGATAATTTTTACCCCTATTTGAGAAGAAGGTAAAGAAAGGAGGTAAGGGATGGAGGGGGAACTTTTATCCTCCCTTACCTCTCAAATGACCTATTTTCTTACACTCCAAATCGGGGTGTAAGGAAGTTACCTTCCCTTTCCCTTCCTTCCCCTCCCTTCCCATTCCATTAATGAACCTCTCCTCACCCCATCCAAACAGAGCGTTAAGGGAAGGTTCGTAGGGTAACACCTACCTATCCTATACACGACTCAACTACCGAATGCTATCATATACCTTATTTTCATTCACATGGGAGATTATTGGAAAAATGTGAATGGAAACATGACTTGTGGCTTATTCGCCAAGTTGTGAGTCAGCGAGTGCTCGAGTGCCGAGTCAATGAAGCTGATGTCGAAGGCTCAAGGAGAACGTTGAAAATGGCCTATTTTCTTACACTCCAAATCGGGGTGTAAGGAAGTTACCTTCCCTTTCCCTTCCTTCCCCTCCCTTCCCATTCCATTAATGAACCTCTCCTCACCCCATCCAAATAGAGCGTTAAGGAAGGTTCGTAGGTTAACACCTACCTATCCTATACACTATTCAACTACCGAATATCATATACCTTGTTTTCATTCACATGGGGGATTATTGGAAAAATGTGAATGGAAACATGACTTGTGGCTTATTCGCCAATTGTGAGTCAGCGAGTGCTCCGAGTGTCGAGTCAATGAAGTTGATGTCGAAGGCTCGAGGAGAACGCTGAAAATGGCCTATTTTCTTACACTCCAAATCGGGGTGTAAGGAAGTTACCTTCCCTTTCCCTTCCTTCCCCTCCCTTCCCATTCCATTAATGAACCTCTCCTCACCCCATCCAAATAGAGCGTTAAGGAAGGTTCGTAGGTTAACACCTACCTATCCTATACACTACTCAACTACCAAATATCATATACCTTGTTTTCATTCACATGGGGGATTATTGGAAAAATGTGAATGGAAACATGACTTGTGGCTTATTCGCCAATTTGTGAGTCAGCGAGTGCTCCGAGTGTCGAGTCAATGAAGTTGATGTCGAAGGCTCGAGGAGAATGCTGAACAAACCCGAAGCATGAGTCCTAGTGGATTGCATGAGGAGCGTCACCCGAGGAACAAAGACGCTGAGTCCGACAACAAGGCAGACTCCTTAAAACAAATTTGTCCCCTCTAACGGTGCTAAGAGGTTATGCGTAGACGGCTTTTCCAGGATAAAGCAGCTAAACCACAAACACAACCTAACATAGGTTATCATGGCCAAAGTTGTCAAAAGCAAGCGCTTTGCTCGCTTAAGCGACAGGCACAGCGAAGCGGAGACTGTGCGCCTCTGCGAACCTGGAAGCGCAACGCTTCCAGGAAGAGCGCGCTTCCTTGCTCTTCGCACAGAAGCGACGCATTCGGGACGCGAACGCATCGCAAAACTTTCCTTTTTGTTTTTTTAAAGGATTAAAGCAACCCTAATCTCTTTAAAAGGGTTTATCGTTTACCCTAAACCCTCAAAATTGTTCGTCTACCTCTTCGTGGCCACCGCAGCATGCAGCGTCTCGTCACGGCTTCGAGGTATGCTTCTTCTCTTCTTCTCTAATTCTGCATCCTTCGAGCGACGGCACGGCGACTGGAAACGTCCGCGATGCTTCCGGTGCCTTTGGTGTAAATATTTGATGTAAATATTTAATGAACTGTTCCATGATATACATGATTAGCTTCAACACGCATTGATGTAAATATTTGACCATGCACGACCTAATTCAACACACAAAAAAGGGGAAGAATGAAGAGTTTGTTTTACCTCATTCAAGCATTTGATTCTATGACAGGCATACCTTATCCATTCAGTTCGAACCTACTCCATGTTGTCTTTTTCATGCGTTAGAAATGGGAAAACATCAAGAGTGATGATAAAGAATATCTTTTTCATATCGGGAACTTTATGTTTATATGCTGTGGCTTGTGATATTTAGGGAAATGTCTTTTGACTTACTAATTTAATGTCATAAAAATAACAAGCATGGATTTGTAATGCAGCTTAGAATAAGACTGTTACTTGACATTCATATCTGGAGAACTATATTCACTAGAGATTGCATGTCCAAGTTAAAACTGTGGCTTCATTGTGAATGGTATGATAATCATAGAACACAGTTCAGCTGATCATGCTTGTTGTTAGGCATAATAATCTGGTAGCAATAGTATATATTCATATTATTCTCCTTAAGGGTTGAATTGTTCAAGTCTTTCTTTGAATCAAGTGACATTAACTTCATTTCTGTGTATGAATAACCCTCCATTTCCATGATACCTGGGATTACCTGGTTGTAGTACGTATACATACACATACAATTCTTCTTAAGAGACCAACTAGTCTATTGGTTCTTAGGATTCATTGGAATTAGTTCCATTCAAATATAAAAATAAGACCTTCATTGCTAGGTTAAGTTACAGAAAATTGATGCTCTTCTATTATTATCTTTAGTTTTCCATGTAAGCTTGAGGTTAGTTCTTATGTAACATTTGTTTGAATGGTTTTGGTCTATTTTTGTTTCTGATTTACTTATACTCTCATATTGGAGATTTGCTGGCTCTTCTGGGAGCTCTTAAAAGGCACTTCGTTCATAATTTAACCATTTCTTGATTTGAAATGTCGTGGTCTCTTTTTGATAACCTCTTTTGTTTTATGTGGAAAAGGCCCATTCTTCAAGTTTAGAAAGAAAGGTTCTTCAGCTATCGACGAATTCCTTTAATACTGTTTTTCTGTAACTTATAGATCCTGATTCTACCAAAATGTCATGGTCTCTTTTTGATAACCTCTTTTGTTTTATGTGGAAAAGCCCGTTCTTCAAGTTTAGAAAGAAAGGTTCTTCGGCTATCTACGAATTCCTTTCATACTATGTTTTTATAACTTATAGATCCTGATTCTACCAAACGCTTATCATTTCTTGTGGTTGCCTTCCGGGTAAGAAATAATCTTTTCAGAATACCAGTTGGTTCTCTGGCCTCTAGATTTCTGATTAGTTACACAGTTTACATTCTGTTTGCTGTATAATTAATGTCTTGGATCATTTAGATTTATTCATTCAGTTACTGTATAAACATTTGTTCTTTTAATCAGATATGTAATCCTAATTATCCTCACGAATTCTGTGACATTGTTTCATCTTATAGCTGGAATCATTGGCAACCAAAATTGAGACCTTAAACAAGGACAAGGAACATTTGAGGATAAATCTTCACAGAGCTGAAGAAGAGGTTTGAAATCCATTTCACTTGACCATACACGATCCTCGTCATGGTAAGTAATCTAGTGTTTTACATATCGTGCAAGGCCAAGATTCTTTTTCAAGAGAACAAAATGCTGGATGAAGAGAACAAGAGGCTGTTGGAATTACTGAAGAGAGAGAGGCGGCGTCAAGGATCCGACAGCCACAAGCGTTCCGCAAGTGTTTCTGCTGCTAAAGTGAGGATAACGTAAATCATAATTTTCTGTCGTAAACACAAATATTGACAAGATTTTAACATAATTAAAAATTGGCAAAGTGTAAGTCCGGGTGATTCAGTTTTGAAAACAGGCACTGTTTCATCTTGTCCTAGATAATCTCCAGCTACTAAACAATCTGAGAATGTTAATGCTTCTTTTTTCTATTTGTTCAGGGTAAACGCAAGTCAAGGCCGAACGATGGCAGTCCTTTCGGGCTAAGGATTGATTTTGATTTGTCAGATTCATCAAGACTACCACTGTCGCCAATCCATCAGAACTCGCCTGAGTCTAGAATGCATAAGAAGTGAAAATTCACTAAAGTTCAATCGACCCAATGGCTCAAGCTAAGTTTTCTCTAAACTGACAACCTGCTTGGTGGCCGTGTTGAGATCAACAGTTCTTGTTGTTCTTCTTCAACTGAAAACTGATTGCTTTCATTGCCCATGCTCAATAAAGTCAGATTGTTTGCTAGCTTCCCGACTGTTGACCAAATATATCATTGCAATACTTAGAATCACTTTTTAGGCCGTTGTAAAGACTGAACAAAAGTACTAATTGCATTGTTCTGAGCTATGTTACTATGATAAATATAAGTAGGATAGAAGCAATAGGGATGTAAATGAGTTCGGCCGGTTCAAACTTGTTTATTTACTTACCGAATTTGCTTAACATTGTTTGTTAAGGAATCTATCTAGCTCGATTTGAACCTAAATTTTTTATCGAGCTCAACTAATAATGTTATTATCCTTGTAAATTAGGTAAAACTTTTATCTAATTCTATAAAATCTATATTATTTTTTTCATTATTATGCTAAGAAGTGATTGTGGCCACATCCCGTAGCATTTGCTTCAATTAAATTGAGCAATAGGAGTTCACAAAATGGGGGTGTCTGCCCTACCTTTTTCCTTACAAGCAACCTAATGCCTCTAGGAAAGGCCTCTTTTTTTTTGTCCTTTCATTGCATTAAAATTGTTAGCTAAAAGAGAAGAGGAAAAAGATGGCAACACAGGCACCTGCCTCCCCATAAGAATGTGGTTGGACCCCCATGTTTCTTGTCAAAATTATTGAGTAGGGTTGGTCAAGCCATGAACTAGCTAGAACGAGTTAGTAGTCGAATCAAGAGGGAGGGCACAGATAAACAACTGTGTCTACTCATTTTTGTTCCCATAGCTAAGATCAACAAGAATTATTGTTATTATTTTTATTAATCTCATATTATGACGAAGTGGGTTAGATGAACCGTCTTACAGTGACAGAATTATTCTAGAATAAAATTTAAAATATAAATTAATAATTTTCTATGTAAGAGTTGATCTTGAGTTATATCTTGTTCGGTTCAGTTTTACTATTGAAGGTACTGTATGAGGCGTGTGCAAAGGAAGAAGCAGTGGACTGAACCTTTTCCTTCTATTTAAACTGGCAAAAAGGGCAATCTTTCTTCAACAATCCTTCTCCTTTTCCTCGTCTATCTTCTCCTCCTCCTCCTCCTTCTTCTTCTTCGATCCTCAATTCTTCTACATCAAAAATAATTCTCTCGTTTGAGCTATTTCAGTTCAATTCAATGGCAAAAGATTGTAAGCATGCTTTCCACAGGCTTTCTTGAACTGTGTGAGTCGATCATTAATTGTTTTTTCACAATTAGTTTCTTCTCCAAATCAACCTGAGGAAAGAATTAATTATCTTGTCGTTGATAGTTCAAGAAAATCCGTGGAAAACATGGTATAATCTTTCTTATTGAGTTTTTGTTGCTGTTCTTTTTTCCATTTTGAGTTTTTTTTTTTCAAGATGTGAATATAAACGAGAGAAGTATGGAAGGATGAAATGATTAGTGGATAATTTTTTTTATCTTTCTATTTGTCATAAAAAATAAAATTGGAAAAAAAAAATCAGCAAAAAGAAAATGTTTGTCATTGAGATGCGTCATCGTCCTAGTTTAAATGGTAGAAAAATACTAAAGCAGCTGAATATTTAAATGTCATTTTTTAAATGGGCCTTCTTTATAATATTTAAACTCTCGGCCCATTTTACTCGGAAATGTGAGCGCAGTGGATCGATTGCCTCCATGGCGCTGTGGTTTGCTCGCGCAGCTCGAAAGCTTCGCCGCCTCCCGCCGGCGGCTGGCCGCTCCATCTTCCCCTTCGCTTCCCCGCCTCCAATCCCTAGTTCTTCCTCCATCCCCCATATTTTTGGATCTCACGTCCGGCGTCCGAGTCGCCCTCCTTGTGCCGGATCGCCGCTTCTCGTTGGATTCCCCCACCATCTGTCCTTCGCCTCTCTGTCCGGTTCCTCCAACGAAACCGAAGGGGATGGAGTGGCGCGCCGTCCGGAAGATGGAGCTGTGGAAGCGCCTCCGTCGTGGCTTGATGCGTACTTGCCCCCGTCGGTGCGTCCGTATGCCCTACTAGCACGGCTGGATAAGCCAATAGGGACATGGTTATTGGCTTGGCCTTGCACGTGGTACTGTTTATTTCTTTTTATTTTACATTTGCTTGTCTGATTTTCTTTGAATAACAAAATTTACGTGTGTAATTATAGCAGTCGGCAAAAAAAAAGGTAAAACGAAGATCAAATGTATCAATTTTTGACTTGCAAATAATATGAGAATACTTGAGGGAACAGTTAGGTTGAATGAATAAAAAATCTCCACTACGTGAATACACTGTTCAAAAGTGAAGAAAAAAAGGGTGCTTGATAGGGTCCCAACTACTTAGTCATTTACCTGATCTTATCCTGCCATCTAGGATTCTAAGCCATAAATACAAAATAGGTGTAAGATCACCGATACTTAGGGAGTGTTGATGACATGACCAAAGATGCTAATTACGTTTTTCTTTTGTATGTTTAGCACATGCACCTATTCATGTTTCTGATTTCCACTTTTTCCATTCTTCTTCTGAGGCAATCAAATGGGCTGCAATTGGCCAAAGTTCAATATTTAGTTTGATTCTTATCCAATTTTGATGAATTTCAGTCTACAAGGCGAAGCAATTAACAAAGGTAACTGGTGCTACTATTTTGTTGGTATATCATTTCTGGAACTATGGCATGGGGAGTGATAGTTTGTAAACTAATTTTGCATGCCTATCAAACCCATTTGGTAAAAGTATTGAAACATATTTTATTATTTTGATGAGAAACTTGGTTATCACTTTAGGCATATCCTCTAGATCAAAAAAATTTTGTTGATCAATTCCTGCCATGTTGATACTCTCGTAATCTTGCATCAGGTCAATTACCATGGCAGCAACACCAGGGCACCTTCCTGACATAAAAATGTTAGCATTGTTTGGTTGTGGAGCTGTGCTTTTAAGAGGAGCTGGTTGTACTTTGAATGACCTTCTTGATCGTGACATCGATGTCAAGGTAATCTACTTTCCTTTTTTCTTCTATATATATATATATATATATATCAAGGGAGCTAATCATCTTTTCTTAGATAAAATTTAATTTTTAGTTATTTGGGTTTGTTACGGCAGAAATAGTGTTGCAACATAAATAAAAATTTTTGATCACTTAATAACATCTTAACAATGTGCATTCATACTCACATGAGGTTCCTTCTGCTGCAGGTTGAACGAACAAAATGTAGGCCCATTGCATCTGGTATTTTGTCACCATTTCAAGGGCTTTGCTTTTTGGGTTTCCAACTTGTTTTGGGTTTGGGAATCCTTCTGCAACTCAATACTTATAGGTAAATAGTGCTTCAATAAATTTACAAATTTTTTCCCTATTGAGATGCCAACACATTTTGCATGTCTCAAAGGTTTCTTATTAGATCCTCTTTTGTTTTGTTTTTAAAAGACTTCAATTACTTCTGTCATTTGCTTAAATAGAATCAGGACGTTTCTGACTTCTGTTAAAAGTGCAATGAGTTGTTCCACTTGTTCGCGTTAGAATAGACTAAAATCAGTTTCTTCTCACAAAGGTTCTATACTGGTCTTAATTTTGACACTCTAATTTCAGTTAGCGTTCAGAATCAACTGGCTTCATTAATTTTGGTTCAGTAAATTAAATGTGCGTCCAACTGGAGAGCAGAACTTAATCATTTTTCCTATTTTTTATGCCATTACCTATGGACAACCAGAATGTTCTGAACCAGACTTAGAATTGCTATATTTTTAAGACTTAAGTACTTACTGGACTTCTTTCAAAGCCATCAGAACTAAAGCATATTTGTTCCGCAAATAAAAATAATGTGGAAATTTGAAGGAATTTGTGGTAGACTCAGTGCACTCTTTATATGACAATCAAGTAACTTAGCAAGAACTATTTCGTGAATAGGAAACCATGCAGCATCCCTTGGTGAAGATTCTTTTCGTCATGGATCAAGCACGCAATCTTTGATTATCCACAAACTAAGGGAAAATTTGTTTGGGGTGAGATTTAATGTCATGGATAATGATGCAAAATAACAAAAAGAATGTTCCTCATTGCTCACAGTTCTAGGGTGATGGTGTTTGTTGTTTTAAAGATCATTATCATGCAGAAAATATTTGTAAGTCAGAATTTATGATTTTTTGAATACTTGACAATATGATTCATAATTTTGTTGTCTGTATTTAGTTTATACTGAACTCGCCTTCTTTTCAACTAATATGTATGTCCGTTTCATAGATGGTAGAAATCTAGAGCACATGAGAGATTTGATTTTGCCATGTCTTACTAGGTCCCTGATATTGGCTGAACAATGGAGAATACATTCTCAACTCAAAACCTTTTGTGTCCAAGAGTACTTAAACTTTAGCATGGGCTTTAGTTGCTTGACCCATCTTTTGTAATCTGTCCTCAGACCCACCTTTTATAATCTGTTCTCTGGTCCTTTTTAATAAGATTTTAGTTGCTTTGATCTAGTCTCAATGTCAGTGTTCACCCCTTGTAATATATTTTCGAATATAGTTCAATTCTGTTATACATCATAGCGAGTTTCTTTACTAAAAACATCAGTATGTGTATTTACAGAACTACTATTCTTCCAAGTACTTGTAGTTTTCGGAGAACTATTTTTTTTTATTCATTTTAATTTTTTCTAAGTGCAGCCAAATACTTGGTGCATCCTCATTATTTTTGGTTTCCTCCTATCCTCTTATGAAGCGATTGACATTTTGGGTATGTACCAGGAAAAACAGGTTAATGACTATGTTATCATTATTTTGTTTAGTGTCCATTCTACTTGCCTTAGCTAATGTTACTACAGCCTCAAGCATACTTAGGTTTAACCTTCAACTGGGGAGCTTTATTAGGGTGGGCTGCTGTTAAAGAAAGTTTGGATCCTGCAATTGTCCTGCCATTGTATGCTGCTGGTGTCTGTTGGACCCTTGTATATGACACAATATATGCCCATCAGGTAAATATTGTTAACATTGGCACTTGTCAGTTTGAGTTTTTTACATTTGTGATTTGTTTTATGCAATTGATTAACTTTTCAAAGTAGTATTGACTTAATACAAATTACTCTTAGGATAAAGAAGATGACAAAATGGTGGGTGTTAAATCAACAGCTTTGAGATTTGGAAGTTTGACAAAGAACTGGGTTACTGGCTTTGCAATTGCATGCATTGGCAATCTAGCTCTTAGTGGATACAATGCAGAGCTTGGTACACATTATCTACTTTGTTCTATTTCTTACAATTATTTATCTATGATTTTTTCATATACTCTAATGAATGTGTGCTTATGTTTCCTAGGGCAGCATGGCAATACTATACATTTCTTATAGCTGCTGCCGGGCACCTAGGATGGCAGATTTTTGCTGTTGACTTGTCTAGTCGTGCAGATTGCAACAGAAAGTGAGGCTAATTTTCTTCTAGAAAATATTTACATTTTGGTTACATGTGAGGTTCATGAGAAAGGATAACAAACTTTGCTTTCTGTGTGACTTCCACATCAAGAGAAAAAAAAAATCTTATAGATCTGATGAAATATAGGCACCTCAAAAAAATGGAAATTTAGCAAGGAAGTTCATGAGTTATTCAATAGCAATTTTATTTCTGACTAGCAATCATTGCATTTCAACCATTGGACAATATTCCTTGTTTGTAGATTTGTTTCAAACAAGTGGTTTGGAGCTATCATATTCAGCGGAATATTATTTGGTCGACTAGCTTCTTGAGAGGTAATCTGTGTTTTTTTTCAATATTTTTTGGTTGGAAAGTGGTTTGGTGTTATCATACTTAGCTCAAACATGGAATTCCTTTTAATTGTATATACAAAATCTAATATTCTACTTCAGTTGTATCTTATCTAGAAGAATACTATTACGTACGTAATGGAATTTATTCAACCATCATAGATAGGATATGTCATGTCAACTAGAATTAGAACACTCAAGCATGATTTATCCTAATAAGGAAGACACAACAAAACAAGGAAAGATAGGCTACTAATCATGCCATGTACATATGGCAATCTTCTTGCTAATGACAAGTTATAATTGAAATAGATTAAATTTGTAAAAATAAAAAATGGAATTAGGTTTGCGACAATCTGAAAAAATTTACTGCACTATTCAATTTTGTTTAATGTTAATTCAATCTGCTGTCTTTGTTTTTCTTCTCATTAAGCAATTAACACGGTTATCAACATCTTCTGTAGTTGCAGTTGCTTTCTTCTCGGAGCATCTGAATCGGAACTTTTGTAAACAATCGCAGTGATAATTGGAAAAAGATACAAAAGCAGGGCAGGATTAATTTCAGTCGTTTAATAAATTAAGAATTGCTAAAACAATTGTATGCTGAAGGATAAGATTTGATTGTTATTGTTATTGAAAACAGTTGTATGTTCTTATTAGTTACAATTGGATGTCTTGCATTGATTAATTTATCATAACCAGTTACAAAACTTTGTTATGGTTTTTTTTTTTTTGCTCAAGTAGAAGATGAAGAAACTCATTTTATGGGTTTGGAAGATGAAGAATATTAAGGTTGGAAATGAGGTTCATATCTGTATTTTTTTCCCCTCCAAGAAAAGCATGTTATTGTTTTCTAAATATGACGCTGTAGTTTTTTATAATCTCACCTTGTCCGATTTAATTTTAATACCCTTTGCGTTAAATTATATTTTCAGCCTTTCAGGGATGTTTAAGGAAAATGAGCAGAGAAGAAATGGAAAGGCTCCTATAAATTGTAGTGATAAAAGTCTATACTTTTTAAATGTATTATTTTTGAACTAGCACTTAAAAGATTATAAAATATCAAGTAGACTTGAGGTTTGTTTATGAAATACGAATCAGCTATTGGCAAAAATAGAGCTATGCTTTCTTTCTTTAGGCATTAATAAATTTGTTTTGATTTATATTTATATCAATTATTTAAGATCAACAGCAAACAATTTATTCTTTTGTTTAACTTCACACAAAATTATATTATCGCCAATATTTATATTTTTCTCTTTTATGTTTCACATTTTCTACCCTAATCTAAAATCCATTAGTCATAAGTAAGACAATAAGCATACTCATACAATCTTCTCTCCTTTTTAGAACCCAAATTTTGGGTTGAATTTTGCATCTATTTTAAATGATCACGTACTAATTTTACAAACGTGAACTGACGTCCGACTGAAATAAATATATATGAAATTTTATTGACACCGGGTTTTTTAAATCTCTCCATGCTAAGGAATAAAAAGGTTGTACAAAATAGTTAGCAAAATAACCCCTTGCCCAGCCATAAACGATCAGTTGAAAGAACCGCTTCGATCTCCAATGAATTATCTTTGTTCCACAGACCTCCCTATCTGTTCCTTGCTTCATTTATTGTACATGGAACTGCTGCAGTGTTGTTCATCGATACTGAATTGATTTTTCCAGTTGCACTTCACCATATCCATAGGAGACTGCTCTGGATTTGCCTTCTTGCCCCTAACAATCTTGAGAATAAAAGAAAAACTGAAATGAGAAACTACAAAAGGCTGAAATTAAAATTTTTATGTAGTAGTTCTAAATTTCTTATGAATAAAATAAATACATAAATAACTTTATGGCAGAAGAATCACATGGATGAGAATTATTTATGTTAAGATTTGATCAGAAGGCTACTTGTTGCTAAGACTTATGCAGAGGAAGGATGCAGTTTATGTTGTCAGCATTGTTACTATAGTTAAGATCTGATTTGGCTGAAAGTATTTCAAAATATTACGCAAAGAGGAACGCAACCAATTTATGTAGTCAACGTTATTATTTTTCATTAAGATTTGTGGAAATTATTCAGATTTCATATTTTTGATTCACCAAATACAGTAAAGATCTAGTAATTTCCAACACCTAGAATGGACAAAAGGAGAGTTTCAACTTACAAAATTTCCAGAAGTTGAATTTCGATAAATAATTAAAGAATCTCCTGTTTGAAGACAATGTGCCCTTACAAAATCACCTGAATATGGAAAAGCCATTACATATTAAATTAAAAAGAAAGAAAAAGGATACAGGATGCAGGATCCACTATCCTTACCTGTATTTTCCAAAATATACATCCTACTTCTGTTATTTGGCCAAAACCTAAAGATGACAGGGGAAAAGATAAACACTCAGAATTTCAACAATTCAGGGAAATAGTAATTGAAGATATAGTTTCACCATGAATATACACTAACAACCTTAAATAATTGATTATTTGTGTAGTGAGAAGTATCTAAAGGTCAAGTTCGTAGCTAACAATTTCACGGTTAAGGTAAGCTTTCATTCAATATATATATATATATTCAAGAGTGATTATGAATTAGTTGTAATTCTAATAGATGATATTATAATAATAATAAGTCGGTTAAATGATATGAAATCCAACAAAGACCAACACATGCTATACTTAGACAAGTTGAATCGGAAAGTTACATGAGTGATGGAGAGAACTAAGGAAAACTATAATTAGTGAAACTACAGGTGATTATCAAATCTAACCAGTGAGATATAGTTTGCACAGATTCAGTAGAGGGTTATACATGAGCCAACTAAAACTAAAATTTTATCTTGTAGAGGGGTTATTTTGTAATCTTTTGGTAAATATTCTAACATAAGGCTGCCTTAGCTAAAAAAGCTCCAAAGAATTATTTGCTTTGAGAAATTATGTTTTATTTTGCTCAAGGAAATGGTATATTGAAATATAATGGAGAACTGCCTTTTCAGTAGATGAACTAGAGACATACCTGTACTTAAATTTCCATGAACATTGAAGTGTCATATCTTCCATGTGCAGCACTATGCCATCTCTTTCAGATAGAGGAGGAAGGCAAGCCTCAGCCTCCCTCTACATGTAAAGGATATATCATACTGACCGTTCTTTAAGAAGGATACTAATGTTTAATTAAATGTTAAAATGGATAATAATTCCTCAATACACCACGAGTACTTACTATGGTTATTTTAAAAATAAAAACTATGCAACAATAGGGAAAAAGACAGAAAGGTTCGCACCTTTGGCAGTACTATTCTTCCGGTGTTTCCAACATCACTTTTTGTCAACTCTTTGCACAGAGCAACTTGCAAGTCTTTGCATCCAAGTTCCTTCTATTATAAGAAATTTGGCATTAGTGTTGCATTATATGAACTGTCTTTTGTTGAACTGCCACATAATCAATAAATTATAAAACTCAATATTGACACGTGGGCACAAGATAACCTTCACCAATATTAAATGTTGTGCCTATCTGGTATAAGCTGTTGTGATCCAATTAATATATAATTTAGGTATCCATTTTTTGCTATGCCATAGAATAATAGCACTTATTTACAAAACTAAGTGTTTCCATTGCAATTTAATGGGAAAACATATGTTACAAGGATGATTCACACTCGCCATTAGGCTTAGATGGCTCATGGTGAAACTTACAAGACCAAAAGTGTCTTCAAACACTATTGAATAAATCTGGTTACTAAACGATGGAACAGAGTGATCCTCCTAGCCAAAAACCAAAAAATAACCACCATCTTTGAAAAATAAATTATGCAATAAAGAGTAACAAACAGATAAATCAATAAAAAATCACCAGTTTTCAGATAAATGAAAATATGCAGAAACATAAAAAAATATACATTGTCAGTTACTTCTGAGTCAAGTTGAAAGGTTAATTGATTCGGAATTTGCAATGTTGCCTGTTCATTGTTTTCCCATGCTGGAAGTGCACTACATCCTCTGTTGCTTATCAACTCCTGGCACAAAAGCTTCTATTAAGTATTCACAATAGAAACAACAATCTTTTACTAATTTTACTTAATCAACATTGCGCCCATGTAACAAGATGCTTACCTCTTTCTTCACATCCACCACACTGAAATCACTGCTTTTAACAAAACTCGTAGATGGCATTGGAAAGGTATAATTTGAGATCATTTGTGGAAAAAACCTAGTATTTGGCTGGCACACTGTAAAAAAATAGTAGTTCAAGTTAATGTATTGCCATCAGCAGACATCTGATTTCAGGAGTCTCGTCGAACAAAAGTTTTGTATTCTCCAGTAGATTGCTATGACTACTTTGCACAGGCGTTTCAAGCAGTTGATAATCCTGAGTAGCAAATGCTTCACAATGTTTGGAAGATATAGCCAAGTATGTGGCATCAATGTACCAACTAAAGCTAATGCATCAATGTACTAACTAAATATATCCTTCCTATTATTAAGCTATGAATATTAAAAATTAAATTCGTTGCTAACAGCTTATGGATTTGGGTTAATCATGGTAGCAACCCAATCAAACAAAACTAGTTTATTTAAGTTCAGTTTCTTTTGCTAATTTTCGTTGCTTTGGTTTGTTATGAATACAAACCAAATAGATTGAAAAGGTAAGCTTTATTTATTTATTTTATTTGCAAATAGTATAAGGGTAAGTTACAGTTTGAGCCTGTCATTTTGGCATGTTTCGAGTTGCCCATCTGTTGTTAATACATTATCATTTTACCCAATTCATTATTCCAGCCACGAGTTTTATGGCTGTATCAGTTTGGCCACATTTAATGCTTTCAACAAAATAATTCTGTTGTTTCCTTTAGAAAATAGAAACCTACCATTGAAAACAAAGTGGATATAGCAAGTAGATGATCTGCTAACAATGTTAAATGTCAAAGGGAAAAGAGCTAAAAAATAGAACAAACACAGACAACTTAAAATGTGTCTACCTAATTTACTTTTATTGTTTTCTCATTTAATTCAGAAAACAATAAATCATGATAACTGAAACCATACACATGTTGCTAAATTCAACCAAATAAAATTAATATATTGCTACCACACTTAAAATCTCCTCATGTAGATTTACCACTTGGTAGAAGTTTACTTCCTGAGAGATTAAACTCTCGAGGATGGTAAATTTATGAAATAGCTATATAGAGGGCTAAGTGACCTGATATTGCTTGCTATGCAAGCATGACCTCTAGCAGCATAAAAGTGCTAAATAAATATGGAGCCAAATACCTCATTTCTTATATACAACTAAAATGAAAGATATAACTTTAATATAAAATTCAAACCTGTTCCGAGGTAAGCATTGCCGCTTAAAAGTTCAGAAAAGGAATTCACAGATTGCAGCATTTCCAAATCAGCAATAGAAGGATTATCCATAGCAGCACTTGTGAATTGTAGACTTGAAGCAACCTCATTACGTGTAGAGTGAGATTTGACCTGATCATTATTTGCATTTGATTGTCCTGCGTTACCTTTTTAGGGGTACAATATGGTAATAGAGTCAAGAGAAAGAATGCAAAATAAAACCGCATAAGATAACAGACCTTAACTATCAATATTTTATTAAAGAAAGGAGAAACAATTTAAAGAAGATCAATTCTGCAAAAGGTGAAATCCATCACCCTAGCGGCCTCCCCACAACTGTGCCACATCATTGGCAAGGAGTAAATACCGAGCAAGCCCCCATGTGGGAGGGTATTTCCACATATTTGTAGGGATTCGACCCTTGCTCAATTCTGCAAATCTACCACATGGTTACTGGCTCGGTTACGCCCTAGGGGCAATTTAAAGCAGATCAAGCAATTATGTTAAATGATCAATGAGTTGCTACTAAAGGCAAAAGGCTTCATGTGATAGAAAAGAGTCATAATGACATCCCATATTCTTAACGTTCTTCACATTCAAGCCAGACTAAGACTGGACATGATTGTGAAGCAAAGATAATGCAAGCACAAAAATAGACACTAATATGCAGAAAAAATCCTACACAAGTAATTTAATAAGAAAAATTTAGGGGGAAATAATAAAAATGTGTCTTTGATCCCATTATCACTTGGCTTTTGATCTCAAATTGAAACTTCAATTAAGACTTGAAGTTACATTTAGTTTCTCATTTCGATCCAAATAATCTCATTTAGGTTGCTCTTTCCAAACCTATTAAAGCTGTGACATCCTATTCCTACAGCACATACTGCTCAGCCAACGCCGCCAAGAATTTCTGATCTTAGGGGTGAGGCAAATTTGATCAAGTAACTTAAGCCGGTCATCAGGCTGATGACATGCTAATTTTTTGCCAAGATAATCCAAATTGAATTCAAAACCTTCAGAGAATTGGCCTTCAATTTGAACATAAAGTGAATAAATTACAGTAGAAGTATGATCAGCTCCATGGGACTTAATTCTGAAGAATACATGGCATTTCTTAATCTTGTAAATGTGCTTTGGAAGAGTTTCCCCACACCCATTTGGGCCTTTGTCACTTTACTAAGAAGTCACTCAAGTGTGATTGGTTCCTTATCTATAGGGTTGACAACAAGCTGGCAATTAAGAAAGAAAGATTCTTTTATTAAGTCACTCTTGTCAACAGTGATATTTGTTATTCCACTATGTTACTAAGTCGTTACCAGGATTATTAAAAGGATCAACCAAACTTATAAATCATTTTTGCAGGAGTGAGTTCTACATTTGCAAAGTCAGCAGGTCATGTTCCAAATGGGAAGACCTTGGGCTATTGATAGCAAGAGCCACAACCAAGCCCTTGACTCCAATTGGCAGTGAAAATAAAGCATGAAACTATGGAGCAAGTTTTCAGGAATTAGCTCCTTGTTGTGTCTCAATGGTTTTCCATCATCCCTAAACCACAGAAAGCATGGCTACTTCACCGGTAAATCTTCACGGATATTATAAGTTATTTCAGTTGTTGAAACCTACAGCGCAGCAAAAAAACTTAGGATCAAAGAATTACTCCTTATGGGAGTTATTTCCTGATCTATATGCATTCAGCACCATTCTCTATTGGAGATCTTCACTTACCATGTTAGGTAATGGAAGACATCTAACAGCTTTATGATAAAATAATGAGGACAACTTGAGGGGGATTTTGGAATCTGAGACTTCCATGAGAATCAATGAAGGTGAATATAACATCTCTTGGATGGATCATTCTAAAGGTCTACTACATTCTAAGCAGCAAGGTAATTCATCACCAAATCTACTTAATTAATGAATCTCTTTATGCTTTGTGTATTTTAAGATCAAATGCAGATGCTAAGATCAGTTACTTGAATTCTTCTGGGGAGATCAAAGCATGCAGGAGATAAAAAATAAGATAATTGGGAATTCACATTTCTTCTTTCTGTAAGTGATGGCTTGGCACTTTTCCATTTCTTAATTTCTTCCATGTGTCCCTTACATGATAGTTGGACACCCTGTATAAACAGATAGAAGGACGCATAGCATGAAAGATGGTGTGCAACTTGTCTTCATTACTTTTCACAAACCAAAAGAATATTTCTTATCATCATAAGATATATAATTAAGGCTATCTGGATTAACCAAACACAAATTTAAGGGGTGATGCAAAGTTTCCAAAAATTCAAGTGTGAAAGTGGTGATAAGGCCAAATTTTCTTGAAACAAATTATGGCAAAGAACAATATACAACTAGAGCCATTTAGATTAAGTTAAAACCATGTCACAAAACTTAGGGGCTAATGTTTTATTTACCGAATTCAAGAGACAAATTGATGGAACAATCAAACCTCAATCGCCAACTTTAAAATTCCATTTACACAAAAGTATCATTATGGCACAATCTGAATCGAAACAAAATAACAAATATTGGGCTAACATGAAGTTTTCTAAATTCAAGAGAGTAAGTATAAAGTTAATCAAACTTCAGCTGCAAGACTGAAATTTCCCTAGATACAACATTAAGATTCAAAACAATATACAATCATATCCTTTGAATTAATTGAAAACAATTTCTAAAATTTACACACTAGGGCGAAGCTTTAGAAATTCAACGGACAAAATGGTAACGAGATCAAACTTGAAACCAAAATGCAATGTGACTACCTGGCCAAGTGAAAGTACCAAATCAATGGCTTGTTATGCTCGACCAGTAACTCCAACACTACTTTTGGAATGTCAAGTGAAAAAAGGTAACAGGATCAAAATTGAACCCAAAATTTAATGTCGCTATCTGCCCAATTGAAAGTACCATATAAATAACTTGTTATGTCCAACAGCTAACTCCGACACTAAGGCCAAGTTTGAATTAGTTAATTCATCCAAGCCTATAAACTTCCTTCACTAGCTCACAACTACTCATCTGAGACTAAATTAGGATGTAGAGCACACTTAAGACTAAGACATAGCGTAATTCTTAGCCCAGAATTACTGCTAATTAACAGTGTCTAAGGCCCGGTGGTGGCTCCATCATCGCCCAGATAACCTGTTCCAAATACCATTATGTCCCCTTTGATACCAAATGTCACGAATCATCAAAATAAGAGAATCTATCTATTTAATTGTTAAGCCACGCTAATGATTGAGAATAAATACACCGAAACTAAAACTAATTTCCTCAAATAAGCCTATTAATTACTTTCATTAGCTCACAACTCTCCACGTGAGACTAAAGTAGGGTTTAACATACATTATTTAGAGGCTGATATGAGGATTGCTGGAATCCAAGAAGCAACATGATAAAACGATCAGATTCGAGGGAAATTCAACTTATAAACTAAAATCCAACAAGTTATTGGCTAATTTTTCACCCCTTGTCTACCAGTAAAAAATCTGCATTCAGAAACAGTGTTCCACTGCAAGTATATAGCACAAAATATTTTAAAATGAACAAAATAATATTAATTCCAGGAACAAACATTAAAAAATGTGGTAGCGCAAGATTTTTTTTTTTAAAAACAAAATACTGACCTCTGTCACAATAAGAACCAGGAAACAAGAACTCGTCAAACCCAACCACCTTGTCACTGCTCCGACCACCATTATAGTACGCCTCGGCTGATTCACGATACCTGCTACTCCCATCCATTCCCAGATCACAAGAGCAACTTTAAACCCTCAATTATGTGCAAGGAGTTAAAGACCATGCTCCAATCCAACAAGAATGAAGCCCTCGGGACAACAAGAAGATGGGATCCCGGAGCAGTTGACCTAAACTTGCAAATGGTGTGCTAAGAGAAGAGAGAAGTCGAGAAATGAAGACGGGAAGCGAGGATTTCGAGGTCTAGGAGGGAGGCGAAACGGCAACCCTTCGCGCCGTTCTTTTCCCGCGCCCCCGCCGCCATTAATGCCCACAATATTCCACGAGGTTAACCAGCTCGAAGAAAGGGCGAGAGATGAAGGAAGAAAGCTTGATCAGCTGTCGTCTAATGGAGCATCGGACAGATGTGTCTCTCTCGGAAAGTAGACGCGTGTAATTTAAAATGTTAGCTGGAGTGATTGGGACGCGTGTCACATCGCTGACCGTGCACTTTCAAGTATGGTAGTTCAGCGAGAAGCTGCGTTTCAAAAACTACTCCTCAAGCTCTCTATGTGAGTTAGTGGAAGCGGTGAGGTGAATTAGGTGATGACGCTTTAAAAATCATTATTTAATAAATGCAATTTTTTATTGTTTTCGGGAAACTCAAACATATTGAGAATTTCGACGAGTGTAATTATTTCCCAGGAGATACTTCGAATTATAATTTTTTCCGAATTCTATAAAAAATTTATATTCAATCTGAATAGAAAAGAATATATAAAAATTATCGATATCCTATTCAAATATTTAATTAAATAATATATATTTAAAAAATAAATTTATTAACTATTTTTATTTATATTAAAAATAAATTAAATAGATATTTAATATACTTTTTTAATATAATGTTACTTCTAAATGTTTATTTAAATAATCATAGTTGAATAGTAGTAAGAAGATCTATTAGTATAGTACGTATTTGATTTTTTAATAGATATGGATATAGAGATGGATATTCAATGGATATATAGAATCTGACTCGAATTTGACACGTTGTTATTTCTACTTTTTCGTAAAAACCGGGATAGGATCCTCTCTCCTTTTTTTCCACGTGTCCCCTATTCCAAACTGTTAGCCTACCGTCGATATCTCGTTCGATTGTCACCCATCCATCGCCTCCGACCGTCTATCCCGACCAAATTATAACTTATGAGGATCATCATTACAATCGTGCTGAGGGCAATCCCTGGATTCACTTTCTCGAAGTTATAATTTGGTTAAGGCACTTACGGGCTCAATGGGCTACGGCGATTGGGCGGGAGCCAGAGGTGGAAGGGCAGTTTGAGATAGAGGGATAGAGAAAAAGCGGGACGGAGGAGATAAGATTCTCTGCCCATCCTAAATTGACCGATCTTCTGTCCCAATTATTTCCCTGTCCCACCTGTTTCATTTGTCAGTGACAGCCAACGAGTCATCCGATCGTCGATTAAACACCATCGACACCCTCCGGCCGCCGCCCCAAACAAAACTATACCCTAGGGGTACCGTGAACCCGTCGGGATTGTCGTAATTTCGATCTCGTCGGATTCACCGTCGAATCCGGAGAGATTGCAATTGTAACGATCTCGACTGGTTTTTCGTTCTTCCATGATAACATTTGATTCGGGACGATGATCAAAAATCATCGATGGTGTCCGATCGACAATCGGACGACTCGCCAACCATCGCCTACGAGTCGGACCGACGGAATAAGAAAATAATTGGGACAGAGGATCCCATCTATCTAGTGTCGCGCGGGTCGTCTGATTCCTACCGTCTACCATCGAGAGCCTTCGAACGTCTACCTTGAGCTAAATATAACCTGGGAAAGATGAATCCAGGAGGATGATAACTAATTGTAATTGCACCGGAGGCCTCCGATGATGGGCGATGATAATCGGGCAGGGCGCCAGTAGTGGACGGATGATTTAGGATTGAGAGATGGGGAAAAACAGGGATAGAAGATTCGTTCTCACATAAAAGTCAAAAGTATAATTTTGACTTATTTTCGCAGGAAATTATTAATTGTACACGACCATGAATTGGTCACGGGTCAAATCGTGGGCCATTTGGGATCAGAAAGGAAAGGCCCACTAACTATTTATTTATACAAAACAGAGTTATAAGTTAATTGCACTTTGACCCTTTCGGTTGCGTCTTGCTCTCTCTTTTGACTTTTGTCAGACGGATAATCAAAAACAGCATTTTCATGTCGCTTCAAATCTTTTGCTAATTTAATGTAAGTCAATGGGGAAAGGTAGATTTCTTTGACTTAGATTCTCTTTGGATAAGATTAAGAAATATTCCTTTTGTGGGTAAAATGGTTAAAATGGAAATTACAAGGAGTCAAAAAGAAATTTACTTTCAAAATTGTCCTCGTCCGGGACGGTGACCATAACGTCGAACTGGTTAGAGGTGCAAGGGCTGCGGTAAACTTACCATTCACTCGTCTTCCTCCTCTCTGCTCGAGACTGTCGACGGCAGCGGCGTCGACTCTGAAGAATGCTCGCGCTCCATTGCTGCTTGGTTTCCCTCGCTCCAGTCTTCTCTCCTTCCTTTTCGTTTGGTTCCTCCTTACTTGCTCCTCCTCTTCTTCCCAAGAATAGTTTTCGGTTGGGTAATACTTGCGATGCTTCATCGTACTCGGACCAGAATCGAAACGTAAGTCGTAGAAGGAACCCTAGCCTCGCTGCTACTGCGAGAGAAGGATTAGATTCCACTGCAGGTGATGGTGAAGTTGAAGTTGAAGGGGATGCGCGATCTCTTGGGGCGGCGAAGGGGTCGGGGATGACGGCCCGAGGGAGGCGGCTTCTTAAAGTGAGGGAGGAGAAGCGGAGGAGGGAGTACGACCGCCTGCATAACTACCCGACCTGGGCTAAGTATGTAACTATACATTTCTCCTTTTCGTGCGGAGCTTTGGATATTCATGATAAAGAAGATGTTTTGGCATCCGGTTTATTGAATTTCGGAAAAAGTGTTGATTTATCTGACTATAAGTACAAATGATCTTGTTTTATCGTTTTAAAAAATGAAATATTTCGATGCACAAATGTCGTTCGACATAATGCTTGATTATTTTCCATCGCACACGCATTAGAGATGAGGTGATATATGCTCACTAGTGTGAGTATTTTAACACGGAAAATTACTCTTTTTTGCATAATTGTAAGATTCTGCCTTATCCTTAATCTGAACATTCCCCATTATCTTGTCATTTTCCTTAACAGTTCTGCTAATGGAGTTGAACTCTGAATTAGTTAATGATTTTATCTCTAAGGATATTAGAGAACGCGTGCAGAGATGATGCTGAACTCCGTGCAGTTCTTGGGGATAGCATAGGGAACCCAGAACTTATGAGAAAAAGGGTTTGTTATATGCAGTCTACATTGACGTTATATAATTATGTAATAGAAGATTAATGTTGATGTGCCTGATAAGTTTTAACTAAATACTTAACAGGTTGAAGAAAGGGTTCGGAAGAAAGGTGGAGACTTTCGCAAGTCAAAAACAGGATCTGTTGTTGCTTTTAAAGTTAGCTTTAGAGAGTGAGAAATGAGTTCTTTCTTTTTCTCAGTTTATGTCGTCCTTTCTTTTTTCCTGCTATTATGAATTTCCTCACCAGATAACTAGTTTATACAAGTAGAATCGTAGACTTGGTTCGCTTGGATGGATAACTTGGTGCTAGAAGGGGAGGGGAAGGGAAGGAACAGAGAAATATACATAAGCGCTTCACAACTTGTGCAATTTTTGTCCCTTTCAGAATTTCACTTCCCTTACTAGTCTTGCAATCAAGTAAATCAAACCTTACTGAAACGGAATGTGTCTTTTGGGGGTGAACTAAAAGCCTTACTGAAAAGGAAAGTGTCTTTTTGGAGTGAAGTAAAAGCCTCACTGAAAGTTAATGGGTATGCTTCTTGATGATTTTCACATAAATTAAGTTACTATTTATACAAATTATTGGATGATGAGGATCTTGGGCAACATTTGAAAATAAAAAAAAACAAACATATGTGCATATTTGGTATACAGGAAGCAGGAGTATAAGAGATATGAGGGATCAGAAGCCATAGTATTTTTTTATTAACCATGTAATAAGGTTTTTATTGAACTTATTGTGATTACAAACTGTAGCACAGTAGCAGTTAATGGAACTATGTTCATTGTTAAATTTAGTTTCACATTCATTTTATGACTAGCTGATCAGTAGAAAATTGACCTAATAATTGTATGAATTTTGGCTCTAATAATAATTTTAAAAAAAATCTTCATGCTAACTTCATTAATTTACACTTCGTTAAATTAGTTTAAACACAAACTATTTATTTAAACAATTTTATTACTAACCAATTTTTTTACTAATCTGTTTGATCCTGATTCTTGTTGGCAAAATTGAGATTAGGATGTGCAACTCAAGCTTTATTTTATGTCTGGAACATCAACGTCATAGTAAAGGATACTTTACTGGTTGCTGATACAGATAAGTATTCACTAATTTAGGACCTGTACTGACTGAATCATTGCTCTTTAACTAGAGATTACCAGCAAACAACCCCAGAACCTTGTTGTCTAAGCCTGGACACCTGTTAAAACAACAATCTAATCAAAATATAAATTTGTATGTTCGGATTATCAGAAAGAGTTGGCTGTCAAGACACGTCAAGGTCTAGAATGGATAATCAAATACTGAGAATATACTATATTATGCTAAAGTAGATTATCATTCCTATAATGATGCCTGATATAGTCTGTGTGGAATTCCGAACTACTGCTTCTTGATAATCTTTGGTGGGTTCTCTATCTTCACGTGCTTTAATTTCTCTCTACTAAGTATTATAGTCCTCTTCTATGCAGTTTTAATCCTTTAGATTCTTTTATATGGTTTGAACTGTATGGTGCACCTTCAGATCGTGATGTTGACCTTCTTGGTAGTGTAAGTTGATTGTCCTATTAGTTTTCATCTTGTATGGTTTGAATTCTTTTACATTCTTTCCTTTTCATTTTGTCATTATTTGTTTCTTACACAGGTTATTCAGTCATGGTATGTTATGGGACGTTTAGGGGCTTTCAACTCCTCTAATTTACAGGTTTGCTCAAACAAAACTCACAACCTTGTGCGATTTGATTATGTATTTTTGTTATGTTATTTTTCTTGTATTGCTTTTCTTTTTTCCTTTAATTATATTCGGGAAGTTTTTTTAATCTCGTCTATCTACTTTAGTTGGCAAACTCATCCATGGATTACAATCCACTATATGATTCTGATAAAGCTGCCCAAGCAATGCCTTCATCCTTCCATGATATTGGTGATGTTGAATTCCAGGACAACTGGGGAAGGGTTTGGTAATTATTGCCTTATTGGGTCTAGTAATTTCATGGAAATATTATTACGAGAGTTGCACATTTTTATCTGTTTTTGGTTAACTTATCCTTCTGCAGGGTGGACCTTGGAACTGCTGATTTCCTTGCTGTTGATATATTGCTTAATTGCCTTACTGTATTGAGCTCAGAGTAAGACTTTCTTTGAACTTATGTCTCTTATCTTTTTTTCTACTTCAGCTCATTGCTTAATTTCATAAATTCCCATTAATTATACTCTAAGCTCCGGGCAAACCTTTTATTATTTGACTTCTAACCTGGTTTGATCATGAACTGGAGAAAGCAATTCTCATACTAATCAGTTTGCAAATATTTTCACAAAATGGATACCTTCACAGAAGAATGACACCCAAAACACAGAAGGTTCGTGTTTTGAAATAAACAAAATTCACAAGCAAATATTCAAACAGCCAACAGATTTAAACTCATGTCTATTTCATGTTCTAAATTAGCTAATGGTATTCTTTTTCACTAGATGAGACCGTGCTGTTTGGTCATCTAGTGTGTGAGAGGCTGAAGCACAGGTTAATAAGGCTCCAACAGTCTAGAGCTTGATTTATTCAAATAACAAATTATTTAAAATTTTTCTCAAAGCTAGCACAACTTTCATTTTTATCAAATATAACAAAACATTTAAGTTTCGTATTAAAAATGGTCATTCAATCTCCATTAAAATTATGATGTGACATCCATACAGTTTGTTGTCGCGCATGCTTGTTTTAGATGTTATTCAGCCTCCATTTAGCATGGATTTTTCACTGGTGATTGTTAGGACATTGAAGTTGTAAACTATGTTCTTCCAGATGCTGTGAACTTTGTAACCTGTAGATGTTCAAGTCTGGAGTTTTATTGAAACAAGATGATTTTAGAAATTTCATGTTCGCACTCTTCCATTCTCAGGTATTTGGGCATCCAGCAAGTGGTATTTGGTGGACGACGGATGGGTGACTGGGAAGAAGGCATGACTAGCACAGAGGACGGTTACAAAAGTTCCAAAATCTGAGATGTTATTTGCATAAAAATTGTGCATCATTTTTTAAATGAGAAATGAAGGTAAACTTGGGAATTAGCAGAATTTGCTCATCTTTGTTTAAGAAATTTCCAAATTAAGTGGCAAGAACAAGATTCCAGACATTTGCGGCGCTGTTTTTGGTTAAAAATCTTTATTCATCGGCATTCCACAACACACCGCCGTCACTGTACATTATACAATCTAGATTAGGAAAGCAGCACTAAGTTTGCTGGTGTGTTTCAGCAAGATCCTTCCCATGAAGTCCAGTCCGCGGCGCTTCCAACCCTAGGCATGGAGTTGATCCTGGAGTAAGTGTCCACCTTGAAGCTCGCCCCGCACATCACTCCCTCGCTGTCCACCCTCGGCATCGCCTTCAGCTTGTTCAACGGATGCTCGAAGCTCCTCAACCCTCCCTCGCTGTGGAACATGCACCCTGAAACATGTCGCCAAAAAAAACCAAACCCATCGCTGAAGCTTTTCTGCAACGAGCGGCGTTTGATATGGATTTCACAATTGATTGGAAGAGTACCAGTTGGAAATGGCGCGTATGATTTGCCACAGCTCGCCTTGACGACGTTCAGGTCATCACAGATCACCACGGATCCATCAGCTGCAACGCCCCAAAACAAAGGCACTCCTCCATCTGAGCTCTATTTTGCAATTCAACGTGAAAGAGATGAGATCTCGAAGCCAAAATTTCAATCTTTTCTAGGGCGATCAAAGTGTTTGTGGAAATTTACCAGAGCGGCGAATACGGTGCCGGCCTTGTTGTCGTAGACGACGAAAGCGAAGGAGCCGCTGAGGTCCTTGACGACCTGATCCGCAGGGTAGGGCCCGCGGTCGCGCAGCGTGCGGTAGGCTTCGATCACCAGCAGCGCCTCATTAGTGGACTTGCTGCAGAGCCCGTACTGCCGGATGAGCGAGCTTAGGTTGTTTAGGCTCCCCACGAACATGCAGTAGACATCGTCGAAGCTACAGAACATCCTGCAAGGCCGCAAAGAACGCTATTAGGCACGCCGATCTCGCGAAAACGAGGCAAATTCGGTACCGCACAAAGATGTTCGAGAAAATGTCCCAAAAAAGATCCTTTTCGCCCTTTTTTCTGTTCTCGTTCGAATCCGATCGACCTCTTCGGCGGAAAGTTTAACTTGTATTAAACTTACAAACAATACACAAGTCATACCTTGGGTGTGAGGAGGTGCGAGGGGAGTGGACAGAAACGAAGGCGAGTGCGGCGCCGGCGGCGAAGGAAGCAGAGAAGGAGTGGCCGGAGTAGGCAGCGTGGAAGTCCTTTAGTATGTCATCTGGTTTCTTCGGCTGCCGGAGAGTGGCGCCGGGGCTCGGCGGTACGGCCGGACTGTGGAGCTCCTCCGGCGCCTGGGCCACGGTGTTTCCGAAAATCCCTAACATTTTTACCTTCGTCGAGTAGAGTTCTAAAGAAACACGTTGGACGAGTGGTAGCAAGTTGAGATGGGTCGGTATTTATACCGGAGAGTGGTGAGGATGACAGCCGGCGGATAGAGGTAGAAGATAAGGCACTTGCTTCTTTGAATTTGATTCCGCGATCTGCGTGTCACTCGGTACGATTACCTCCCATCTCAATCAAAAGAATGAACGGAAGCGAGATACTAAATTTCAAATGATTGGGCGGTGAGCGCACCGTGTCTGAGTGAGGGGATCTGCATCTGCAGATGGCTGACGGTCACGGTCAGTGAAACGATGTGCTTATCCGTTAAGGGAAAACGGAAAGAGCCACGTCAGCGCCCACGGATTGCCGGGAAAACCCATGTGCTTTCCTCTTCCACACTACATGTGGGGGCCAAGTGAATCCGTCGCAGAGTGTCTACTTCAGTTGGGCCGTTGCCATTAGGCCTTGGGCTTTATGCCAACAACAAAATCTACAAAATAATGTATAAAAGAAAAATAATAGAGAAAGTAAAAATGGAAGAGTGAATGGTAAAGTGAATGACGTGACACTTTACATATAGCGATCTTCGATGGGTTCATCATTGAATGACATGACACTTTGCATGCAGCGATCTTCGACGGGTTCACCGTACCTCCTAGGATATAGTTTGATTCGGAACGGCGATCTTCTGATAGGGAGAGTGAAAATGAGAAAGTGAATGAGAGAGTGAATGACGTGACACCGACGGGTTCACCGTGCCCCCTAGGGTATAGTTTGATTCGGGGGCGGCGGCCTTGGGGCGCCGATGGTGTCCAAGCGATAATCGGGCATGTGCTTGTAAAGTGTCACGTCATTCACTCTAAGTGTCACGTCATTCACTCTACCATACACTCTCCCTATCATAGCTCATGTATAAAAATAAAGCTATGATAGGGAGAGTGAAAATGGGAGAGTGAATGACGTGGCACTTGAGTGAATGACGTAGCACTTGAGTGAATGACGTAGCACTTGAGTGAATGACGTGATATTTTACATGCACATGTTCGATTATCGCTTAGACATCATCGGCGGCCTTCGACCGCTGCCCCGAATCAAACTATACCCTGGGGGTATGGTGAACCCGTCGGAGATCGCTACATGTAAAATGTCACATCATTCACTCTACCATTCACTCTCCAATTTTCACTCTCCCTATAATTTTTCATAAAAATAATGCACATTAATATTTAGTTGTAACTAAATAAATTTTAAAATAAAATATGAAACTGGTTTTGTAATCATAAAAGTTTAAAAAACAAAAAATAATTTTATATTGATTTTAAATGCATTTTAGTTATGTATCGGATCAAATCGATCACGGGGCGGATCAAATCAGTAACGATTCAATCCGGTTAAATCAATGGCGAACCGAAAACTGAGTCGTTGTTGGGTTCAATTCGGATTCGGATGGAAAACCCCTGACGTGCCTATAAGAAACTAACGGGGTTTGGGTCAGAGATCGTGTTCGTCTTCAACCCCGCCTTGGCCTCCCCTTCTCTCCCTCACTGTTCTCATCTTTGGCTGCCCTAAATCATTCGCCATGGAGTCCCCTGAGCTGCACGGCGACTCCTCTCCCGAAGACCCCCCTCGGAGATCACAGCGCCCTCGATCTCCGATTCTTGGTAACACTAATTATCTGTCTCCTTCACGCTCACGATTTCTCGATCGCTTGTTTTTGACCTCATGGTTAATTGGTGAATGTCTTCGTTTGATTTGGAATTGTAAGCTGCTGGATTATGGTAGCAGGACGGTGATTTGTTTTATGATTGATTTGCGTAGCTTTTTCCGAAGTCTCGGTTTTAGCATGGTTCAAAGTCTGTTTGGTGCAGATAGCAATATAGTGTCGTTGTATTGACTAGATCAATCTACTGTGCTCTAGTGTGCCTTGTCTGTAGGATTGTTATTTTTCTAGTTCAACTGGAAAAAAAAATTATAGCCAACAAACTGTCATAGCGTAAGTAAATTCCTATGTTATATTTATTGTTTGTCTATCATCAAATAAGAGATAGCTTCTAAATGTCACGTCTTTATACTACCCTGAGAAAAAGAGTATGAAATGCAATTTGTATAATTCTACATTTCTTATTGTGCCCTTTTCTTTCTGTAACTTGTCATGAGTTTCAACTCTACTGAATAACTTTTGCATTTTTCTAGAATTTTGAATTTCACAATTTAAGATATGTTATGTGTTTTGTTCGTTAAATCCCATGCACCTGTTCAAAATGCAAACTTTTCAGATGATAAGGAAAAACATACACATGTGAGACTTCTTGTGTCGAATGCCATGGCTGGGAGCATCATTGGCAAGGGCGGATCAACAATTAATGACTTCCAGTCACAATCTGCTGCTCGTATTCAGCTATCTCGTAACCATGAGATCTTTCCAGGAACATCAGATAGAATAATATTGATTTCTGGAACAATTGATGAAGTTCTGAAGGCTACGGAACTAATTCTGGAGAAAATACTGAGTGAGGTATGGATACTTATTTGTTATTGTATTAATAAAAATTTCATTCTAAGTTTTCATTGTCGAATATACAGGTAGAAGATGGTAATGATGTTGAAGGAAGAACAAAAGTCAAACTCATCGTTCCTAACAGCTCATGCGGTGCTATTATTGGGAAAGGAGGGTCGACTATAAAGTATAGTCTGCTAGCATATTTTTAATTCTTCAGTGATGTGGTACATTGTGATTTTTGAAAATTAGGAACTCTTTCATAGGTTATTGCTTATTTTCATCAGATTTGAATCACCTGAATTTAGAAACAGCCATGTCCAGAAAATTAGATCAAATTACCAAAGCCTTATCCTTTGAACAATTAATCAATAATGGCCAGACTTATTGGCATAATGTTCTAGTTGGACCTGTATGTTTTGTATCAACAAGTATAGAGTATGTTGAAGGCCCAGAAGTGGCTTTCAGTTATTTTCCTTTGCTTTTTGGAAACACAAATCACAAATGATTATGTATTAATATGAACTATTTTCTTGGACTTGGTATTGAAAAGAAATTTCACGCTATGATCTTACCTTCTATCTTCGTCATTAACATTGCTGAGCACTCCATTTTTGCAGGTCTTTTATTGAGGAATCCCGAGCTGGGATTAAGATATCACCTCAGGATGATAACTCTGGCCTAAATGATAGGCTGGTTACCTTGGCAGGATCATTTGAGGAGCAAATGCATGCTATCTTTCTGATATTGTCAAAATTAATTGAAGATCCTCACTATCCACAAAAAGTCAATTCACCTTTTACATATTCAGGTGTGTATCCAATATATTTCTGCTGATTATTTAGTTCTTCGAAACCACTGGTTACTCTATATATTGCATGAGATGCTTTGTTTTCTAATTGTTGACTTTAGTATAATATGTTTCTACTAATTTTCTGCAAAAGGTTTCTATCTTTATTGATTTTTATCTTTGTTTCCATCATTTTTACATTTTCCAAGCATATGAGGATCGAGGAGAGACGATTGTTTTACATTAGTTGGTCTAGCATTCTTATTGATTATCACTAGCTTACCTCATTTAAAAGGTGTGCAGATTCTTATATGATTGATCAAATGTTGTGCAATATTGTCTCTTGTGAACCATTTGTTCAATGTTAATATGGTCTGAAACTTGTTCTGAACCTTCGTCAGGAGTCCCACATTTATTTGGGTTTTTAGTAACTATTAGTTTTAGTTGCTTCTTTTACGTATGCCAACTTGTAGGCAGTTCTCTTGAATTTTCTCTACCTTTAAGGCTACATCTTGTTGGGTTGCAAAGTTACAAACATAGTCCCACATTGAAAACACATGGAAAAGATCATGGACTTGAAAGGAAAAGATATCTCCATTGGTATGAGGCCTTTTGGATAGAGCTCAAGAGTAAAACCATGAGCGTTTAGGCCTAAAGTGGACAATATCATACCATTGTGGAGATATCTAAATTCCTTTTAGTCCTAATAATTGGTATCAGAGTCCGGATTGCCAAAAGGTTTAACCACCGATTGTGCATACGAGCTATGGTCTAATTGAATCATGTGGGTTAAGCCTTAAACAAAGGAAGTATGAGCTCCCAGAGGAAGTATCACCTGAAGCAGCATTATCGCTATAATACTGGAAATGTCAGTGAAACTACAATGTGGCGTCCCAGCGTACGGCACCCAGACTGGGGACAGCCCGGCCGGGTTTACCCAGACTGCATCAATATCCATTTTCTCCTTTCCCGTGTCATGATCAACCTGAGAAACGTTTTTTTGTCAGCATTATGTGACTATCTTTTGAAGTAAAATTAGCTGTTAAACTGTCATGTTTGCTTTTTATTTGGAGCTGTTAATTTTCCAGGCCTTCCTGGTAATCCTGTTGGATATATGATTCCTCCTGCCACATACAATCATGTGAATTATGGACTAAATGGTGTTGGAGGAAAAAATCCAAATAACAAGGTTAGAACACTATTCATGCATTTATCAATTTCTGGAAAACAAAGTGGTTCTGATTCAGAGATGCCTCTTCTTTTTATCTACTTTATATGGAGGAATCATTTTCATTATTTGGAATGCCATTTGATTCTGTGCTGAAGATTGTTAATGGTAAAATGATTGTGCTAGTTGATGACAACTATACTGTCATGAGCATGGTTGCAAACTTTATAATCATGTCATTCCATTATAGAGAATGCATGTCAGTAATGCTATGCCAAGATTATTTTCCATTCAATGCCTTAGTGTTAACCATCTTGGTAATTCTAGGCTTTGTGCACTCACTTGCCCTCTTGTATAATGGACCTACCAGCACAAGCATGTTCGCCGGAAGGCAGTCACTGTTTCCTTTAGTGCAACTTCTCCATGTTTTCTTTTGTTTAAAATCGTAAATCTAACATTTCTAGAAAATAAGAACAATACCTATTAGGATAATTCCTGCAGTGGTCTGTTGGTTCAATGTGTTTTGGATAAATTTATTATTATATACTGAATTGGTGGTCTTAAACAATGTTATATAGGTGCTGGGAAAATGCTGATCGAAC
The DNA here is from genome assembly GCA_024364735.1 of Boesenbergia rotunda. Classification (NCBI taxonomy): domain Eukaryota; kingdom Viridiplantae; phylum Streptophyta; class Magnoliopsida; order Zingiberales; family Zingiberaceae; genus Boesenbergia; species Boesenbergia rotunda. Next base: position 77,248 of record JAGFNQ010005080.1, read on the forward strand.
CACTTTGACAAATTAATTAGGAAATTTACATATTGTCACTTGATAGCCCATATATGAACTAGCAAATTAATAAAAGAGTAATGCTTGGGTCCGGCTATAGCATTCTGCAAATATGGCCTAAAGAATAGATTTAAATTCTTTCGGTTTTCCTGCTTGGATATTCATGGATCATTCAGCATGAAAGACGAAAAAGCTTAATTGATTATATCTTAGAGCGGCCAATTGCTTTGCTTGAACTTGAGTTGACAAGGGAGAGCTGATTATTTTAAACCATTGAGTGCCTTTTTGGTTTACAACACTCATCTGATGAACTGGTTGATATTGTATATTTGGATCTTGATAGGACAAGGTATGGATTGCCATGCTTATTTATTCTCCAATATATGATGCATCCTTATAGCTTGTTGTTTTACTTTCTGAATGTAATGTTACACGAGTGTCCTATCATATGCTGCCAGATTATGTAGCGATATTGTGATAGCTTAAATTCTGAGTGGAACCTGACTAAGAATCGTTAATTTTATTGTTCGGCAGGGTATGGCGTCTCCTGCGATTCTGACGAGGACTTCTGGTGGGACAAAAGAAGGCCTGAAAAATTCAGTCACAATTGGCGTCGCAGATGAGCATATTGGAGCTGTTGTTGGACGAGCAGGGAAGAACATAACGGAGATAAGTCAGGTCTGTAGAAAAATTGAAAATTATTCCCATCTGTTTCCTACACCTTAAATGGATTAGAAACCCTGTTTGATATCATCTGTTATGTTAAACTATCTGCGAGTCAACTAAGGGAATTGTTTACTAATCCCATTTAAATCAAAAGAAAAAGGTGTATTGCTCTTCGATTTTATCTAATAGTTTCTGTTGATGCTAATGTTGTAACAGGTGAATAATTTTTGTTTTTCTTCGCATTATATTCTGAATTGCAGGTTAGTGGAGCTAGGATCAAGATTTCAGATAGAGGCGATTTCATTGCTGGCACTTCAGAGAGGCAAGGAAGCTCTTGAACTTTTTTGGGTGCAATTTACTGCATGCTTTATTTTTTATTTCATTATTGTTGATTCGGGTGCAAAGAAACGTGTAGGAAAGTAACGATAACGGGAACACCAGAAGCAATCCGTGTGGCAGAGGCTATGATTATGCAAAAGGTTGCAGCTTCAGCCAATTCAGAATGATGATTTTGCTTGATCAATGTTGCGGAGTATCCAGATAGCCGTAGCTGCTACCATGCGATATGATATGATATGACTCAGAATACTGGATATTGCTAGGAGATCAGATATTGGAAAACGTACATTCCTCGCAATACATATGAAGGAAAGATAATAATATTTTTCTTGTACTAGAGGTGAGATTTTTTTGTTGCAGTATCATTAGGTGGAGAATAGCTGTTGTATTTTCAAAAATCTCTTATTTTTAAGAATCTCTCCAGTATTACTAGTCTTCCATTAATTCACCATTAAATCTTTAAAACTTGAAGAGAATCTGCTTCGACCACTTGAAATTTTGCGTTTGTCACTATCCTCAACTAATCATATAAGTAGAGGTGAGTAAAAATTCGAAAAAATCGAATTAACCGAACCGATTGAATTTTGAAATTTGATTTTCGATTTTTTTTCTTAAAATTCGGTTCGGTTTTCGACTAATTCGGTTCGATTTTGATTTTGAATTTTATAATTCGATTAAATCGAATTAACTGAAGAAGAATATTAATTTAATTATTTTTTATTTAAAAATATAATTAAATTAAATAAAATCTTGTTTTTATTAAAATCAAATAAAATTTTAAAATTTCGATTAATTCGGTTAAAAATCGAATTAATTGATATTTTATCAATTCGATTTTTTGATTTTTATTAAGAAATTTAGTGGTTCAATTTTTTAAAAAATATCGATTTATTCTTCGATTTTAACCGAATATTTACCTCCTACATCTAAGTTTTCATGTTCGTGATAGTTTTTTTTTCTAAAAAAATGGTGGGCAGCCAATGGCCCCCTGTTGAAGTGTTCGTCCTAAGTTGACTTTACCCTTTCGAAAAGGATTCAAATTTTCATAAAAGAGACGTGTGGGAATTCATATTTATTAAAAAAATATATTGGTTTGTTTTCTATCAAAGGGGTCCATGTAAAATCAATTCATTTTTTATATTTTTTTCATCAATAATCCAAAAATATCAAGTTCAATACGGATAGCACAATTCATTTTACCTTTAAATGAGTTTAAACGTATCATACTATTGAAGAACATTTAAAATAACTCTTAAATACATATTGGATAGCATAATTTGAGTCCTTATAATATCATAATTCATAATATTTGAAATTGTTGCAATCAAATTTTTCTAGGTCTATCATTGAAATTTTATCAAAATCCACTATGGACATAGAATATTTAGATTTTCAATACTTAATATCACTAGATATGGTTGAGTTAAGAAAAGATAATTATGATGTCAAAACTTACTTCTAACCACTAGCAATGATCTTCTCGTGTCGTATCATTTATCACGGAACAATGCATCATGTAACGGTTGTAGTATATTTAAACTATTTTTTTATCTCTCATCTTTATATATTTATTTTTTTATCTTTATATCTTATTCTCTATCTTAAATTTTCTCACATTATATTTTATTATAATTTTTATTATTTTTATTTCTTATATTTCTAATATATAAACTTTATTTATCTATTTTTATTTTTTATTTTGTATTCTTTATATATTTCTGTCTTTACTATATTCTTTATTCTTATTATATCTTTTTTAAATAAAATTTTAAAAGATATAATAATCTTTTTATAATTTTTCCAATGATATATAATCTATCTTAATTTTCACATATACATTTTATTTTAACAATTTAGAAATTCTATTTCTTTTTTATATTTTATATATCTTTATTTTATTTTATTTATATTTATATTTTTCTATATTTTATATTTTTAGTCCCAAAGAGGTCTAGAAATAATTTATTTCAGACTTAAAGATGACCTGAAATCAAATCATTTTAGGCTCTCAAAATATGATATGATGATCATATTATTAGACCCTCTTTATCCCATTTTATCTTATAATAGTTTATGTTTAAAATTCATAACTAAAAGATGTATCTGAAAATCTAAAAGTTTACGGATCTAAAAGTCTACAAAGGTTGAGGGATGAACTCGCGACTATGACACAATTATTACTTTTCGACAAAGAGAAATAGGTTATCTACGCTGAGAGAGAAAGGAAAAAAGAGAATACCTGTATCCGACCATAATCTATTCTTTTAAAATCAAAATTATGAAAAAGCGATTCGGATGGCTCGAAAATATAACTACGAAAGGGGCTTGTTGGTGGGAGGGATATAAGAGGAATAAGATAATTTTTGATGCGATAAAAAATAAATTATGAAACATTTTTTTTATAAATACATTTTTTCTATGTATATCTTTTCGTAAAAAGTCGAGAAGGATTCATGGGTCGATTCAATTTAAGTGATAGCAAAATTCTAGGAAGTTAATGGTACGTTTGGTTTGTTCCATTTTCATTTTTCAGAAAACCGTATTTTCTCATTTTCTGAAAAATGATTTTATTTAATTCTCTAATTTTCCAGAAAACATTATATTTTTTTTAGAAAATAAAGTTGGAAAATATAAACCAAAAATATTTTTCAGAAAACTACATTTTCTACAGAAAATGAAAATGAAAAATAAGCTAGAAATGTAAATCAAACACCCCGTTAAATGTCTCCCACAATATTCAACCGTAGTGAAATTGTTAAATTCTAAGCGGTGTAGTAATACTAAAATTTCGGCAAATATTTGAAATATTCTTTATATATTTGATAAAATATAATTGTTTCGTAAACAATAAATCTAAATTTGTCAATTCGAATACCATTTGTTGGAGAACAAATGGTAAATCATCACAAATCAAAATTTGACGACTAATTAATTTGTTTTTTTTTGTCTCTATTTTCCGGTTCCACCGTAAATTGTAAAACTCATTTATTTAATATTTTTTAAAATTAAAAGTCAACGGCCCCCGATCGATTGCGACTTGGCACAACCACCGCCCCCCAACGGAACAAATGCTCCTAACTCGGCGACCGCACGACTTACTTTCGTTCCTTTTCGTTCGCCGATCGATCAAACTTTCTTCCTGGGATCGTCTCTTAATCGAGGTAAGAAGGCCTCTGTTTTTTTTTCATGATGTAGAAATGTTTTGTGAATACGGTTCTTTACAAACTTTCACCGTCAACGCTTGCAATCCTTTTTCCACATAATTTGTTTCTTTATCTACAGCGAACTCTGAATTATTGCATTTGATGCACTAGCGAGGATAATGGCTGGTTAAGTGTTGCATCAGTTATTGTCGGCACAGTTTAAATCTGAAATGGACATTAATCCATCTCTACTGATGGGAGGATCAGATCGGTCAAATAGTTGGAACAAACACAAACACGGCTTGTTCCTCATCTTGCTGTTCTTATCTATACATTTGTAAGGGTTTGGGGTCTTAAGGTCAACTGCATCGTGAGTCCTGATGTCTGCTGATGCAATTGTGTGGAATCCTCTTTTTAACTTTTTATCCTTTCCTTCGAGCTGCAAATATTCCTAGCTGTTTCTCGAAGTGTTCGAAACTTTACTCTTTTCAGTTACTACAATTTTTTTTTTAAGTTTGTTATCACAATTTTGCCAGTCTTCGCAATTTAATACTGTCTGTTACTACAATTTGATCCGAGTTCAATCTGCCGATTTGAGTTAGGACTTCGATGGTGCGGTTTCTGATCCTGTGTTGTTTCCATCTTCGCCTAATTTCGTAAGCTATTCACCTAAACCCTAATTGTTGATAGCATGTAGCTTTCCCTGATTATTTCTCAATTGTCTAGTTTAGAATTATGACAAATAAGGCCCTTAGGAGTTCAGATATCTTCTCTAATGCATTTGATTTTCACGAAACTGATAGATTCAAATGATCCAAACCAAACTGAACAATCGATTTTGATACCTGTTTTTTTGTTTCTGAAATAGATTGATTCTTAAACATCAAGTATATAGCTTCCATGACAAATACTCCTTTGCTCAACTTGTGTCTTTGTTCTGTTTTGTAGGGTACTTTGAGAGTGTGTTTTACATTGACATTGTCATTCAGATAGGTAATGGCAAACGAATCACCACAGGAGCCCTTGCTCCCCGGGTTACTGAATCCTCCCAAGGAGCCGAAAAAGAAGAGCATGGTGAAGAGGAAAAAATTCTTCCGTAGTAGAAGTGCCCCATCGGTAGACCGCTCGTTGGTACCTATGGATGTTGTAGTTCATGACAAATTTCCTGGTTCGCAGTTACTATCGGATTATTTTTCCCCGAGTTTTAAGAAAGTTGCTCTTTTCTTGGTCATCTACCTTGGCACAGGTGTTCTTTGCTTTTCTCTTGTGAAGGATCAACTTTCCGGGCAGAAAACCAATGGAGTGCTTGATGCCATATACTTCTCCATTGTGACCATGACCACAGTTGGTTATGGTGATCTGGTTCCAAACAGCACTGCTACTAAACTCCTGGCCTGTGCATTTGTGTTCACAGGCATGGCGTTAGTCGGCATGCTGTTGAGTAGAGCTGCCGACTATCTTGTCGAGAAGCAAGAAGTTCTCCTATACAAGGCCTTGCACATTCGCGAAAAGGATGGTGAAGCACACATGATGCAACAGATAGAAACAAACAAAGTGAAGTATAAATTCTACACCACTGCAGTGCTTCTCGTGCTATTGGTCTTCATTGGCACTATGTTTCTGTGGAAAGTTGAGAAACTAGATCTTGTTGATGCCTTCTACTGCGTTTGCTCTACGATCACCACACTAGGATATGGAGACAAGAGCTTCTCCACCGGAGAAGGCCGAGTTTTTGCGATATTTTGGATCATGACTAGTACTATATGTTTGGCTCAGTTCTTTCTGTATCTTGCCGAGATCTATTCCGAGCAGCGCCAGAAAAGGCTAGCCAAATGGGTGCTGACCAGGAGGATGACATATGTGGATCTTGAAGCAGCAGATTTAGATGAAGATGGAGCAGTGGGGTAAGCAATGCATCTAATCCTCTGTTACTGTAGAGATTGTTTGAATGATCATCTGTTCGGTCTAAACATTTTCTGAAATGGTTGCAGTGCAGCAGAGTTCATAATTTATAAGCTGAAGGAGATGGGGAAGATCAGTGTGCAGGATATCGCAGTCGTGATGGAGGAATTTGAGGATCTAGACGCCGACCACTCGGGTAAATTGACAACAAGTGATCTTGTTGTTGCACAATGTGATCGATAGAGAAGCTGATCGAGTAACAACAAGCTCGTTTGATTCGATCGGTTCAGCCAATTTATTCGAGAATAGGTTGTTGCAGTTCTTCCAGTTGAAGAACTCTCATCCGTATCCATAATTTCAAGATGTGGCAATCCAACAAGTAGTCTCTGGGTTACTAAAAAAAATGATTAATGAGGTTTTTCTAACCTCGGGCGTTCTGAGTTACTTCAGCTTATCGATGGTCTATTTAAGTGAAATATTTATCTGGAAAATATGTTGTGTTAACTGTTAGATTATGGATCGATGTAAATCGAGGGCAAATCCTCTGTCCCGCCTGTCTCAATCGTCAATAACAGCCAAAGAGTCGTTCGATCATCAATCGGATACTACTGATCACTTCCGGCCACTATCCCGAATAAAATTATACCCTGGGGGTACGATGAACCTGTCGAGATCATTGCAATTACGATCTTATCGTATTCACCATCGAATTCAACGAAATTGTAATTGCGACGATTCCAATCGATTCACCGTTCCTTTAGGATATCATTTGATTCGGGACGACGATAAAAAGTCATCGATGATGTCCAATCGATGATCTGACGATTCACCGATCGTCGTCGATGAATGTGAGACAGACGAGACAGAGATCCTCTGGACAGAGGTTCCCATCTGATGTAAATCATGGTCAACCGAAAAGCTTTATTGGTCATCAGAAAATATGATTATTTTAGATGATTTTTTTTCTTTTTCCGGATTCATGAGGCTCGCATTTTCATTAATAAACCTTCTTTGTTTTTTCCTTTCTCTACACTTGCGTTTTGTCCTTGACCCTTTGCTCTTATCTTCAAGTCCTCTAACTTCATCTATAAGCCTACATGAATGGCAATTGAACAAGTTGACCTACTTTGTCAGTAGAAATGAATATTCTGAAAGTGAATGTGTATACGTTGTATTTCAAATTTATCTAATAGATAAATTAGAAAAAAACATTTATTTATATGTAGTGAGAGTTTGATATTTTATTTATTTTATGTTATTCATCATCTTGTGAGTATCTTATTTTAAGATTTTAATCTTGTAAGCGTCAAGTATAATTTTTTTAACTTAAATATTATAACTTGAATCTAAACTCTAAGTTTCAAAAAAACAAAAACATTATGAGCATCATAAAATAAGTAAAATAAAATTTTATACATATAAATTGTGGACTTTGATTTTTTTCCATTTTTTTTAATTTTTTGATTTATTTTTTCTAAACTTCCGATTATATCAATAAAATTTTATCATTATAATTTAGACATTAAATTATAATATTAAATAAAAAATTTAAATTACATATATATATACACATGAGTTTGTTCTATTATGGATCGTCCGTTGCGAGCCCGTGCACGATTGAGACGTCTCAATCGATTCGAGATGTCTCAATCGATTGAGCAATCTTGTCTTAATTGATTAAGGCCTCAATCGAATGCTCTCAGTTGTTAAACGAATCGATTCGAGATGTAGCATTGTTGCCATCGCTACGTGCGATTTTTTTAGGGTTCATTTTTTTCCCCAGTTATAATTTGATTCACGATAAGGATCCGAGATTATCAAGGATGAGCAGGCGCAAGTGTGTGGGGTGCCAATAAGATTCGAGACTGATTGAGGTGATTGGACAATCAATTGTCAATCTAGCGTACCAGAGTATTTCATTCCGGTATATGTGTCAAAACGCACTGGACATTGACATGGATATTAGAAACGGATTTCAAGGGGCATTAGGTAAGTTTTGTCTCCACCTCAGCCAATTATCAATATTTTTGCATTTGTTAAAAGATGCGAGCAAAGCCAAAGATAGCCCATGTTTCGTGGTTGCTCGAGATATGTACACATGGAAACGACCCATATGGCCATATGCATGTTCATCATGCTTGGCTAAGTCTAGAGTGTGGGATACATTTTCTTTATTTTTAATTTTTGATTATTCTACAACGAATCTATTTATTTATCGTAAAATCGGCGGCGAATGCATGAATTCGCTACAGAATTAGCTGCAACAATTCCATATATGTCACAAGCTTTCACGATGAATTCTGAATTCATCGTAGAATTTCCAATGAACATGAGTTTCGTTGCAAAATTTGCAAGAAACTTGAATTTGTCATATAATTTGCAACGAAACTTAAATTTGTCATATAAATTTTACGATGAAATATAATTTATTACTAATTTACGATGAAACTCTTTAGTTAACATGTCATGGTTAATTGGCGATAATTTTTTATTAGATTTGAGATGAAAATTTTTCGTCTTTAAATCAAGATATTTTAAGATTATTTTTTAAGGGATGACAGGTATTCCTCAGCATATGCATCTTTGCAAACACCTCATATGCATTCTGATTGCAAGATAAGTCAAGCACGCGACGTTGGGGACCAACCCATTTGCATGGATGTTCGACGACCAGACAAGATTTTGATAAATCGGCAAGAAGTTTTCTCCATTTTTTTTAAATCTTTATTTAAAATTTTCGATCGTAGGGCGGATGCTCAGATTTCGAAGGTGGGAGCAGGGTCCTTGTAGCCTCCTTGAAGGCACATGGTTGGTATAAGATTTGCATGTGCGAGCCACGATCATGCAAAGGTGAGGTGAGCAGTCGTGTTCTGTTGCATCACCTACTTGCTGTTCAGTTCTCGTGTCGCCTCACAGCCAATTCCACTTGTCCTCCGCAATAACTTCCATCTTAATGCAATTGATTTCCTCTCCGTTTGCGCAGTGTTTGAAAATCGGACCGGATTGACCGATCGAATCGGTTAAATCGAAAACCGGTTAAATTTTCGATTCAAGTTAATTTTAAAAATCGTCTACGCAAGAATCGGATGTGAACCGTTTTGAATCGGGCGGGAACCGGTGAACCAGATAAATCGGAAAAATTGGTCAAACCGACTTGGTTTATTTTTATTTTTTGATTTTTTTCCCTTTTGTAATTTTGTTTTCTTACTTAAAAAAATAAAAAATAAAAAATAAAATATTAAAAACCTAATTTACTTTTACCCAAATCCCAAACGAACAAACTTGTTGTTTGCTTGCAAGAAAGCCACCACCGCTAGCCTCTCGCTGCGTCACCCCGCCTCCACCAACCTCGTCGTGTCGCCCTGCCTCCGCTAGCCTCGTCCCGCTGCCAGCCTCGTTGTGTGGTCGTGCTGGCATACGAAGGCAGGAATATATGACATATTTGGAAAAATAATTTTGTATGTGCTTTGCTAGTGTCCTCTGTTTAAGTATTTATTGGTTAAGAAATGCTATCGTGATATAATTTTAACTTCTAATAAGATTCTTCAATTCGTATTCAGATTTCTTGAACACAATAATTTTAAATTTCGAATTTTTCTTTAAAACTAATCATTTTTTCAAGAATATCGTGCTGAGTTACTAACAAAAATATATCACATGCTCGACTTAGTTGATCTAATCTTGAAGAAAATAATTGGATAAGTCGTTAGTTTCATATATTTATATAAATATATACTTTATTATATATCAATTATATCTCGATTAGAATCCCGATTAAATCGATTGAATCTCTCAACTTTTAAACTCTTATTTCGTTCGGTTCAATGTCCTATCCGATTTCGAAACCTCGGTTTGCAATAGATTCCAGTTTGTAGTCGCCTTAACCCACAGCCTTCCTGTCCTTTGGTCGTTGCCTCGGCCCCCACCCATGAACATGTCACAGACGTACGATGAGGTATGCAGGGAGACAGAGCATGCAGGGAAACACTGCACGCCACAGTGGAAATGGCGGTGACGCAGTGGGGAATGCGACGACAACGAAATGCGGCGGCAGAACGTGTCGGGGAGCTAGCGAAGGCGAGGCACGAAAGGCAAAATGCAGCGGCGGAATATTGCACCGCAGGGAGGGGCCGTGGAACGCACGGTGATTGCGGCGGCGAAGACAGTTAGGATGGTGAGACAGTGGTGCGGCAGCGCTTGATTAGAAATAGCAGCTTTCGTTATAGTTTCCTAAAGTAAATATTAAAGTGAAATCAAAAAGAGATTGAATGAAACGGAATAAAGGAAAGATAAACGGAAATTGCCCACGAAGCAAGCTCCCACCAAATTTTCTGAATGAATCAAAAGGGCGCAGGGTGATTGATTATAAATTAATTTTATAATTTCTTTTCCTTAGTAAAATTTGAAGATGAGTTAGATTGATGTCTGATATGAGTTGATTCTATCACGAAGTGAAGTGGTAGTCCAACGGGCCGGGCAGGCTTCCCGGGAGCCACGAGCCGATGATGTGGCCGTTCACCGACCGCGCTCCATTTTTGATCCTGCAAAACATGGACCGTCAGCAAACCCACCGGGGGAATCCCCGGTCAGACACTCCGACGATCAAGTCAGTCCCGAGTATAGATGAGCGGAAACTGAATGGAAATGGGGTCAGGGATGCGAGAACTCGCGCGCGCGTACCTGGAGTAGGGAGAGTGCCAAGCTTATATGACCGGGGGGGGCTGACAACCCCTGTCCGCGTAGATGGGACCGGGTGTGATGGCTATCAGCCCGTATGGAGCACGAGGAAGCGGCGCGACATAGCGCGGGGTGCTCCGGCAGTACCTGAGTACTGGATGAGCAGTACAAGAGTACTAGAGGCGCGGGATGACCGCGTGGAGATGTCAGAGATAGGCAAGGCGTGAGAAACCCTACTGGCAAGGCTGTACCTCGGAAGTAAGGATGTGAGGGGATGTGTGGGCAGGACAGCCCATACTCCGAGCGCTGACTGGCAGGTCCGTGTGCTACGGCCCGAGTCGGGTAAAGACCAGGGAGCGTGGGCCGCCATGCGTCCGTCTGGTGGAGAGAGAGAGAGAGGGAGCGCGGGGTACGTCCTGGATCGGGGGTATCACGAGACTTGGCCTCGCTCATGAGGCTGAACCTTGTTCGGGGTTGGGGCGAGGCGGTATGAACAACTAGGCCTTCTACGGAGTTGGCTGGCTGAGAGTGGAGCTGGTTGCCTTCTTAGGTGACCTGGTGGACCGTCTTTCCTTCTTTCCTGCGGAAGGTCCTGGGCGCGCAGCCCCGTTTGCTGATAAGGCGGGTGACCTGGGTGCCCGGCTTCCTTGGCGCCAGGCTGGCCTGCGGGCCCGGCCTATGCCCTTACCTATAGGCAAGGCCGGGATCATGAGTATAATAAATGGATGCATCCAAAGTTTTGAAAATGCCCAAAAATGTATTTTTTTTTGTTTTACTTGTATGTCAAATTTATTTTTTTTCTCTCTGATATGTATACAATTTTTTTTTTTCTGAGGTTGAAAAAATTTCGTTAATGTTTTTTTTCTTTTATTGATCTTTTTTCTCTTTTATTATCTATCTTCTCTTCTGTGTTATATGCATCCAAACAATAATTATTGTGCAACATCACAACTAAATTATATTGGCATAGTTCAAAAATAATAATTAAATAAAGCTCGATGCATACTTGATTTCACAGAGATCAAATTCTAATTGAAAATTAGCATAACATTATAATACCTTTAGAGATAATAAAATAAGCAATAGAGGACTGCAACCTCAGAAACTCATATGAACCAATTAGACTTATCCAAGTCCATTAGTAAATTTTAACCATAACTCACTTATGGATCTAGACAAATTCAATTAGATATATTTCAAGTCCTATAAATTTTTAAGGACGCAAGGAGTCCATTGATATCCTTTATTACTTATCTCATCCTTTCCGAAAGTGCTACAATATTACGTTAACTTTTGATAGAATGAGATTCTGATCTTTGATAAATCAGGTCTATATCGGACCTGATCTAAATTAGACTAAGTCTATGGTAGTGCAAACTAGTATCATCAATCGTGTTAATATGATTAAGTTGTTGTGTTATTTTTAAAAATTAGTATCGTAATAATTATTATACGTGTAAAAAAAGAAAAGAAAGATTATTGATAGAAAGATTATGTAAATAAAAGTGAGGGGGAGAGAGGGGAGATTATAGACAATAAGATCACGTACATAAAAGTGAAGGGGAGAGGAAAAAATTAGGAAGCGCTTGGTAAGCGGGTTTAGAAGGTGAGAATGTGAATGAAATCGATTTCATTCTTATTTATGATGCTTGGTATACGGGAATCGAAATCAAAATATAGATATGATACCCCTGATTTTATAACCTGACCCCCACTAGATTATCATTAAATCTATAAATCCTTTAATCAAAATTCATTATCATTTCCATTGTCAAATATATACCAAGCGTCTCCTTAGATTTTGTAAAGGGATAAAATGGGAAAAAGGTGTTTTTTTTACATTTTCAAATTTTGAGATTTCTTTCGATCCGTTTTAAATTTTAGTTGCGTCCATTGAGCAATTCCCAAAAGATAAATCATCTATTTTAATATTTTTTAATAATAATGTAATTAATAGATTCATTTGTTTATTTTATTTGTATAGTCAATTTAATATCTTATAAATTAACGTCCAATAATTTAGACCATTTGTCAGACGCATGTGCTTTGATCAATTCATCCGATATGTTCATCCACTAGCGTTGATTAACATAATTGAGTGTTTGTCCAAATCAATCACCCTAACTCAATCAATCTTATCATCAAAATAGGCATAATAACTCGATTAATAATATTAACCTAATTAGTGTGTCCTATTTGATTGACCCACTCAATCAACTTATTTGATTTTCTCAACCTAATTAGTCTAATCATAGCATCTAAATTGATCATCCTACTACTTGATCCAATCCATTTACTTAGTTACTAGTTCGAATGACCTAATTGATTTTCTCAATTTACTCAAGGTTAATCTATTTAACCAAAATTATTTTTTTATTAGCCTAGTTCACTGTTTTTATTATTTTTAGTGTCAAAATAATAATTTTAACGAAGATAGAATAAATATTTTAATCTAAAAATATGAAATAAATCCAATGCTATAAGAATTCAAGCATTTTCACCTCATATTATCTACTAAATTTTGAATAAATGATTGAGAGTGTGACTAATTCCCATCTTATTTCTCTTCCAACCTAAAAAGATAGATAATTTTGTCCCACGGGATGGACTGATGGTTAGTGCGTGGGTGTTATCATTAAGAATTTTGAGAGGTCAAATCTTGACAAAGTCAGTATGCCCACCCTTCTCCACGCGCTAGTCATCATCTAGACTAGTAGTCTCCGTGATTTACTTTCTCCGTGTTGATCCTGGGACGGATTGACAGGGCGTTGAAGACGAGCGAATCACATTTTTTACCACCTAGATAATTTTCAAATTCCAATGGAAAATATAAAATCATCATTTTAACCGTTCATTCATATGATCGAAAGAAATAAATCAAAAAAATTTATTCAGTATCAATCCAACGATCTTACACAAGGGATATAAATTAGAGCAATGATAGGAGAATGAAAATAGAAAGTGAAAGAAAATAAATGACGTGACACTTTACATGCACACGTCTGATTATCGCTTGGACACCATCGGCGGCCTTCGGCCGCCACCCCGAATCAAATTATACCCTAGGGGCATGACACTCTCCCTATCATTTTTCTATAAATTAATCCAAAATAATATTTATACATATTGATAATCGAATCGTATCTTTTGATGATAAATTTTGTCTGAATATCAATGACAAAATTAAAGAAAAGTGCACAGAATCTGTTATTTGATCAATTCGGGCATTGAGTGGCTTGTCGGTTCCGGTGTGGCCCCACACTTGGTCTACGTGTCAAGGTAGGTTTGGGTCAAGTTGCAACAAGTTTGGAGGAACGTTTTAATTTGCGCCATGCATCACCATGCGGCGCCGATCCAGAGATTTATTCGCCACATGGCTTGTCGACAATTAATAAAACGGAAAAATTATAAAAGGAAAAAAATTATATTAGCAAACTTTTTCTCATTATAATTTCAAAATTTTATGGATTACAATTTTAAATCCAATACAATCCTTAAAATAAATTTTGAAAAAAACTTCATTATCGGTTTGTCCGTATTTTTGCTCAAAGCTAAATCCGTCTGGCATGGTGGCGAGCACATGGAGGCGAATCTTTACGTGAAAGGGAAATTTCAAAATCAATCGACAAATCGATCTTTTATTTCGAAATTAAAGGGTGTTATTTTGTAAAAGTTATTGTTAAATAGTCAGAATCGACTAAGTAAAAATAGTTAAAAATTAATTTAATATTTTTTTCTAATTTTCTAATTTTATATTTATATTTTTTTCTTATTAAATTATATATTTTTTCTATTTATTTTCATATTAAATTATATTTTTTTTATTTTCATATTAAATAAATTTTTTAACTTATAAAAATATATTAATCCATTATAAATTTTTTTATATTATCAATAATAAAAGTATTTAAACTCAATTATATTATTTTTTATTAAATTATTTTATATTAAATTATAAAAATTTATTCGAGGGTCCGAATCTGACATTTACCATTTTGCAAATATGTGAAATAATAAGAGTGTTTTTGAGTATTGATCTCAGCGGACGGCGAACGCCATGGTCCTGATGAAAGGAAACGGTTATACACTTAATGAAGCCGTTAACGTTAGTTGATGGCTGCCAGTGCCTCTATTGGCGGCGCACCTACACGTGCCGTCTTGGTTAACGGCAGTTAACTCGTGATAGAATAGTGGCAGAAGGCTTGAGTAACCGTGGTTAAGGGAGCGGCGAGCGCTATAAAAATGGCGCTTCCGGTTGTTGTTCTTCGTCCTCGCTCCGCCGAGAGTGCCTGCTTTTGCACTACAGCAAGAAGAGGGAACGGCAATGGCGGGGGGTTCGAGGTCGATTGCAGCTCCTCTGCTGCTGTTGCTGCTCCTAGGGCTCATAGTGCTATTGGGCGGGGGAACACTGGGGCGGATTCGGATTGGAAGCGAGAGGTCGTCGGATTCGAGGTGCATTTTTTTTTTAATTTCTCCTCTTGTTTGTTTTCTTTACTCGGATTTGGAGTTCGGCGATTGCTTCTCCTATGTCCTCGAGTAGAGTAAAATAAGAGATTTGATGAAGATGTGGAGTATGTAGGCAAATGCCGTAGAAGGTTCTCGCTAACTCTCTCTCTGGATTTGTGCAGGAGCGACCACACTTCTCGGAGGAGCTTGAGGGAGACGACAGCCAATCCGAAGGAGGCTGCTGCTTTCATCGAAGAGAGGTGAGTTTCTATCCTCGTTTTAGGTGAGATTCGGGCAGTCGGATATCTAGTTCTGCCACCGCCCTCCTCTTCGTCACGCTTTCGCTTTCTTGGTTGTTCTTAGAGAAAACTTATGAAATTGAACTTTAAATCCATTTTCCGTTTGTTGCTTTGATATAGGAGATTCCCCTCTTTTGGATAACAATTGGGTTTTCTTTAGCTCTTAACCAAATCTAATTAATTCCGTTCTACGAATTGGCACGGTTCAGATGTATTTATATTTTTTTTCTTGCTTGATCTCTTATGTTATTGATGCTTGACATTGCTGGTTATCAAGAACATAGTTTTGTATGATTTTGAACTGACTTTTTGGTTCTTCGACTTCTACCAGGGCTAAAGCCAAAACTGCAGAAGCCGAAGTTGAAGACCCAGACGAGGTTTCTTCTACTGTCATCATGTAAGATTTATCTCTCCTTCCACAGTTCCAGCTCTCCTTAGGTCGATATAATCTATACTTCAACCAATCAGAGAATGCGTTCTTTGTTTCATTTTTCGAGTATTCACCTCATTTTGCTCTGCATGGCATGCTAGATGCACTCTTACAAACAGAGAATCGTCTGTTCCTGTTAAAACACGAGTTACTCAAATCTATTATGATCACTATCACCATTGGTTTTGATAACCAAAGCAATCTACAAGCATTATGTTCTCTCTTCTTCCATTAATTCCTCACATGGTAAGTTGCAGTTGGTATATGATCTTAAGACTTCTAGTGGGCCTAAGGAGCATTTACAGCTTACTTTCAACCACTACCTTCCCTTCTTATTGTGCTTTTCAGACTAAAACTTTTGCTTTTAATTTCCCATTTTTTTGTTATCTCAACTGACTTTTCTACACTTAATCTCCTCCTGTTTGGAAGTATTGTAGGATTTACGTTAATCATAGCATTCTTTTCCTATTGTTGAGTTCTCCATTAGTAGGGATGAGAACGTTAACAACAATTTGTTGTGGAACTTATTTCATCAGGTCCATAAGAAACAACACAGCTCGCAGGTCTCTTGCTTACCTGTCATGCGGCACAGGCAACCCGATTGATGATTGCTGGCGGTGCGATCCTGACTGGCACAACAACCGGAAAAAACTTGCTGATTGTGGGATTGGCTTCGGTCGAAATGCCATTGGTGGCCGGGATGGAAATTTTTATGTTGTGACAGACTCTGGCGATGATGATCCAGTGAATCCACGGCCAGGAACACTTAGATATGCAGTCATCCAGGAAGAACCCCTCTGGATCACTTTTAAGCAGGACATGGTGATCACACTCAAGGAGGAGCTTATCATGAACAGCTTCAAGACAATTGATGGACGTGGAAGCAATGTTCACATTGCCAACGGAGCTTGCATTACCATCCAATATATCTCCAATGTCATCATCCACGGTCTCCACATCCATGACTGCAAACCCACTGGAAATGCTATGGTTCGCAGTTCTCCTTCCCATTATGGATGGAGAACCATGGCTGATGGGGATGCCATTTCCATCTTTGGTTCTAGCCATGTCTGGGTGGACCATTGCTCTCTGTCCAACTGTGCGGATGGACTTGTTGATGCGGTAATGGGCTCTACTGCTATTACAGTCTCCAACAGTTATTTCACCCACCACAATGAGGTATCAATTCCCTTTCTTCAGTTGCCCTTAAATTAACTTAATGTAGTGGATCTATTGCACAAGGTAAATGCATTTTATGCTGCTTGAGATTTACAATGTCATTATTTGTGAATTCAGGTTATGCTTTTGGGTCACAGTGATTCTTATGAAAGGGACAAATCTATGCAAGTTACAATTGCGTTTAACCATTTTGGGGAGGGACTCATTCAGAGAATGCCCAGGCACGTAGTTTTTGCATTTCTGGAAAATTCACATCTAATCTATACTCTGCTGCGTTAAATTACTCGTTGACTGCTTTGTGAACTACAGGTGCAGACATGGTTACTTTCATGTGGTTAACAACGATTATACACACTGGGAAATGTATGCCATTGGCGGGAGTGCAAACCCGACCATCAACAGCCAGGGCAACCGATATCTTGCCCCGGCTAATCCATTTGCAAAAGAGGTGCAGGAATTAGCAACCTATAAATACTATTTCCTGGATTCGTGACCTCTGAAACTTGTTCTTGCAGGTAACAAAGAGAGTGGACACAGACGAAAGCACATGGAAGGACTGGAATTGGAGGTCAGAAGGTGACCTGCTGCTAAATGGTGCTTATTTCACTCCCTCTGGTGCAGGTGCTTCAGTTAGCTACTCAAGAGCGTCCAGTTCGGAGCTAGGCCTTCTTCGCTGGTTGCCACATTGACTGCTAATGCTGGAGCTCTTTCGTGCCAAGAAGGGACCCAATGCTAATACGATTCCCAGCATCAGAAGGATGGAAATTATTCTTCAGTGTCATAGTTTAATGACACTGTTAGCAGTGACATATTCACCCAACCTCCGCCGCCAGCTCTAAGGATAAGCTCGGCGGAAGCGTTGTGTTATTTTAGCTCCATATGCATAACTTCTACCCGAATAGTATTATACTATATACACAAGTGTCGTCTTCTCCAATTTGCGATGAGCCATCTATTGGTTTAAGTTTCTCTCCAGAAATTGTTGCTAAAAGAAATACTGAAATGAGTTCATCCCTGATAAACTACAATGCCCTTGCAAACTTTTAACAGTTTAAAATGATGAAACACGAGTCTGTAAATTGGTGGTACCAGTCACCGAAACACTAAATGAAGTAGTTGGAATAGGACGTTCTACACCACATAACAAAGTGCAAAGTCCTCAACCAACTCAAGGTTTATGACGATTGTTCCCCAATTTGTCTGCTGTTGTACAAGAAGATTTCAAATCTCCATGGATGCGATGTGGGGCAGCATTAACTACACCGACCGACACCAAGCTAGTCTTTATGATGTAAAATAAAAACATCTTTACATCGTTTCTGAAACATTTTTTTTTGCTTATCTACAGTGACGAACAGAAGAGTTATAGCGTAGCTGAATGGAATCACGCACGGGTAATGGTGTACCGTTCCAAGAAGCATCCCAAGGACGAATTGGCATTTCGGTCAGAGCAGACTGCATCCAGATCAATTCCGGCACAGACTCCACCTCCGACCACCCAACGCTGTCGTCGTCGAAGAGCGGAACGAAGGCTTCGAGTCCAAAGTCCCCTGCTTTCGGTAACCTCGTCACGTAATCGTCCAAGTCGTCCAACTCCCCGCCGCATAAATAGCCCGCCGACGATCCAGGGATCCCAGGGAAGCTCGCCGCCGACTCGCTGGCGCTGGCGTCTTCCGTCGAACAGGTGGTGGACAAGCAGGAGCGCTCTAACTTGGGGACGGACGGACACGGATCGTGGAGGTTGAGGCGGGCGCAGTCGCCGTAGAGGGTGCGGGCGGCGTTGTCGTAGGTCTGTGCCGCCTCGAGGGCGGAGGGAAAAGTGCCGAGCCAGAGGCGGCCGCCGCGGTTGGGCTCGCGGATCTCGGCCACCCACTTGCCCCAGGTCCGCTGGCGCACGCCGCGGAAGGCGCAGGTCTGGTTCTCCGGACCGCCCTTCCCCTTCATGCAGCCCTTCCTCGACCGCCTCAGCAAGCAGCACTTCCTTTGCTTCTTAGGGTTCTCCTCCGACCTCATCTGGATTGGATTGGGATTGGATTGGCGAGAGGAAATCAGGATTTTTTTTTTGCGTATGGCCATCGTGGGGAGGGGAGGGGGAGTTCTTACAAAGGAGCGACCTTTGGGGCCGTGGAGTGGGGTTAGAGGGACAGGTGGGGGTAGAGACGACAACTAAGCGGAGGAGGGGCGGGCACATGGCCGGCGAATATGAGTTGCGGGCGGGGAGGCGACACGAGGCGGGCATGATCTCCGCCTCGTGGGATTCGGCCGCGGGGGTGTCGTAAATAACAGAGAAATTTCTTTAAAATATCCCTAAAATTTCAATCGAGTCCAAATTATGTCTCTAAAGTTTGTTCGGACTCATTTAGGTCCCTCTTGTTTTATAAAGTATCCCAAATATATCCCTACCGTCAACTCTTCGTTATCTATAACAGAAGCTCTGTCACGTGAGACGAACGTGAGATAAAATCTATTCTTGGCAACAGTGACGTTGGCGTTGGGGCCGATCACCGCCAGCGACGCGATGGCGGCGGCGTCGAGCGGCGGCGTCGAGAGCGCGAGGTCGTTCTTGAGGAGCACGATGCCCTAGCGCGCGACCTCGCAGGCAAACTCCTGGTTGGCGGCGGTGCATATGTCGTCAGGCCTTAGGCCTCCGTAGGGGAGATTCCGGGGATTGCCGTCGAAGAATCCGAGGTGCATCAGGACGGCGAGGTTGTTCAGGATCGCCTTGTCGACGTCCTCCTCCTCCTCCAGGTATCCGCCGCAGATCGCCTTCAACGTGTGCTGCTTCAAGAATTCTCCGCAGTTGAGATCGAGCCCTGAATAAACTCCACGTTAATGGAGAAACACCGAAATCTTCGTCTTAAAATCACTCAAACTCCATTTAAATCTTTAAAATTAACCTGCTTTGATCGCGATGGCTGCAGCTTCCTCAGGAGTCTTAGTGTAATGCTGATCATTGTAGAGAACACTCACCGTATCGCAAACCGAAACAATGTATCTGCAAGCATGAGTTCGATATCAGATTCATGAACTTGAAGAACATGATGATACTTCATCAATTCTATTTCGATTAGAGGCCCGGGGGCTTCGGGGTGAAGGGGTCAGCACACCGGGCAATCCGAGAAACAGGCAAAGGAATTGGATCAGCTATGGGTGGAGCGGTGTTGTTCAGAAACCTATGCGAGCCAGATGCAGTCTCAACCGTTGGGATTACATCCACCGGGTCAACCCTCGGAAGCTCATAAGACACTGGCAGCCCATCGTACTCGATGGCAATGGATACCTGGAGGAGGAGGACGTCGACAAGGCGATCCTGAACAACCTCGCCGTCCTGATGCACCTCGGATTCTTCGAGAGCAAGCCCCGGAATCTCCCCTACGGAGGCCTAGGGCCTGACGACATATGCATCGCCGCCAACCAGGAGCTTGCCCGCGAGGCCGCGTGCCAAGGCATCGTGCTCCTCAAGAACGACCTCGCGTGGCTGCCGCTTGACGTCGCTGTCGTCGCGTCGCTGGCTATGATCAGCCCCAATGCCAACGTCACCGTTGCCAAGAATAGATTTTATCTCACGTTCGTCTCACGTGACAGAGCTTCTATTATAGATAACGAAGAGTTGACGGTAGGGATATATTTGGGATACTTTATAAAACAAGAGGGATGTAAATGAGTCCGAACAAACTTTAGGGATATAATTTGGACTCTATTGAAACTTTAGGGATATTTTAAAGAATTTTCTCTAAATAACAAATTCGTCAGATTTCGAGAAGAGAGAAAGACCACAACAGCATATTAAATATATCAAAAAAGATATATAATTTTATAAAATTGATATCTCAACTTAATTCTAACGCCTAACATATTTTCGTTGGATAAAATACCTTAATAATTTACTTGTAAAAAGATAAGTGTTCGCGTGAAAAATGAATAAAATAACGGTAAATTGTCATTAAATCCCCAATAACTTTTTGAACTTTACAAACACTCCCCACACAAGTTTTTCTTTATTTTTACTCCCTGATGGATTTGAGTATAAAAGGAAAAAAAATTGAATATAAATCAATGAAAACTGAGTATAAAAGGGTGAAACTTGAGTATAAAAGAGTGAAAATTGGGTACAGAGTTATTGATGTAGTGGATACAAACTGTCATCCTCAATTTTCTAACTTTTGTACTCAATTTTCTTCAAATAATACTCACCAAACATCACATCAGGGACTGCATGCAAAGAAATGTTTGTGTAGGGATTGCATGCAAAGTTGACTTGGTAAGTGGGAAGTTTAAGAAAATTTACCCATAAAATAACTACTCTCAAACACGATAAAAAAACATGTCATCACATATATGAGAGGTATCGCTGCTACAAATTTTCAAATCAGGAGAAATCCCACGACCATGTGTATGCAATCTTATACATTCGAATTATTTCATATACTTCTGCAAGAACTTGCGGTGGAAGTCGCTCCTAATGGTATCGTTTATGAAGCGCTTGGGAGCCTTGCTTTCTCCACGAGTTTGATTTTTGAACACCACATCGTCGTCCCACCTGCAGAACAATATGTTAGAAGACAAAAATGAAAAAAATGCATTACCGATTACGGACATAAAAATGTAATGCTAAACTTTAAGCTGACCTCCTTTTGACATTGAAGGAAGCTGAATTATTGAGATTGATCAAGGGATTTCCACGCATCAATTCGGCTTCTTTTGCCTTCAGCTCTTCCTCCTGCTGCAGTCGTTCCTGACACATTACAAGCACACAGTTTTTTTTTAAAAAAAAAATTGGTAGAATACATATAAAGATGAATGGATTAGAGTGGCAACATGACCCGATGAAAAAATGAACCTGCTCCATTTGCTAAAGAAATGTGCAACACCATACACCAAATTTATTGACCAAAACTTGAATAAGAAGGTTCATTATTGTTTGTTTTCGAGTGATTTTCAAATTCTTCCCTTTATCATATACCTCCCATTCAGCTTTATAGACTACTTAAGGAAAATGAATGATTAACGAGGTTATCAACCAACCTCGGGCAACCGGCCCGGCCACACGGAAGTTTCCCACCGGCCGCCAGGGTAAATCGGGAAGCGCTCGCAGTGGGCGGTCTAGAAGCCCAGCGTCCCAGGGTTCGCGCCCCATTTGGATTTATAGACTACTTAAGGAGTAACTTGGCGTCATCACTATAGAGGAAATGCCAAGGACATTGACCATGGGAAAAAAATCGTAATAACAACTGGCATGGATTTCCTAGGAACCTCAACAGAACTAGCAAGAAATATGTTGTTACGAGGTTAATGTGATTGTCATGTCCAAGTCAAAATGCTGATGTCATCTCAGATGTTCAAAATTGACACTGAGAATGACTGAATCTGTCTAAGAAATGCTTCCTTAGAAAAAAAAAATCAAACTAGAAACTTGATTTAGGCAGACACTAGGGAAGCATACCACAGCTATTGCTTTACATGGATATGGAAATAGTCATCCTCAATGCATCTATAGTTCAAGAAGTGCAATGGACTATGATGACCCCTGTACATCGTCGATGGGCGGGGCTGTTTCTCACATTTTACTAGAAGAGTCTATGATCAAGATGGAGGTTAATGGCCATTGTATACCCTCAATGGATCTTTCTGTGAGGTCAATTCCCTATCAGATTGGATCTAAGATATGAGGTTTCTCATAAGATCCTTCACCCCTGTGCTCATTGAGGATGGCATTTATCCAAGGCAAAGACATCTGCTACCAAGGTCAGTTGGTCAAAAGAAACTAAATCCTTCTTTTGGATCATGTGGGTCAAATACTTTCTTAATTCAATGGATTAATATTCCTGAGCATGGAATGTAACAAAATTCACACTTTTCATATTATTTGAGTTATTGTCCAATGTCTTGATCGATAGAGCCCTCATACTTTAGGAGTTAGGACAGTCACAGTCAATGGACGAAAATCAGGATGAATGAGAGCAAGTCCCAGGGGTGGCAGCAGTCACAAAGAGTCGGTGTTTGCCCGAATACAAAAGGTAGCAAGGAGATGGCCTCATCTCCTAATAGTGATCAGACACCAGTTTCCTAAGGGGGCCTTTGTGGCCTCATTCAAAAGCAGGATTGTGTTTGCCTAAAAAGCTCACACAGCCTGAAGAGGTCATGCCACAGAGAAGACATGTTAAATCCGACACTTTTATTCCGCTCCGGGAAATTTTGCAGAAAAAGTCCTGGGGTTTCCGGGCTCTTAGATGAAATTTCGGGATTTAAATAGTATAATGAAAACATCAGGAGGGACTAAAGTATATTGGAACAAATAGTTACAAGGGATAACGCGTAAATAAAGTTAAAACTTAGGGGCAATCTTGCGATAGGACCAAATTTTTGGGCTTAAGTGCAAAAATCACCTCCCCTAATATCCCGACCTCTTCCTTTCTGTTTTCGCCCACAGCACAGAAGAACCGTGCCCTCTCCCTTTTCCTTTCCTCTCGCGCGATCGCAACCCCATCTTCCTCCTCCCGTTCTCGCCAGCGTCGGAGGACCGAACTTGTATCTCCACCTGGTGCCGATCATCCATCACACGACATACCTCAACGGTATTAGGTAAGATTTAGGTTGGAGTGTGGATGTTTACTCACCTTGGATCGTAGCAAGGCAAGGTGTGGGTTCAACCCTAATTCTTCTCGTCTTCTCAGTTCCTTAGAGAGTAGGGGAGGAGAAACTGTTTTCCTGTTACTGAGATCACCTGATCGAAGCAGAGGGGAGGGATCGCCAGCGCGAGATCTCCAGGTAAGGGATGGATGGTTTGGGTTTATTGTTGTGCTGCGTTTTTGGAAATTCATTCTCAAGATTCGATTCATTAATTAGATTTCGATTTGGAGTTGATTTCCTCTGCTGAAAATTGTTGAGTTATGTTATGTGCTTGGATTCTTCTTTGCGATACCATGAATTGGTTTGATTTAGTCTTCTACCGTGAACCTTCTGATGGAATGCTTGCCAAGTGTTCCTTTTAGTTGACCATGATCTGTTCTTAGAAGCTATGTTGATGCCTCGCTCGAATTTTTGAATTGCCAGTTAGTATGGATTTGGAAGTTCTGTGGTTTTGGGATCTCTAATTGCTATGCTTGGTGTATTGTTTCTAGCTGTATCATCACTGCTAAGAAACTCCTTAGGGAGAGTGTGCTGGTGGGGAGTCTGGCCTCCAATTCAAGCTTGGACCGTGAGCTGCCTATTTAAATCATAAATGTTGTTTGTGGTGTTTTGGGCCTCTTAGGTTTGATCCAAGCCTTGACCGTGAGCTTATCTTGGAGGGCTCCTAATGTTAATCTAACCTGGATTAGCTAAGAGGAATCCTTGATTTAAATCACATAAGAAACCTAAACTATGGTATAGTTAATTATGCTACTTAAGATTGAGGGAAGCTTGTTGGGTAAGTGATTCCTGTGGAGGATTTCTGTGGACAGAGGAAATGCTGTCCGATTTATATTGGATCTGCGGCTCCATTGGTATCGAGGCGTGACAAGACAATTTATTTAAAGTTTGTGAAAAAACATTAACAACTAAAAGTTTTGGTTTCTCACTTAGGATTTATATTGTTTATAGGTAAACGGTCATGACTCATGGGTTAGTTAACAGACACATGCGAGCCTTTTTTCATTGTACTAATAGAATTATAGAAGACAAACCATGTCTAGAGCATTAGTATTGTAGAAGCATAGTGTAACAGCGCAAAAACAAAAGAAACATACCAAAAAATGATATCAAACAACTTAACGATACTAACCTTCCTCAGTTTTTCTTCAGCTTGTTCTTTCTTTATCCTCTCAAGTTCAGCCAACAGCGCTTCAGTATCATCTTGATCATCGTCATCACTAAAATAAACAATAATAGTTGTCACAGAAATAAGATGAAACAAAAAAATCGAGAATAGTTTTTTTTCCCCGAGATTCAAGAAAGAAGAGCAGAATAATCAAAATGCTAAGATGAAACGTTGAAACAAAGGAAACGAGAATAGTTTTTTTTCCCCCTGAGATTCAAGAAAGAGCAGAATTATCAAAATGCTAAGATGAAAGGTCTGAATGGGTTTTTTTTTTTGAAAAAATAAGAAGAGAAACTAGTACCAACTGTGAGCATTTATATTGCTTTCAGTAATTAGGAAAGAAAATCTCGTTGCCAAAATGATTAATTTGAATTTTAATTATTTTATCACTAGGCAAAGGAGTTTTAAGCTTCACCCAAACTATAAGCCAGACTCTGCAAAGTTCACAGAATGAATTCTGTCTTATGCCTCAAACAAAATAAAAGATATCAAGAAGACCATTTTTAATCATTTTATGTTAGCTCCAAATTTGATTCTGATACTAATTTAACACAAACCTAATATGTTTATTGCCATAAACTTTTTATGCAATATAAAGAATGCTCAATTTTAATTGCACAAGGAATCAGATATGATTCTACCTATCGCTGTCCTCATCTTTGACATCTACATCAGAGTCATCAGCATCAATATTCCTTGGAACAATCCTATCTTCAGCCTCTCTCCTTGTTCCTGTAAGGCAAACAAAAAGAAATAAATGAGCCATAAGAAAATGTATCATCTCTTTGTCATCAACGAGATGATGCTCTTTTGGCATAGGCATCTGACTGAACCCAACCAAAGGTTATAAGCTCGGGAGTAAAGAACAACTTTGATAAATGCATAAAACACCGAAAGAAAATTCCAGACAGTGCTTACCTTCCAAGAGAAGGTGCCCTTTTCGTCGATCTCTATCTTCTGCAAGGACAAACCTAAGCTTCAGTTTTTAAAGAGATACATAAAAAAGCACAGAACGAAGATAAAGAATATGAAAGACTGAAAAAACTGAGGAAAAGGAGAGTGATGAAAAAATGTTTGCGCCAAAAAGAAGAACTGAATGAATGAAAAGTGGCCAAAACAATAACCATCCTCTCAATAAACCAATGAGAGGACCAAGGATGAAACATAGTAGATGTACTAACTTAATTAATGCATCTTACAAAAATTACAGCATAACGAGCACAACAATTTTTTCCCCCCTTAACTGGAAAGGGGACTCTTTCTGATTGATGGACAATTACAACGAATCTCCCAACCAAACCAATAAAAACACATAAACGGATAAGAGAAGATACTCGACGGGATTCAGCATTACCAGCATAGGATTTGTCCTTGGAAGCAAAATGCCTTCGCTCGCGTTCTTCCAGCTCGTCACGGAGGTTCCTCTTCTGTAATTCATCCTGCGTATCTTGTCCCTCTTTCCTGCAGTCACATACACATATATCATTCTCCACCAGCAACTAGCACCAAATATTCACACAATACTTTTCACAAATCAAGCAAAATCAAATTTCTTTTTTCTTGCCCCAAAATTCTAACCATAAAAAATTAAAATCATCGAGACGTAAACCTTCGATTTTGTTTCAATTCCGACGCTCAAACTTAGCACGCCACCGATCTCGGCAAAAGCTACCGTAATCTCAGACGACGGTAAGGGTTTCGTGGAATGGAACAGAGAGAGAAATCACCTGGGCTTGAGGGTGGTGTGTGAGGCGAGGTCACGGGAGGAATACTTCTGAGATGGACCGAGGATGCGTGTCCCTCCCTGCTCGTTCCCACCCTTCGCCGGCGCCCACGTCGGACGCGCCGCCGTCGTCATCCCGCCCTCTTCTTTAGCTCGCTTTCAGGAGATGATCCCTCGATACGACACCCGAATTCCGGCCGGAGTCCGAACCGCAATCAATGATTATTGCAGAGGTGCTTTATAACTTTATACCGAAGGGACTCCCAGACAAACTCAATTGGGCCGGCCCTTCGGCCCGGCATGTCCCGAAAAACATGTAAAGAATATTGAAGAAGTTACAAAAATAATATGAACGAGACGGTATTTTATATAAAAATATAGAAAATTATTATTATTATTATTGGGTACAAATATAGAAAATTTTGGTCTTTAGTTGTCAGTTTATAAAAAATATTATTGTTATGGGATAAAATCACTAATTATCTTTGGAGCAATGACCAACGAGAAATTTTAGCAAGAAATTCAATGATAATAATATGATATTTTTTATGTACATATTCGATTGTCGCTTGGACATTGATAATGGTCTTTGATCGTCGTCTCGATCTAAATTATATTTTGGAGGATATGATGAATCCATCGAAGATTGTTATAATTAAAGTATCACGTCATTTCGGTTAAATTTCTCGTTATTTTTCTTATCTTTGAGCTTTTAAGATGTCTCGTTTACCACCACCACCACATGGACAGCCTTATGAGTATCAGTACTCTGTACCAGGTTATCTTTCAGCTCCAAGTAGTGACGCTAAGTACTGAAGTACGAATTTGGATTTTGTCTGTCACTGCGAAGGATTTTAGAACAAGAATGTTGGACACTTTGGTTTACTCTTTTCAGTGAGATCGTGAGTTGTAATGAAGTATTGCAGTCAGATATCGATATATGGGTTTCGATCTGTCCGAGTGTTTGTACTCTTAGCTAGAATAAGTCAAGCTCAATTTGTTTTTTAATTTTTTTAAATTTATTAATACTGAGATTGATTCAATTTTATATAAATTTATTTTTAGATTAATCAAGAAAAATTTATTTACTAATTCAGTAAAATTAGAACTCGATCCTCAAATACATAAAAATAAATAAATAAAAGACATCCTACTGTTGCTCTATTCCTGAGGGTAAGATAAGTTGAATTTGGAATAGACCATTTTGCCTAATTTTACTTGTATTATATGCATGAAGGGGAGCTTTGATATCAAAAATATCTCTGATAAAATAGAATAAAATTGCATATATTTTTGAGGATTCAAATAGAGCGTAACTTCATATATTGAATCATTTTTTTTCTAAATTTTTTTTATAGAATCATTTAAATGGCGTCTTTTGGTTAGTAGTTGACCTTAAGAAACAAACTTTTATAAGTTTTTAAGGAATCTCTTCCAGAAGCAGATGTACAGGCGGACGTGGACGGGTAATGATGGGCCGATCTTTGACTTTGGGCAAGACACATGGAATGGGGGATATCCGAGAAAGTTAGACTGTGAACTGTCGCTTATAAATAATATAATATTGTGCAGGAAACATCATATCGAATCTTATTTTGATATTGACAAAGGATTCAAAGTTAAGTATTATTGGTGATCTAACGATGTTACTCAAGTATACAGAAAAAGTCCTACCGAAGGGCTGCTAGGCACCTGACGAAGGACTGCCAGGAAATAAAGTCCTAGCGAAGGACTGTTAGGCACCTGGCGAAGGACTGCCAAGAAACAAAGTCCTAAGCAAAGGACTGTTAGGCAACTGGCGAAGGACTGCCACGAAACAAAGTCCTAGAGAAGGGATGCTAGGCACCTGGAAAAGGACTGCTAGGAAACAAAGTCCTAGTAAAGGGTTGCTAGGCACCTGGGGAAGGACTGCCAGGAATTGAAGATCCAAGCGAAGGACTGCTTGGTACCAAAGCCTTGGCGAAGGACTGCCAGGCACCAAGCGAAGGACTGCCTGGAACCGAAGACCCAGCAAAGGGCTGCTGGACAGCTAGCGAAGGGCTGCTAGGAGTCGAAGACCTAGCGAAGGACTGCTGGGCACCAGGCGAAGGACTGTCTGGAATCGAAGACCTAGCGAAGGAATGCTAGGCACCAGGTGAAGGACTGCTTGGTACTGAAGACCTGGCGAAAGACAGCTAGGCACCTGGCGAAGGACTGCTGGGCAAAAGTCCAACCGGAGGAGCCGGTTGGCATCAGGTAAATTCTCCTGAGAGGAGTAGGTGAGGACGCGTTCCCCGTTGAGGGAACAGTAGGCGTCGGTTCGACCTAGGGCTCCATTTTGGAGACCCAAAGTCAGAACCAAGACAGCTACGACTGTAAGACTCACTAACATATTTGCTCTATCTTGTTTGGTACTAACCCTGGATGTAGGACCGAAGGAACGAGTGTCTGCAGCTCAGAAAGTCTCAAAGGAGTGAGGCAGCAGCTGGGTTGGGCGCCCGGAAGGACCCGGGCGCCCTAAGTACAAGCAAAACATGAGTTCAGCAAAAAGATGCTTCGGAAGCTCACTGGGCGGGGCGCCCCCATGCTCCCGGGGGCCCCCGTGCTCCCGGGCGCCCCGGATGCCTCGGGCGCCCCGGGCTCAAGCCAACGAAGCGGATAGAATCAAGCCAGCGAGAAGCCCGCGGATCGAGTCAATCCGGGTGCCCCCAGCGTCCCGGGCGCCCCCACAGTCAACTCTCAGCCCTATTCGAGTGGGATAAAGGCTGACCGAGAGTTGCTCGGATCGGTTGACACGTGGGGGGCCCAACGTTCAGGGCGCCCCGGGAGTAGGGATGTCAATTTCACCCGAATCCGACGGAGAATCCGACATCCGACCCGAATGGAGGAGGATATGGAGGGACTACCAATACCCGATATCCGACCCGAATACCCGATTAAATAAAAAATATATATATACATTAAAGATTTTTTTACCCAAAACTTACTAATAATTTGTATTAATGTTAGAAATAGATTATATATATGCATAATCTATTTTTAAAATTATAGATATATATATATTTTTAACTTTAATGTTAATTATAATGTACTTTTGTTCAATGATATAGTTGGATAGAAAGAAAAAAAATTATTAGTATATAAGATATCCGATTCTTTAATGGGTATGGATATACCCGATGGATATCCGATACCCGATGGGTATGGGTACGGAGGATATAAAATCCGACCCGAATCCGACCCATTGTCATCCCTACTCGGGAGGCTATAAAAAGCCCCTCGACCCCAAGGCTTCGGACAACAACTCTTTCAACGCCAATACGCTCTTCTACTCAAGCGCTCTACTCCGAAAACCTTTCATCTCGAGATTCTAGCGCAACGACGACCCTATGCACCGAAGAACGATCTACAACGGGCGTCGGTAACAAAGAGCTAATTTT
Organism: Boesenbergia rotunda; assembly: GCA_024364735.1. Lineage (NCBI taxonomy): Eukaryota > Viridiplantae > Streptophyta > Magnoliopsida > Zingiberales > Zingiberaceae > Boesenbergia > Boesenbergia rotunda. The sequence continues at coordinate 107,269 of JAGFNQ010005080.1, forward strand.
TTATTGTACTGTTACTGCACTACTACTGTACATATTCTTGTAAGTATTTGCACGACTATAGTATTGTCCGCAGTAAACGGTCAACGACCGTGGGCCTTGGAGTAGGAGCCGACCGCGACTCCGAACCAAGTAAAATCTTGGTGTTTCGTGTGTTGATTAGTTTTAATTTCTCCGCTGCGTATTCTCTCTTTTTTAATCCGAAACGACTAACGATATTCACCCCCCTCTATCGTTTACTCTCGATCCAACAAGTGGTATCAGAGCGGGGAAGCTCAAATTTGGTGCAACCACCAATTTGAGAGTTTTTCGGATTTTTGAAATTATTTTATTTATTTTTCTTTCTTTCTCGTTAATCGAGTTTGATGCAACACCACTCTATCTTTTTCACTTTTAATTTTCAAATAAATAATATCTTTTTCGCCTTTTTCAATTTTGAATTTTCATTTTTTTTTACCATAAGTCAGAATTGATAAAACAATCAATTTTTAAAAATTTGTCATAAACTTTTTTTTTTATTTTAATATTTTACCTCGAAATTCGTGCAAGATTTATTTTGGATTATTTTTTTTCCTTCTCCCGCACTACTAATTCAAGACCAAGTCTTGGTACATTTTTGTTATTTCTTTTGTGTGCAAGGATCATCTTAAATGGCCAATCAAGAATGGAAGAGCTTTCGCCCACCTCTATTCTCTGGCGAAAATTTCAGATTCTGGAAGGGTCAAATGGAGTCACATTTGAATGCTAATATGGATTTATGGATAATAATCCAAATGGGGTTTAGATTCCCCACAGAAGATGGGATAGCACTCGCCTGGGACAAATTAGATGAACCAACACTTAACATGATCGAGACAGATGCAAGAGCAACTGCAATCCTACAATGTGGCATAACTAAAGAAGTACTCAAGCAGATTGGACCATTCGAATGTGCTAAAGAGATGTGGGAAAAACTGATTAACCTACATGAAGAGACGTACAACATCGAGGACTCAGAAGGTGTGTTGTCCGAATCGTCAGAGGAATCAGACGAAGAAGAAGAAGATCACCTAAGATATCTTGCACTCTCGGTCCAAGCACAAACAACCGAGTCAAAGTCTGAACCTGAATCCAAAGTCGAAATCGAACCAGAATCAGATGACGAATTGATTGAGACGGTAACTGATTTCGAATTCTTTTCAACATTAAAATTAAATAATCAAACAGATACTGTAATGGTCGAGGAAGGTGTAAGTTCTATTGTAGGGAAAACTCCTAAAGAACCACCAAAGAAGGAGCTTCAACCGGTACCCGAGTCCGACTCAGACACAGAATCAGAAGATGAGTCTAGATCCGAGGCGGCAAGATTCAAGGGGGAGATTCCCAATAAGGAATCAAAAGGTAAATTTGTAAATTCAAATTTAAAAAATCATGTAATCTGTTACACATGCAGGGAGAGAGGGCACTACAAAAGTAGGTGTCCTACTCGTAAGATACGAACGACACCACCAACGGCGACAAAAGAACCAGTTCCAAAAGTACGAAAGGACAAAAGTCGCATCCAATGCTTCAAGTGCCAGGAGTTCGGGCATTACAAAGGTAAATGCACCGATAACAGAGCTACCAAGAATGCCGGACAAACAATCGACAAAGGTAAATTTACAGTATTTGAAAATCCGGTATTTACCTTGAATAATGTGATTGATTCATGTAAATTAATTAAGGCAAATTTCACAAAATTGAAACAAGAAAATGAAACCCTAAAACATAAGGTCAATATGTTAGAAAATTTAATTCATAATCTTGCTGATTTCGAAAATCCGGAGTATTACTCCAATTGTGACCTTACTTAGATAATTGTTTTCTTTAATTGTGTGTTTCTTTTTTTTTTTTGCTTAAAATTAGGATTGGTTAGTTTAAGGACTAAAATGATTTAATTGAAATTTGAACAACATAGTATTGGGTGGAGGTGAGATGATAGTACGTTAGGGAAACCTTTATAGTGGAACTAGCCGAAGCTACCGATCCAAGACCCAAACTAGTTAGACCAAAATCTTTCAATAAGTAACTTGAAGATGAATTTTCTATAAAAGGCTTTGTCAAGGAAAGAGTTGATGATCCAATAAGGCTACAGCCAAAGAAGGCCTAGTGCCTCGCCAAGACCTGTAAGCTAATTACAGAAAATCAAATTCACTTTACTATTGTTAGATTTAAATCTAACACAAAGTTCAATTAAATCTTAGATTTAACACATGTTTCAAAATTAACCATTTTTTTAAAATTAAATATTTGTCTCATACAACCCATAAGGTTAACATATTTGAACACGTAGAACTGGGTGAGACATCTAGGGCCTAAAAGCTAAATCACTATCCTTTCAAATAAAAAATGTTTTCAAAAGTTATTCAAAATTATCTCTATTTTTCAAATTAATTCAGTTTACTGTACTCTACTTTTTCATCTCTATTTTTTTAAAACATTGAATTTCATGTTAAATATCACAATAGACTCATTTTAAATAGAATCTAGGACTTGTTTGATTTAGTTATTAATTGGTCAAACATAGTCAACTGAGTTAAACTTGGACACACAGTCAAACCTGGTCAACATTGAAATCCCTTAAGAGACTTAGATAAAAGTCAGTCTGTGTCGGATACAGGGAGAGTTCTTCTTAATCTTTTTCGAAAAATTTAGATTTTTCAAAAACCTTATGCTCTAAAACTTATTATCACCTCAAAATAAGGTTTTCAAAAATTGGCTCAAAAACCTTGGTATTTTATTATCTCTTTGAAGAACCATTATCATTTTAAAAATTTTTTGGGGCTCATGCTTTAAAAAATTATCTTCATTTAAAGTTGTGTTTTTAAAAATTTATCTCCTTAAAAGTTATCATACTCAGAAGGTTATTCAAAATTATTCTTTTAATTTTAATAAACCCTAAAGACACAGAGGAAGGTCCACTTCATGATCTACAAGGACTCCTAGGATGTGCCAAATTTAGGGGGAGTTTGAGTCAAAAGAAGAATTTCTGAAATGTTTTGGTAATTATTTGTTTTGAAGTTATTAGATAATTCTTATAATTTAAATCAAACCTTAAAACTCAGAGGAAGATCGCTTGTAGTCAACAAGCTTCCTAGGACTGGGTCAAGTTTAGGGGGAGATCAAATTAAAAGAATTATTGAACATTATTAAAATTATATGTTTTCATGCACTACACGTTTAACATCCTTTTGAAAACTTAAATAATTTTTCTTTCAAAATACTATTATTTTATTTATCAAAATTCTTGTGGCTTATGAAATTATTTTTATAATATTTACTTGGGTTGGAGAGATTTCCAGGACACTTAGGAAAATGTCTTTGTAGTTAACAAGGTTTCCTAAGATTGTGTCAGACTGGAAAAGAAACCTAGTCAAGTAAAATATTATGTTTTCAAAATGCATAATACTTTTCAAAAATTACTTATATTTTTCAAAGTCTAATAGTTTTCAAAAACAGTACTTAGACATTCCAAAAAGGCTCAATCTGTTTTCAAAAGTACTTACATATTTTTCAAAAATGCATATTTTCAAATAATACTTATATTTTCAAAAATGCATAATATCTTCAAAGTGACGTATATTTTTCAAAGATACAGAGTACGTGCATCTCTCAAAAGACTTAATATCTTTTGAAGTACTTGTATTTTTCAAAATATTCAAAACAAGTAAACTTATTTTCTTTGATTATCATGCATGGACTAAATAAGAATATACACTTGACTCCAGTTCTGTTTTCAAGCATCACTTCTTTATTATTTCAAAATTATGTTATTTAGACATTATCATAATTTTTGGCATTATTCTCTCACTCAAATATTTATGTTTTCAAAACCCATAAGCTCTGATACACAAATTTAAAATGTCTTTCAAAATATATTTTTCAAGAGTTCTTTATTAATATATGGCCAAGAGGGAGAGTAGAAAAAGTGAATTAAATTCTTCCTTAAATTTTTTCCCCTTTTCATAGAAAGTTTACCTATGGTCTAAAACATAAGGAGAAGAATTTCACATTAAGGGGGAGAGAAAGGAAAGAGAGAAAGGAATTTTTTTTAATGTTTATCTCTTTTTCAAAAAGTGCTTCAAAAATTTCTAATTGTTTCAAAATTTTTAAGTGCATGTTTTTTTCTAAGTAAATTTTTTTTTAGTAAACAAAATTTGTCCGAGCAAAAATTTGTTGAAAATTTTGACAAATATTTCTAAGTAAAGTTTTTTTGGTGAAAAACTTGTCTTAAAGATTTTGTTTTTCAAAATACACAAAGTGTTTCCAAACAAATTCTTCTAAATGTGCAAATTTTTTAAAAACAAATTGTGTCCTAATTTTCAAAGTTGAAACTCTTTTTAGGAAAATTAAGCTTCAAAATTTTGCCTAAATAAAATTCTCTTTGCAAAGCCTTGTAAGTAAAACTTGTTTAACAAAATTTAGGCTTGCAAAACTTTTCAAAATGAAAAATTGTCTAAGTGTAAAAAGTTTTTTTTTGTGAAAATGCTTTTACTCTATTTTTGAAAAACACTTTGTCAAAAACATGAAGTACTTAGAAAAACTCAAAAATCCCTTTAGATATGTTGTTCACCTATAAATGTTTTTTGATATATGTCAAAGGGGGAGGAAAGGTCAAAGTTAAGAGTTAAGTTAATTGTTATTTTATAAACACAATTATTCAGGGAGAGTATGAGAAATTTTTTTCAAAATTACATTGGTTTTAGATTTTATACTATTCAGAATTGCTATGTTTTATTGGTCTTAACATTCTTTCTTAAACTGTTGTAATTTTTACTTAACTTTGAATTGTGTTGCCATAAATCAAAAAGGGGGAGATTGTTGGTGCAGGAAGCACCATATCGAACCTTGTTTTGATATTGGCAAAGGGTTCAAAGTTAAGTATTATTGGTGATCTAACGATGTTACTCAAGTGTGCAGGAAAAGTCCTAGCGAAGGGCTGCTAGGCACCTGACGAAGGACTGCCAGGAAACAAAGTCCTAGCGAAGGACTGCTAGGCACCTGGCGAAGGACTGCCAGGAAACAAAGTCCTAAGCGAAGGACTGTTAGGCAACTGGCGAAGGACTGCCAGAAAACAAAGTCCTAGAGAAGGGATGCTAGGCACCTGGAAAAGGACTGCTAGGAAACAAAGTCCTAGCAAAGGGTTGCTAGGCACCTGGCGAAGGACTGCCAGGAATTGAAGATCCAAGCGAAGGACTGCTTGGTACCAAAGCCTTGGCGAAGGACTGCCAGGTACCAAGCGAAAGACTGCCTGGAACCGAAGACCCAGCAAAGGGCTGCTGGGCACCTAGCGAAGGACTGCTGGGCCCCAGGCGAAGGACTGCCTGGAATCGAAGACCTAGCGAAGGAATGCTAGGCACCATGCAAAGGACTGCTTGGTACTGAAGACCTGGCGAAGGACAGGTAGGCACCTGGCGAAGGACTGCCGGGCAAAAGTCCAACCGGAGGAGCCGGTTGACATCAGATAAATTCTCCTGAGAGGAGTAGGTGAGGACGCGTTCCCAGTTGAGGGAACAGTAGGCGTCGGTTCAACCTAGGGCTCCATTTTGGAGATCCAAAGTCAGAACCAAGACAGCTACGGCTGTAAGACTCACTTACATATTTGCTCTATCTTGTTTGGTACTAACCCTGGATGTAGGACCGAAGGAACGAGTGTCTGCAGCTCAGAAAGCCTCAAAAGAGTGAGGCAGCAGTTGGGTTGGGCGCCCGGAAGGACCCGGGCGCCCTAAGTACAAGCCAAACATGAGTTCAGCAAAAGGATGCTTCGGAAGCTCACTGTTCCGGAAACCTCTCTCGTGAGATTAATGATCAATTCATTATTAAAGCCATCATTATGATAGTCATTAAAGGCTATTATTATCATACATTTTAATTATTAAGATCCTTTAATATCTTTCTCGTGCTTAAAACTTCTTTATTATTCTTTAATCTTCTTGTATTTCAGCACTCATCATGAGTATTTATTGCCCTCCTTATAATGTACCGGATGGAAATAAGCTCACATACTTGAATTCACCCAAGACAAGTACTATTACTCGCTTAGAAGGAGTCGTCCGCTCGAGAGAGACTCTCCCCAATCAGGTTCAAACTAACATCTTACCCGGGAGACTCCACCCGCCCGGGAAGCACTTTCCATACTTCAAATAGGATGGCCCAGGGCAGGTCAGATGTTGCAGATCAGATCCCAAGCGAGACTGATCTTCACAAATTCACACCATGTGAGCACCACCTTTGACACATCTTAATCCCACACCATGTAACATCCTAACCTGCCTCATAACAAGACCTCCCTCAGTACAATTAGAAGAGGTGTGAATCCGATTGATTGGATTATATGAGTAGTAACAACACAACTTAGCCACGAATGCTAGTCTGAGAGAGGTTCTTCTGGTGCATTAAAGGTAGAATAATGATAAAGATTTTCCGAGATTTGAAAAATAACATGCCTTAATAAGTAGTGCGACAGAGTTAAGGCGCCCTATCAGGTCATTAATGTAGCTTGCCCTTGACTTGTGTGACATGTGGCGCCACCTCTCAACGAGAGGCATGAGGCACTCAACCTACACCATTATCGTAGCTTTATCATGATTCTTGGGGATTTGATGTTCCAAGGTATAGATAAAGGAAAACATCCGTTAAGGCTGAATTAATATCCGCCTCGACCTTACCGTCTATCCAACGCTTGATATTGTTGGATTGAGAGAACCGATAGAGGGTGGGTGAATATCGGAAATCGTTCGGATTTGAAGAGAGAATGCGTAGCGGAAGATTAAAGTTAAAAACATACAGACACAGGTGGTTTTACTTGGTTCGGAGCCTAGGTCGACTCCTACTCCAAGGCCCACGGTCGTTGACCGTTTTCTGCGGGCAATTCTATATGTCGCAAAAATAGTTTACAAAAGATTTTACAGAATTCAGTACAGTAAACTAAAATAGCTCTTCGTTACCGACGTCCGGAGTAGATGGTATTTTCGGAGCGGGAGGACGTCATCGGCGCTTGAGTCTCGTGTTGGGAGGTTTCCGGAGCAGAGCGCGGGAGTAGAAGAGCGTAGAAGCGTTGTTTGAAAGTGATGTTCGAAGCTTGGGGTCGAGAGCCCTTTATATAGGGCCTGGGGGTGCCCGGGACGTCGGGGGCGCCCCCCCACGTGTCGGTTGATCCGGCTCGGTCTCGGTCAGCGTCTGATCCCTTCAACTTCGGGATCAGCTTTGACCGGGGCGCCCGGAGCGCTCGGGGTGCCCGGGTTGACCGGGTCAAATCTTATCCCTCGGCTTCGCTGGGTTGAGCTTCGATGCTTGCGCTTGGGGCGCCCGGGAGCAGCGGGGGCGCCCGAGAGCACGGGGGTGCCCGGGAGTTGAACTGTCGAAGCCCATCTTGCTTTCTTGTGTTTTGTGTTCACCTTGGGGGCGCCCGGGACACTCCGGGCGCCCTGGTCAGCTGTTGCCTCATTCCTTTGAGGCTTTCTGAGCTGCAGACACACGTTCCTTCGGTCCTGCATCCAGGGTTAGTCCAAAACATAATAAAACAATAAAATATTAGATTATACAACCTTAACTGTCTTGGTTCTGACTTTGGGTCTCCAAAATGGAACCCTAGGTCGAACCGACGCCTACTGTTCCCTCGACGGGGAACGCGTCCTCACCTACTCCTCTCGGGAGAGTGTACCTGATGCCAACCGTTCCTCTGGTTGGACTTTTGCCTGACGGTCCTTTGTCAGGTCTTGGATACCGAGCTGTCCTTCGCCCGATGCCTAGCATTCCTTCGCTAGGGCTTCAGTCCCAAGCTATCCTTCGCCTGGTGCCTAGCAGTCCTTCGCTAGGGCTTTGATACTGGCAGTCCTTCGCCAGTTGCCTAGCAGTCCTTCGCTAGGGCTTGGATACTGGCAGTCCTTCGCCAGGTGCCTAGCAGTCCTTCGTTAGGGCTTTGTATCCTGGCAGTCCTTCGCCAGGTGCCTAGCAGCCCTTCGCTAGGACTTTGTTTCCTGCACACTTGAGTAACATTGTTAGATCACAAATAAACTTAACTTTGAATCCTTTGCCAATATCAAAACAAGGTTCGATATGGTGCTTCCTGCACCAACAGATATGTCCTCGTTTCACTAGCCTTGGATCAAACGGCTGTGACCCATCGAGCAAAACTATACATGAAGTCATGGCTAGAGGTCGCCGCCTTACTCCTATCATTTCTCTAGTCGCTGCCATCTTTGAGTTTGTTGTCTGCTCTACTCCTTATCTATAATTGCGACCTACGATCTCCCCCATGTATGTTCCACAACCTTTCCCCCTTAGTTTCCCCTCCTGATGGGTGAGCTCCTTTAGTAGCTCCTTCCTCCATGTTGGTCCTGGGACGGGCTGGCGGGGGCGCTGGGGGGCGAGCGTTTCACCTTTTGAATCCTTTAGTAGCTCCTTGGTACGAATGCACCTGGTCCACAGTGACTGGTGGGCAATGTGTTGAGGCACACATAGAGTGTGACATTTAGCCATACTACAGGATTAAGATCCCAAAATCTGATCAAGTTCCTTGTTCACCTCCTCTCGCATGTCCAATTTCCAAAAACTTCATAACCTCCTCTCGGATTCTTTGATTTTGCTCTGCCCCAAAGTGCCTCCTTTTCTGACTGACCGAGCTTCTAGGAGGATGTTCAAGTGGACGTCATTACCATCAAACGGACTCCCATGATCTCCTTGGCTGACTAAGCAAACACGTCATGATAGTTGACCAGATATCTTATCAGCTTCTCCTTTAACTCCGGAGGAAGATCGGCCAAGATTCGGGTGACTCCATCTTCTTGTCGAGGATGAAGTTGCACCTCCTCTTGCTTATTTGGTTGGCATGGCTCTTCCTTCTCTTCAGAAGAACGAGGTCATTCGAGGCAACTTGGAGGGTTTCTTGGATCTTCCTATATTAAGAGAATTCGTTCGAATGACATCCACATAGCATCTTATAAAAGCCAATTAGTTGCCTCAAACTTCTCCAACCTAATCCCTAATCAGAAACTTGATCTTTTGGTAGTAGGTTGAGACCACGACTTGGAAGTATTTAGTGTCTTACCACAATAAACAGTGTATGCCTTGTCCTCTCTAGCTGCTCCTCTCTTCCAAGGACAAAGGGAGACATATTTGCTCGACTGGTTGTACTGGATGCACATGTAAAGTCGAATAGCGGTGTGACTATCGGGTATAACTCCTCTTCTTCAATCTACATCTGATCTAGAGCTTCCTTGAAAATAATGTAAACCGAGCTCCCTGTGTCAACGAAAATCTGCTTCACAGTATAATTAGCTATTAAAGTCTCAATTACCAGAGCGTCTTCGTGAGGGGCCTCCACCCCTTCCAAATCCTCCGGACCAAAAGATATAGTAGGTTGGTTCTTCGTTCCTTGTTGGTCCCCATTGAATAATACTCGAGCAAGCATGTATGAGTCTTTCAGGCTTGGTTAAAGTCTCCGCCTTTTTGACCATCGGAGATCATACCCATAGCCCCATTTGACGAGTCCCGAGCAGGTACTTTTCCCTTTTCCTTATCTCTGGGAGGCATCGGGGTCCGTCTTCATTTGCGAGGTGATTGGGTATACCTCTTGTGATACTCCTGTTGGGACTTGATCGTACGGCTAGAGGGGGTGAATAGACGTTGCCCCCAAATCAATCGCTCTCTTTCTACATGTGTTAGTTACGTAAGCAAAATAATATAAACTAAAACTAACAACTAGAAGAGACAAACTGATTTACGTGGTTCGGAGATAAATCTCCTACTTCACGGTTGTCCGTAATGTGGACTATCCCGATCAGTCGGTGGATGAGTCCCCGGAAGACCTCCATCTAGCTCGCATAGCTCCTTATGGGCGGAGAAACCTCGTCACAACCCGTAACACACACCTGAGCACTTAGTTTACTAATTGGCCTTTAACCAAAGTCAATTTCGTCAACCCTAGCTAGCCAAACCGAGCTCCCTTAAATAGAGCTCCTAGCTGAACTAGTCATTACCAGTCGTCTGGTGCCAACACCAGTTGACTACTCCGTCCAAATTCGAACGTTGCAACCTAACGTTCGAATTTCAGCCGATACCAGTTGACTGCTCAAAAGATCAGTCGACTGATCTTTCTGTGAACTCTATCAGTCGACTAATCCCATACCAGTCAACTTTCCAAATCCAAAACCTAGGATTTCGGCCCTGAGAACATTCACTCAACACTCGTCCTCGCTCGACCAACCTAGACCTAGCCTTCTAGCCTCCTCCATCAGCCTCGCGTCCCTTGGATGCCTCTCCATCATTCATGACTTGCCTTCTAGAGCTTCCTTCGGCCTCGATCCTTATTGTCGGTCTTTCTTTGCGAAGACTTAGCCTTCTAGTCTCCTCCTTCAGCCACTCATCTCTTGAATGTCTTTCTATCCTTCACGTCTTGCCTTCTGGAGCTTTCTTCGGCCTCAGTCCTTAACTTTCATCATTTGCCAAGATCCCACTTGAACTTTCCTTGTTGTGTCTGTATTCTGCACACTCATAATGCATATCAAATATAGCAATAAATCTAACTTAAACCTTTGCCCAAACATCAAAATCTAGGACACCTAGATTGCTCCAACAACTCTTTATCTCCCAATCGATCTGCTTCGGATGAATGTTGCTAAGGTTTGGGAGAATACCTCGACTTGTGTCTGGCTTCCTCCGCAGTCTTTCGAAAACAATTGTTGAGGTTGTAACACTCTTCAGTCGAATGAGTCATCGACCGATGATACATGCTGAAACACTTCTTACTTTTTGGGGCCCCATGATCGGCCCCATGATCGGCCCCCTGCTCGGCCGGTGTTGCTGTGTCAATGGTCTGGATTGCCTTTTTCCCTTGGCGGTCTTGGTGCTAATGAAAAAATTTGATGGACCCAAAATAGACTGTCACGAATGTGGGTCTCAAATTTAGATGTATAAAAATGCCGGGAACACTTTTTGCAATCAAAATATGAAAATGTAGTAAAGGGGCCACAGGTCGTATTTTTCCTCGGGACTAGTTGAGATGGTTTGATTCGATGCTTGTAATTATGTGTCGTTTGTGAATTTGGGTTTCGAATAAATATGAGTTTGGTTTCAATTAGAATGAAAACTCAATGAAAGGAATAAAAAACTTAACCATGGAACTTAACCAATGAACTCAAACAAATTGGAGCTTAATTGCAACTTAGTCTAATTCAGAAAGCAAATCTGATTCACGACAAAACAATTACTAAGCTATGAAGCAACAGAGTTAAATTCAAGACAGACCAAATGCAAGCAATCTAAAACCATAGTAATACAAATCCATGCCAAGATTTCACTTGATACAAAGTGCAAGCAAATTAACAAACTTGATACCAAGACGAGAACAATGGATGTGCCAAAGATTTGAATTAGCTACAGCAATTGTAGCCGATTAACTCAGCTTGAAGGCTAGGCTAACAAGGAAAACATTTGCAGAATTCTATGAAGAAATTCCGAAACTTGAAGACTGATAAAAGCAGGTACAAGTTTAATTCAGAGTCTCACAAGATCAGTTGAGATTAAATGCATAAACTATGCTTGAAAAGAAATCCAACTAATTCCAATTGATATTTAGAAAGTGGGCTGATAATTCAAAAACGTTGCCGCAATTTGACACACACCAAGTTGCTGAATTTCAGAAATGCAGGGAGAATAAAGTGGATGCAGTAAGACAGATTCGAATGCAGAAATTAACACAACAACCAAAATAAATTGCTCAAATCTACTGTTCATATAGAATTCAAAAGAGCTCATGTTCCATTTACAACTTTAGAATTGAGACTGAAACTACAACACTGCATGCAATAAGACTGAAACTGACAAATTCAGACTAGTAGAATTCACAATCTAATGCTGAATTTCAGAAACTGATACTCAGAATTTAATTCCAAATGCTATGGAAATGAAACAATCTCCAATGAAAATTCAGAAGAAAAACCAAGGTTAGATGATTCTCAATTCAGATACTATCAGTTGATACTCAGAACATGAACTGAATTGCAGAAGATTGAAACTGAATTTCTGTAATTATGGATGCGCAGACATTGGAAAATGAAAGCAGGGAAACTAATACACTACAACCAAATGCATAAACAAATTGATCAAATGGAGATCTGATGCAATGGTTCACCAACCAAGAACCTCTTCATGTGCTGGAATAGAGAACACAGAAATAAATTGGGGGAATGCAGAAACCAAACTAAAAATGCAGAAACTAAGGGTTGATGTGCAGAATTAACTCAAGCTGACCAAAAGAAAATTCCGAAATGAAACTAAATATGAAACAAACTTGGATCAACTAGATTCACACACTAAATATGATCTCTAATTGCAGGGAATAAACTAAACACTAAGCGAATTGAAAACAAGCTGAAAAATTCGAAACTGAACTGAAATTGCAGAACAGAGTAAAAGACTGATATGCAGCTGATACGCAAGAACTAAAATAGGAAATCAACTGAAATTGAACCCAAATGTTCACTAAACAATTCCCTAACTACTTAACTTAAAGATTGAACCCTAATTTAAGTTGGAACAATGCAGTAAACGAAGTTAACTAATCTGAAACAAAGACAGAAACAAAACACTGTAGAATTCGAAAATTATAGCTAAACAGAAATTACAATAAGAAATCTAAACCCCAATCCTTCCCTAGCTCAATGTACTCCTTGTTCGTCACGCAAGGGTGAGCCTCGAACCCCTAAGCTCAACAAATCAGTGGAAGAACGACCTCTGTGAAGCAATCCAGCTCACAGTCTGAGCCAAGCTGAATTCCCAATCAATTCCCTCAATCTTGCCTTGTCCAATCGCGCGGATGGTGTGGGGATGAACCAAACACTCCAGGGAACCCCTCTGAACTGCTCGGGTGGATGGAGGATTGAACAAAACCACAATCGAAGCAATCGAAGGCAGAGCCGAGGAAACCCTCACTCGGCTCTGTTTTGGCCAATTCGGAGCTGGAACTTCACGACAGCAGCTTCCCAAGGATCTAGCACTCGATCTAGGTGAGAAATTGAGTGGTCGCACCCATTGAATTGAAGAAAAACTACTGAAGAACAAAGAACAACGAAGAAGGAAGTTGCGGCGAGGAAGACGCGACAAGCTGAAGAGCTGGGAAAATTTCCTTAAGTACATAAGAATGGACGGCCCAGATTGATGAGAGGAGATCCAATGGCTGATCTTGCTCTGATTTAAGCCAAACTTTGATGATGATGATTAGGGGTCAGGATCTGCATTGTGGTAGCTCGGATCCTCTAGATGTGCAACGGATGGTCCAGATCAACCTAATCTTTGAATGGACGATCTAGAGCCCTCCGAGCTTGATCCAATGGTTGAATGAGCTCTGATTGGGATGAAACCTTCAGATCTTGATCAGAGTGGTTGATCAACCCTAACCCTAGCTCGGATTGCTTCAGATGGTCCCAGATGGCTCAAATCTAGCCGTTCTTGAATCGGACGGCCCAGATTAATCCAAAGCTTGATAACTCGATCCGGGTCCACTTCCGACTCAAGTTTGATCCAGATTGCCCTAGGTCCATGAACTTTTCATGCCTACAAAAATAGATCAAAAATTTAGTGGCCAAATAATCAAAATATGTGTAAATTTATAATTAAGTCCAAAATAAGAGGAAGTTCTAAAACCTAGGGTAAATTCACAATTAAGCAAGTAAAACATGGGCCAAACATGAATTTTAGCATGTAAAATAATCAATAAAATGGTACTTATCAATACCCCGGGAGAACCTCTTTAGCCCAAGTGGGAGGGAGTGGAGCCTTTATGTTAGGATAAGAAAGTGGCGGACTGGGCAACCCCATATCTTTCTTTCGGGAGAAGTACACCTCTTTGACATTTACGTGCTTCACTGAGCTTCCCAACAAGTCATCCAAGTTGACTGGAGACTTCATTCCTAGGGATCGAAAAACTCCCCTTTTGCTAGTCCTTGAGTGAAAGTACTCACCAGAATTTTTGATGTGGTAGACAGAACGTCCCATGCCACCCAATTGAAGCGCTAAATATAGTCTTTCAGTGTCTCCTTGACCTTCTGCTTGAGGCAGAATAAATTGAGCAGTGTTTTATGGTACCACCTACTACTTGAGAAATGGTGCAAGAAGACTATTTTGAATTCTCCAAAGGAATTGATAGAAGCATTAAGGCAGTCTCTTGAACCACCTTTGGGATGACCCCGAAAGAGTATTAAGAAATACTCTGCACTTCACGCTATCGGTGTATTGGTGCAGAAGCACTGCATTTCAAACTTGCACACATCATCCTCGAGATTTGACATACCATTATACTCTCCCATCTTGGGTGGTCGGTAATGATGAGGCAGCGGGTCCTCCATGATTCCTTGAGAGAATGGTGATGCATCATAGTTCACCAATGGATTAACACACACAACCATTCCTCGCCCAAGGTCTTTAGTGGGTGTGATGGAGGTTGTGGAGTGTGCCTTCAGAGTCATTCCTAAAGAATCCCCTATTTCACTATGGGGCATCTTGGTAGGTTGAATTTGATGCGACTTATGAGCCGACTTCCTCTCCATTGCTACCAAAACTCCCTTAGAAGTCACTTGTTGTACTAGTTGATGTTCCAATACCCCTGTGATAGGGCTACTAATATCCGGTCCAACTCTTCTTGGGTAAGAGTTAAAATTGTGGCTTTGCTTGTATCCTCCATATGAACTCCTAGCTTTTGGTTGAGGTCGTTTCCCACAGACAGTGCCAAAGTATTCCGGAAGTAGAAGTGTAGGCAAACGATCGATTGGTAATGATGGGTCGATCATTGACTTGGGGTGAGACACGTGGAGTGGGAGATATCTGGGAAGGACCGACTGCGAGCCACAACCTATAAAAAGCACAAACTCCAGAAACAGAGAGTTAGAATGACATCGAGAATGTCCCAGTGGTTGCCACTCTGACACTCAAGTCAGAACTTAGAAGTGTACAAAGAATCGTAGTGAGGGAGAGACAGAGAGTTTAGATGTCCAGAAAAACCTATCTTCTTCCAGTGATGCCTTCTTTCTTTATCCTCCCTCTCCTGACCATTCCCCTCTCTTGGCATTAAAGATCAATCCATCAATAAAGTCACCATTATGATAGTCATTAAAGTCTATTATTACCATACATTTCAATTATTATGATCCTTTAATATCTTTCTTGTGCATTAAAACATCTTTATTATTCTTTAACCTTCTTATGCTCCGGCTCTCATCATGAGCATTTGTTGCCCTCCTTATAACATACTAGATGGAAATAAGCTCACATGCTTGAATTCACTCAAGACAATTATTACTTGCTCAGGAGGAATCGTCCGCTCGATAGAGACTCTCCTCAATCAGGTTCAAGCTAACATCTTACCTAGGAGACTCCACCCTATTAGACCGTTAGGAAAAGTTTATGACAGAATACTAAATAAAATTATCTGAAGAATTTTAAAAATGAAAGATGCATGCTAGCATAGTGTATATTGAAATAATTAAAGATAGTATGAGGATTTAATGATGAGAGTGAGAACTTTAAGTAGATTATCTAAAATATTTCCTATAAAAATAGGATTTCATCGAAGATCAACTATAAGTTAAAATTTGTGGCCTTATCATATTCGTACATAGATTATAGTTGGATGCCCTGTCATTAACTGAAGGTTAATACTAAAGGTCACTAATCTCATATTATTCCAGTCCTGACCTTAGCTTCTATATGATCGAGGTTAGAATGTGTACTTGTGATTACTAGATTGTAGTTTGGACTTTACCACTGATCTCAATGTAGTAATATCTTTGTTGAATTACTAAGAATTATTCTTCATTGGCCATAATAATTCTGTGATTTTCAATGCTAAAACTATTAAACATGATTTAGGTATCTTAAAACACTTTCCAAACTAATACTAACATATCACATACAAGAGCACATGGAAGAAGTACCATATGCAAACACACATCGATTACCTAGAAACTCTAAAACGGAAAGAACAAAATATGAGGAAACAAACATCTATGTGACGACATTAGAGCATGTTGCCTATAACAAAAATAACAACCAAGCCTTATCCCACTAAGTGGAGTCGACTATATGGATCCTTCTATGCCCCTATTATATCATCATCTATATTTAAATAAAATTTATCTTATTTTATTGTTGTCAATCAAGTCATTTTTGGTCTTCCTCTCCATCGTTTAATGTACACATTTATCACATCGCCTAACAGGGATATTTATTGGTCATCTAAGTACATGTTCGTACAATCTCAAACGTGTCTCTCGAAGTTTTTCCTCAATAGATGCAACTCCGACTTTCTCTCTAATGCTCTCATTTCCTATTCTGTCCATCCTTGTCCACACATCCACCTTAACATCCTCATCTCTGCAACTTTCATCTTTTGCTCATGTGCCCGAGTCATAGCCCAATATTCAACACCATATAACATAGCAGATATAACTGTTATTTTGTAGAACTTCTCTTTAAATTTTAGAGATACTTTACGATTACATAAAACACCTAATTATATTAACAACAATTTCAACCATCTTGCTTGTATTCTATATAAGACATTTCTCTCAATCTCTCCATCACTTTACAAAAAATGATTTTAAATACTTAAAGCTCTCGGTTTTAGATAACTCATCATCTTCTATCTTAACAATTGACTCATTACGTCTAATATTGCTAAACTTAAATTTCATATATTCTACTAAGCCTAAAACCATTCACTTCTAATATTTTCCGTCAAGATTTTAGTTTAGCATTTACTCCTTCACGTGTCTCGTCTATTAAAATAATATCATCTACAAATAACATGCACCATGGAGCATACTGCCTAATGTATGAAATTAAGACTATCCTTTGGAAATGAACACAATTGTATAGCGACTTAGGCGGCGTGGTCTATTCACTTTACAACCTATAGTTTTATCATTATATCCTTGATTTTGTGTCTAAACATGTCACTGTTGCCATACAGATTCACTTTTTTTTTTAATATTGAGATTTCATATTTATTGATCTTCTAGAAGATTTGCTTTATCCTCCACGTATCAGGAGAAGTTATGGCACTCCTTGTTAGGTCTCAAGCATCTGTTCAAGATCTCAAGATATTGTCAGAAGCCATCAAAGCTGATGGTGGTGCAGAGGTGAGGTCGTCTTTCCTCGTTGTCACACTCAGACTGAGCCAAACATCGTCACTTAAATTTTGTTCTTAAAATTTGAATTTAGTCATACATCTGGATTCTAAAAGTGCGCTTTGTTTGTGTTCAGGCAATAAGCCTGAGAATTGCTAAGCAGTATATCAAAGCATTTAGTCACATAGCAAAGGAGGTATACAATCAAATTTTAAAATAATTCATTGAAATCCTTTGACATGCAAGAGTTTTTTATTTACATCGATTCATCTTTGTGCATGGGACTACCCTTCTACTCTCGAGTGTCATCCAAAATCCTTATTCCATGATAACTCAGGCTCTAGCAATATACAAGTAGCTCATGTTGGTTACCAGTGAATGGAAAAAGAGGTGGAGAAGAAAGAGACTCCATTGTGAATGCGACTTTAGTCCCACATTGAGAGCTTCAAGGTATATTGGTTGATTTAAATGGATTCACAAGTATATTAGTTATGAACAAATGCATAGGGAGAAACTCTCTCTCATGTGTGAGTGCGCGCGCGCACGACCTGCACGTGTCGAATGCAAGATAGGTGGAGGCAAAATTTGTTAGGCGAATGAACCGCTATTTTGCCACCTAAATAATTTTTTACTTGTTGCTCAAATGTAATGGATGCATTAATTGATAATTAATGTAGAATCTGTAACCTCCAGGCGTTTTGATCTAGACGGGTTAATGCGCAGTAACTCCAAACGTTTTGATCTGAATGGTTAATGAGTAGTAAATGATGTTAATTCGGTCATTAATTACTGCATGGATCTAAGTAATATATAAAAAGGTTGTGACCAAGAGCAAAAGAAGGAAGGAAAAGAGCAAAAATTTTCTTTCACCTTCGTTCCCTAAATCTTCCATGTGTTCCCGCTCGATAGATTACCCATGGTAGCAATCGGGTGCTCTCTTAGTTCGCCACGAGCGACAAGTACTGCTTGGTTGTGTACGTGGTTCCACTGTTATATCCTAGGAAACAGACACCCATCTTAACCTCAAAGCACAGTCAAAGGAGGATAAATATATTTTAAGGAAATTGCATTACGCATGCTTCAACAACTCTTCTTTTCCAACTCGAGAGTCTCCATCTCGGGAGTCTCCAACTCGAGAGTCCAACTTGGGAGATTCAGCTCGGGAGATCCAGCTCGGGAGTCTGTACTTGGACTCTGGAGTTTGCACTTTGCATATAAGGCAGTTCAGGCCACTCAATAGATAAGTTAAAATTAATCATACAATTTTAATTTAATTTATTATCTCTAAAATATCTCCAACAGTCTTAAAACATATTTGATTCTGTTGAGATGACCACGGAAAGTGTTGAGGTGAAATAGACTCATCACCAGATCCCTTCCACCCTGATTGGGAATGTTCCAATCAACCATGGGGAAAAATCAGAGAAATTCACTGGGTTGAACTTCAAGAGGTGGCAACAGAAAGAAAGAAGAACTTCACTGGGTTGAAATTAATGAGTAGTAAATAACGTTAATTCGGTCATTAATTATTATATGGATCTAAGTCCTATATAAAAATAATGTGACCAAGAGAAAAAGAAGGAAGGAAAAGAGCAAAAATTTTCTTCCACCTTCGTTCCCCAAATCTTCCATGTGTTCCCACTCGATAGATTACCCGTGGTAGTAATCAGGTGCTCTCTCAATTCGCCACGATCAACCAGTGCTTGGTTGTGTACGTGGTTCTGCTATTATATCCTGAGAAATAGACACTCATCTTAATCTCGAAGCACAGTCAGAGGAGGACAAATATATTTTAAAGAAATTGCATTAAGTAGGCTTTATCAACTCTTCTTTTCCAGCTCGGGATATTCAGCTTGGGAGTCCAATTCGGGAGAACCAGCTCGGGAGATCTAGCTCGAGAATCTGTACTGACTCTGAAGTTTGCACTCTGCATATAAGGCGCTCAAGTCACTCAATAGATAAGTTGAAATTAATTATATAATTTCAATTTAATTTATTATCTCCGAAATATCTCCAACAGTCTTAAAACTTATTTGATTCTATTGAGATGACTACGGAAAGTATTGAGGTGAAACAGACTCATCACCAGACCCCGTTCGTCTCTATTGGGAATGCTTTAATCAACCATAGGGGAAAACTAGAGAACTTTGCTGGGTTGAACTTCAAGAGGTGGCAACAGAAGATGCTCTTTTACCTGACCACGCTCAATCTGGCTCGATTCTTGACTGAGGACCCTCCCAAGCATGCTGAGAATGCTGATGTAGAGGCTTGGACTCATTCTAAATACCTATACCGAAACTACATCCTCAACTTCCTTGCTGACTCGTTGTATATTGTGTGCAACATGAAGAGAACGACTAAGGAGCTCTGGGAGTCCTTGGACAAGAAATACTAGACGGAGGATGTAGGGGCTAAGAAGTTCATCATGGGCCGATTCCTGGACTACAAGATGGTGGACTCTAAGATGGTGATCAGCCAAGTTCAGGAGCTTCAGGTGATCCTGCATGAGATCTACTTATAAGGTATAGTTCTGAGTGAACATTTCAGGTAGCAGCAATCATTGAGAAGCTGCCTCCCGGCTGGAAGGAGTTCAAGAACTACCTGAGTCACAAGCGGAAGGAGATGAATGTGGAGGAACTCGTTGTTAGACTTCGCATCGAAGAAGACAACAAAGATTCAGAGAGAAAGTTATTCTCTCAAGCCACTATGAAAGCTAACGTGATCGATCACGATCAAAGTTTGAAACGGAAGAATTCTAAATCTTCCAAGATGAGACCCAGAGGAGGCATAAGAAAGAAGTTCTCTGGGAAGTGCTACAACTGTGGCCGAGTTAGTCACAAATCTTCGAAATGTAAAAAATAGAAGAAGAAGAAGCATGATACTGGTGCCACCAGACATGTGTCATGCAATAAAGAACCTGATGTGTTCAAATCTACGACAATGGTGGATCGATACTGGTGCCACCAGGCATGTGTGCTGTAATAAAGAACTACTCCATAACTTTGAAGAAATAAGTGGAGATAAGCTGTTCATGGAGAACTCAGCAACCTCGGACATCATGGGTCAAGAAAAAGTGGTACTGAAGATGATCTCAAGCAAGAACCTTACTCGAACCAATGTGTTGCATGTTCCGGAGATTCGAAAGAATTTAGTGTTCAGATCATTATTAAGCAAACATGACTTTCGCATAGTGTTTGAGTCGGATAGAATTGTACTATTTAATAATTGAATGTTTGTGGGAAAAGGGCTATGTATCATATGAACTTTTTAAGCTCGATGTAATAGTCATTATGTCTAAGATAAATAAAATTGAAAGCTCATCCACTTATATGCTTGAGTCTTCACGATTGTGGCATAATAGACTAGGACATGTGAACTACGATGTGCTACGTAGATTAATAAACATACAAAGTATACCTACATTCCAGCCTTGACCTGAAACACAAGTGTGAGACTTGCGTTGAAGCGAAATTGACAAGGTCATTCTTTCAACAAGTTGAAAGAAACAATGAACCACTCGACCTAATTCATACTAACGTATGTGACCAAAAAGGTATACCTAATTCACACTAACCATGAACTCTTAAGGAAATGATGAATGTTCTTCTATTAATCTCTGGGCTGCCAGACTCCATGTGGGAGGAAACTGTGCTAATAGCTAAGTACCTTATAAATAAGGTACCTCGAAAGAAAATAGGTAAAAGCCCTTATGAGTTATGAAATAAAAGACGATCATCCTATAAATATTTGCAAGTGTGGGAGTGTCTTGTCAAAGTTTTGGTATCTGATCCAAAAAGGATTAAGATAGTTGATTGCATATTTATCGGATATGCACATAACAGCAGTGCATATCGGTTTTGTGTATATGAGTCACAATTATCGAATATACACAAGAACATGATAATAGAATCGAGAAATATCTAATTCTTCAAGCATGTATTTTCGTATAAGACTCGAGAGGATGTTAGGCCCTCAAAACGGGTGTATAAAATACCAGAGAAAGAAGAAGATGATGAACCAATTGAGGTGGAGCCTAAATGAAGTAAATCTTATGGAACAAATTTCATCACTTTCATATTGGAAAGTGACCCCCAAAATTACTCAGAAGTAGTAAACTCTTCTAAGGGACCTCATTGGAAAGAGATAATTGCATCTGAGATAGAATCTATCTTGCAAAATCACACTTGGGAACTTATATTAGATCTTCCTCCGGGGAGTAAACCACTAGGTTACATGTGGATTTTCAAGAAGAAAATAAAATCAGATGACACAATTGATAAGTATAAAACTAGATTGGTAATTAAAGATTACCGACAACAAGAAGACCTTGATTACTTTGATACATATTCTCCGGTGTCGATAATAACTTCCATTAGAGTGTTGTTGGCTATTGCTGCTTTATGGAACCTAGAAATATATCAAATGGATATAAAGATGGTCTTTCTAAACGAGGATTTAGAAGAGAACATTTACATGGAGCAACCTAAGGGGTATTCTGTGCCAAAATAGAATAACAATGTTTGTAAATTGGTGAAGTCGTTATACGACTTGAAATATGCTCTAAAGCAATGACATGAGAAATTTGATAATTTCATGAAGGAAGGTGGATTCAAAATAAATGAATGTGATAAATATGTATACACGAAAGCCACAGAGAATGACTTTGTCATCTTGTGCCTATATATATTTGACATACTTACCATTAGGAGTAATGATAAGATAATTATATCCACTAAAGACATGTTGAACTCAAGATTTGACATGAAAGACATAGGTCTAGCTGATGTGATTTTAGGAATCAAAATTCTTAGAACAGCAGAAGGACTTGTTCTTAGTCAGTCTCATTACATGGACAATATTTTTGAAAAATTCACCAATAGTGTTACTTCGATGGAATGAACGCCGATAGATACACGCCATCATCTATCAAAAAATTAAGGAGAAAGTATTTCTTAGGTTGAGTACGCTCGGGTGATTGGATGTTTAATGTACTTGATGAATTGTACAAGACCAGATTTAACTTACACAGTAAGTAAACTGAGTAGAGACACGAGTAATTCCAGTGTTGAGCACTGGAAAGGGATAACAAGAATATTTAGGGGGCGTTTGGTTTGCATTTTCCAGTCTGTTTTTCATTTTCATTTTCTGTAGAAAATGCGATTTTCTGGAAAACATGTTTGGTTTGCATTTTCCAGCTTTGTTTTCCAGAAAAAACATAGCGTTTTCTGGAAAACTGGAGAATGAAAAAAAGTCATTTTCTAAAAAACTAGAAAATGCGATTTTCTGGAAAATGAAAATAGAAAATGACACAAACCAAACGCCCCCTTAGGTACTTGAGGTATACATGTGGAAATGGACTACACTATATGAAATACCCTACTCTGATCGAAGGATACAGCAATGCGAGTTGGATATCTGACGTAAAAGACACGAGTCTACGAGTGGATATGCATTCACTCTGGGAAGTGCGACTATTTCATGGAAATTTTCTAAGCAAACCGTGATAACCAGATCCACGATGGAGTTTGAGTTTGTAACTTTTGACAAATGTGGTGAAGAGGCTGAATGACTATTGAAATTCTTAGAAGATGTTCCGAGATGGCCGAATCCTGTGTCTACAAGTTGCATACATTGCGATAGTCAATCGGCAATTGGTCGAGCACAAAATCATCTGTATAATTGTAAGTCTAGATATATACGTCAGAGACATAATATCATTAGACAACTACTCTCAACTGAAGTTATCACTGTTGACTATGTAAAGTCAAAGGATAACTTAGCAGATCCGCTAACTAAAGGGTTAAATCGAGAGTTAGTTGCAAGCTTATCAAGAAGGATGAGTTTGGTGCAGATGAAAAATGTTGGTGCAAAGGAAATCCAACCTATGCAGACTGGAGATCCCAAGAACTAGGTTCAAAGAAGCAACCTAATTATACTGACAAAGTTGCTCATTGTAGGGAAACGACCTAGTGGAACAGGATGGAGGTTAAGCATGCGACTTTTAATGATCCAATAGAGTTATATGGAAAATTCTTAAGAGATCACTTATGTGAGAAAGAAGTGGGGACGCTTCGAATAGAATTGAAGGTACAATTTTTAGAACTTTTCACAGAACCAGGCGTGTTCATGGCCAAGAATGAACACACTCATGAGAATTGAGATGTATCAAGGAGAGTCTTGACTAAGATATGTCAATGCTTACACGAATGACAGCACAGTTCAAAGACATTGTGTTTACTGTCAGCCAGTAAGTAAATAGATCTTCACAAGAGAAGGTTCAAAGGATGAAACCTATCTATCCTATATTGGACTCAACTGTTGAATGCTATCACATGCTCTGTTTTTATTCATGTGAGTGATTATTGGATACAAGTGAATGGAAAAAAGGTGAAGAGGAAAGAGATTCCATTGTGAATGAGATTTTAGTCCCACATTGGAAATTTCAAGGCATATTAGTTAGTTTAAATTGATTCACATGCATGTTAGTTGTGAACAAATGCATGGAGAGAGACTCTCTCTCATGCGTGGGTGCGCGGAGGGAGTGCAAATCTAAGACCCGAATTTGCACTGAACCAAGTTAACTCGTATGCGAGTACGACCTGTGCGCATCGAATGCAAGACCGGTCGAGACAAAATTTGTCCAAGCGAATGAACCACCATTTTGCTACCTGAATAATTTTTTACTTGTTGCTAAAATGTAACAGATGTATTAATTGATTAATGCAGAATCTGTAACCTCCAAACGTTTTGATATAGATGGATTAATGCACAGTAACTCCAGACATTTTGATCTGGATAATTAATGAGCAGTAAATGACGTTAATTCGGTTATTAATTACCGTATAGGTCTAAGCCCTATATAAAGAGGTTGTGACCAAAAGCAAAAGAAGGAGGGAAAAGTGCAACTGTTTTCCACCTTCATTCCATAAATCTTCCATGTGTTCCCACTTTGTAGATTACCCGTGGTAGCAATCGGGTGTTCTCTCAGTTCAACACGAGCGACCAGTGCTTGATTGTGTACATGGTTCCATTGTTGTACCCTGGGAAATAGACGCCCATCTTAATCTCGAAGCACAGTCGGAGAACGACAAATCTATTTTAAAGAAACTGTATTACGTAGGCCTCAGCAATTCTTCATTTCCAGCTCGGGAGTATTCAATTTAGGAGTTTGCACTTAAACTTTGGAGTCTACACTCTGCATACAAGATAGCTCAGGCCACTTAATAAATAAATTAAAATTAATTATATAATTCTAATTTAATTTATTATCTCCGATATCTTTAATCATTTAATCCTGCCAATCTCTCTACTTCCTTTGTAGAAAGTTCCTATTCAAAAACCTCGGTCAATAACCCTCAAAAGCCCACCAAGGGATTGATTAACCTTCTTACTCTAGAGTCAACTCAATCATTTTTTTGCAAGTCAAAGAAGCATGACCTTCTAGTTCTGAATTCTGATGTAGTAATTTTGACATCTATTTACTTTTTTTTATGAGGTCTAATCTAGAAGGAAAATAATATGCTTAGTGAAAAATATCAAGAAAAAACTTAACGAATAACGTGACATTTTATATACAACGATCCTCGACGGATTTATCATGCCCTTCAGGATATAGTTTGATTCGAGACAGCGGCCTCCGATCGTCGATGGTGTTCGAGTGATAATCGGACGTGTGCATTCAAAATGTCACTTTATTCATTGAATGTTTCATTAAATTTTTTCACCGAGTGTATCAGAGCTCAATCTAGAATTTGAAATGGACAATAACTCAGGCACTCGGTTATCTAAATGTGTTGTGCAAATACACTCGGTCATCTAGAGTTCTTTTGTTGATTAATCTCACTATAAATTCTTACACAACAGTACATCGAAAATATTGACTATGTATGTTGCAGAGGTATATTGTCAATTATACTTAGATTTGTAGAATATACTTAGCAATAGGTATGGCAATGGAGTGGGATAAGATAGATTTGTCATTCTTATCCCTGAACCTAAATTATAATCCCACACTCGTATCCGATTTTGTTTAATAGAGAAATTCCCGCCTTGATTCCTGAGGAGATTTAATCCCCATATCGGCTCCGATCCCAGCTTGAAACGCCTGTTGACTTAGTCAAAAATATTTTCAATTTTAAACCTTTTTCATAAAAGGATTAATACAAGAAATTAATTATAAAAAATTATATAATATAATATAATATAATATTATTATCATTATTATTATCTAGGTGGGTTCAAGGATAGAGATAGCATTCTCGTACCCGTCCCATTTAACTTGTTGGGATTTTAAAAATCTCATAACCTAAACTTGAATCCAAAAAAAAAAACTCCTCGAATCCACCTCTATTTCATATGTTTCCCGTATAATTATAAGAGCAATGATAGGAAGAGTGAAAATGGAAGAGTAAAAATCATAGTGAATAATGTGGTATGACGTGACACTTTACATGCACACGTCCGATTATCGCTTGGACACCATCGGCGGCCGGCCGCCGCCCCGAATCAAACTATACCCTGAGGGGCACGGTGAACCCGTCGGAGATCGTGCATGCAAGCAATGGCGTAGCCAGGAGCGTCGACAGCCCTGGGCTAAATTACGAGAGGCAGTTTGACTCATGACTGATTATATTATTATTGGAGGACATAAGAAGTCGATTACTTGTGTCGGAGAACACAAGAAGTCGATCACTAGTGTCGGAGAATATTGTCGATAGTGATAGTGATGATTGACAATCACCATCATTTAAAGGGTTGAATTAAGTTCAATATATTAATCCTAAATCTTAAAAATTATTGGACTATACTGAATATTTACCTAAAATTTGCTAGGGTGCACTGGGCTGGGCTTCATATTTTAGCTTTAAATCCTAAAAATTATTGAACTATATTAAATATTCACCTAGAAATTATTGGGCTGCACTAGGCTAGAGCCCAGTGTAGCCCACCCTTGGCTACGCCCTTGCATGCAAGATGCCACGTCTTTCACTATGATTTTCACTCTCCTATTTTTACTCTCCCACTCATTATTCTAATTTTAAACTCATGAATAAAATTATCATCCCTACTTAGCAAGCACTTTAGCTTTGAAAAGCAAAAATTCTTAATAATAAACAAGCGGCAGAAATCGCGGCCCGATCTGTGACAGACCATAAATGGACTGGGCCTTGTTATATAGTAAAAGCTTCTGGCCGTCGAATGGATCGGGTCTCGAGTCAACACGGTATAAAATTCGGGCTGAAGTGATACGGTGAATGAGTTGAGCGAAGGGGGTTGTGGAGGGAGATGAGCAGCAGCAGAGCCTTCGGTCTCCTCCAGCAATGGCGTGCCCCTTCTGGCAAGCTGCCCTGGGGAAGGATTGGAACGATGAGTTCTCCGTCGTCGCATAAAGGTTGTCGTTACTTTACTCAGCGTCTTCCTCACCAGTCGCCATTTCATCAAACACCCACCTCGCAGTGTCGATGAACGAGCCACCTAGCAAAGCGTTGGCTTTCTTGTCTATTTTTATTTGTTCTTGCACCCAATTCTCCAAACGTAGTCATTTTTTCTTGTTTCAGATGTGTTCGCCGTTTATATATTTGTTGCGTAATTTCGTCGAGCATTTGATGTTTGTACTAGTGTCCTTCGCTGCCTACTTTTATCTGTTGTTCGTCTTGTGGTTACTTTGAGACTCGAATCTCAGAAGCTAATTTTGACACCTCTCCCCGCGTAAATGATTGTTTGGATAGTTTTAAGCAAACTTATTGAGTTTTTCGGATGGGAAGTTTCGATGATAATGAATTTACGCATTTGCTCGTTTTGTTCTGCTTCACGATTCTTAGTGCGAATTATTCATCTATGACCTTTTCTCGTGTTGGATTCTGTGGAACTCTTCATTTTCTTTTCTCGCTGTTGGATTGCTGGTGCTAATTGTTTGAATCGGCATGTTACCATTTTCATCTTATATGTTCCGTATCAGGTTTTGGAATGCGAAGAATGTTCTCCGCTTCATGTCCGGGGTTCGCTAACAAGAATCCGATGAGATCCACTGAGGATGGAAACATCGTTATGGTAATTTTTCTTTGCCAAATTGACCATGAGATGCAACTGGGTATATCCGACTTCTGAAATGCTTTTCTTTATCGATGGCATCTTAATAATTGTAATAATTAAATCTAGTCCTTTATTGCCTCAGTATGAAAACCTGTATTTCGTACTTTGTAGTGCTTATAAGATTGTTGATTTAGTGCCTGCAGCTATTATGTGTGACCCGTTCTCCAAACTTCAATAATTAGTGAAGTTTTCGTATTAATTATTAAGACATAAGAGATCCTTAAATTTGATATCAAACCTGAAAATTTTTAACCCACACTCCTTCCTGTTTAGGTGATAATGAGAGGCCATAGATTCTTTTTGAGTTATTAAGATATTAGTCGTACACCAATAGTATTGTGGTTCTCTTCATGTCTTTTTGAGGACATTTAACTATATTATTGACTTTTGAACCATGGCACGACCTTTTTGTTGTTTCTTTCTTAGTTCTTCTATGGTTTTGGACTGTTATAGTGATAACCATTATCCCACTAATTGGATAGACTCATTTCATCATTTTCTGTTTAAATGCGTTGTATCTTCAGGTGGAACCTTCACTTAAAGATAAAACAACTGGTGCATTTCAGAAGCTACCTATGGTGATGCCGTCTATGAATATTCTTTCCTCAGCACAAAGGAAAGCTAGGAACATCTCTCCTACTAAGGGTAATGCTTCTTGTGATTTTCTCTTAGGTCATATTACAATTTATTGTCATTCAATGAGATGTTTTGCTTATTTAGGTTATTGATAGCCATATGTTCAATCATTTATAGGTATTCAGAACATAGCAAAGCGAGAGAGAAATAAAGGCGCAAAACAACTTGATGCGCTAATGAAAGTTAGATACTATTTTTTTCCTTTTTATTTATGTAAACTCTTTGTGGTCAATAGTATTTTAATCATTTCTCTACTTAAAATTATTTTACAGGAATTAGCTGTTCCTTTAAGACAATACACAGAAACCTTCCCAGACAAGCGACACCTACATCCATATGAAAGATCTCTCATCGAGCTTACTTTTGGTGAAGGAAACTATGAAGTGGTTGTTTAACATTCTTCCTTTTACACTCAACATGAATGATCTAGCGTCATTAATATTCACACTAATTAATTGACACTAGACACCTACTCGTTGATGCAATAGCCTTTTTCATGAGCAACTACTTGTGCACTAAAAAGTGTTTTCTTCACAACTACTATTGACCCAAAACCATATAGTTGCCTTCAATTGTTTCTTTTGCGTGTTCACATTGCCAAGTGCTGAAATTTTTGTTCAAACTCGGATGAATATGCTAAACTTTTCGTCACCGACTGTTTGGTATTTAAAATCCATTATTCGATCCGCTTAATATGTTAAACTTGTCATTGTCAAGTGTTGGATATTTTAATCCCGTGTTCAATTGGCTGAAAATGTATCCTGTTGCAGCTAACTTTTCATATATCAGTTAGGGATGTAATGATAACAAATGCTGTTTTCTTATACTTTTGAAGACAACCTTGCATTCAATGTTGGCGCATCTTAGAAACATGCTTATGTTGTAGTTTCAGGAGACCACACCATTGGTAATATATAACTGGGGTCTAGAATCTAAAGCGTGATAGTTTTATTCCTGTTTGTCTTAGAACCAGTTATTAGCCCTGTTTTAAGTCTTCGACAGGTTTTAAAGGGAGTTCAGTTTGACACTTTTTGAGCTCTTACTGAAATATGACCAGCAAAGTTATTTAAGATGAATCTTCATAAGCAGTAAAGCTTCAGAAGTGTAATAGTTTCTAAGTCTGACCAACTAGAAAACAAAAGTTGTCAATACTCTTCTTGACTTGTATTCATTATTTCATCTTTGGATTCCATGTCTGACTTGCATCATAAACAAATGTAAATGCAGTTCATAATCTTCTGCAAATCTTTTTCAGACATAACTCCTGTCCATGTAATATGTTTTTTTGCCAAAATTAACTTACCATTATAATCATCAAGTTATTTTCTGTGATATAGAATACCTTGTATATGCCAAGAAAGAAAAGTAACACTAGATTTAGAATCTATTCATTCTGTCAAAACCAACAGGTTTCCTCTTCTGATATTTCTCTTTGCACACTTAACTTACAATGTTATATTCCTTAATGCTCATAATGTTCACTATCTCATCAGGTGTTAGAAAGAGTTGATCGTTTGAGGAAGAAGCTTGTTTCTGTTGGAAAGCAGCATGCATCTCTTTGTGCTCAGGTTTGACTCTGTTATAGATTTGTTTTTTTATGTTGAATTATTTGTGCTGTGTCTATGTGTTTGGAGTGAGTCCAAACAAAAGTGAAACAATCCCAAAAATTCTAGAGGCTAGTCTTTAAATTGCCAGGCCTGCTTTTAGGTTTTGGGTTTACATATGTAAATTTACTATCCCAAAAATTCTTATGTTGTGTACTTTTAGGAGTAGAAATGGTACTGCTGTAATCAGATTCATATTTGAAACACAAACTTATGATTTCAGTCAGTTTGCTAGTTATCTGTCATTTGAGTAGATATCATAATATATGTCCCAAAGAACTGCTTTGTAATTTATCACCAGAAACAATTACCGGAATTGAAGTTCATTTCCGATGCACTGTGTTTTCAAAACTTCAATGTTTTTCTGCTCATCTCTCTATGTGTAGTATGATTGCATAGACTGTTATTCAGGTAGCCTCTTTAATCTTGACAGTCCACAACAAAACGTGAAGCAGAAGAGCGACTAAATGAGGTTTGTTCTGATTCAATTTCATTTGTGTATCGCATTCATCTATAGTATTTACTTCTATTTTGCTTCTTGCTTGATGTTCATCATAGATTCACTTCAATTTTTAGGGCCTTAAAAAGCTTGAGGAAGCTTTTCAAGTTGGAAAAACTGCTATTGATGATTTGTTAAATGTTGCTAAGGTAATATGATTTTTTTTTTTACCAAGCATATGTTTATAAATCGGTGACTCGCGAATTTTTTAGCAAGATTTTTTTTGAGGTTCATATCATGATTTCTTATCCAGATTGTGAACATGCTTGACTGCATATATATTAGTATTTACGATACATTAATGGTATAAAACTATGCTGGTTCTCGTGTTCATTAATTTTTGCTTTGCCTTTATTTTGTCTGAGTTTGCTTATACCATTAGCTTTGTAGACTCTGCGTGCGATGCCAGTGGTGGACCTACAAACTCCTACCCTTTGTCTCGTTGGATCACCTAATGTTGGGAAATCATCACTAGTACGTATCCTGTCAACAGGGAAACCAGAGGTAAATTTTTTTACCTTTTCATGTTATTCAGCTTTTCATGAGACCAAAAGTCACATCACCTATCTGATGAATGTTTAATTGAGAAGTAGATTCGACTTGTTCCGGTATCTTGTTTTCTTGTTACTAAGAGTTCTCCTCAATGGCGGTATTCTTTATTTAGGTTTGTAATTATCCATTCACCACTAGAGGAATTCTAATGGGTCATATCATGTTGAACTATGAACGATTTCAGGTTAGTACTTCAGTCATATTGATTTTCCTTTTTGACGCGTTCCCTTATTTTAATATAGCAATGACATTTGAACTGCAGGTAACAGATACTCCTGGTCTTCTTACAAGACATGATGGTTAGTGATCCAAACAATAGCATTTTTTTTACTTCAGCATGCACTGAAAATGAATCATCATGACACTGAGACATTTGTTTTTGGCAGTGAAATTTTATTCTGGACTTGTTATAGAAATTTTGCAAATCCTGTTGTGTTTTTACCTTACCAGATACCTATAAGATGTATCTACCATTACTTTGTGACCTGAGGTAGCAAAGTATTCTACTATAATTACTGACTATTTGTATTGACAAAAATATGATATCATATGAACCCAGATGACAGGAACAATATAGAAAGGTTGACACTCTCTGCCCTTTCTTATTTGCCAACTGCCGTATTGTATGTCCATGATCTGTCTGGAGAATGTGGGACTTCACCTAACAATCAGGTACAATAGGCATAAAGCTACTTTACCTGCTTATTTTGATATTGCTTTTTCTAACATTTGTATTGTTTACAAGTCTTTCCTACCAACCAATGAATATATCTACTTGTTCATATGTTGAATCAGATGCCATGCTCTTTTGCTGGCATCTAAAATCACAGTTTTTCCAGTCATTGTTTACTTTTGCATTTCCTATCATGGTTGATCTTACTGCAGTTCGTCACATACAAAGAGATGAGAGAGAGATTCAAGGATCATCTCTGGCTTGATGTGGTTTCCAAATGCGATCTCCTGCAAGAGTCTCCTGTCTGCGTTTTACCAGACGATGAATTTGGTAGATATAAGAGGTGTGGACCTGATGGCTCCATTCATGTCTCCATAATGAGCAATCAAGGTGTCGACGAGGTGATCACAAAAGCACGATACACAGATTTCTGAATTCTCTTCCAGACTTTTTTTTTTCACCATACTATTGTGATTCTTTTGTCATCTGCTATCATCATCAGCTGAAGGCCAGAGTTCATGACCTACTTCTCTCCCAAATGGCTCGCATCTCAAGTACACCAGCGGGGTAGTTTACTCAAAGACTACAAGGAGTTCATCATGGGTTGTTGTAATCTTGTGTTTCGCGGTTATATCATCAACATGGAATCATTTTTCTTTCCCACTCGCTATTTTTTTTGTTATTTTAAAAATATGGGTTTGTAGGAATTCAACCGTAGTAAGATTTGCAGGTGTTTTAAAATGAATGATCACTTTTTAAGAGAACAAATTGCTTCCAATGACACTGTTAGTTTTTTGGGGGCTTTGTCTACTGTTATATGGAATTTTAATATATAACAGAAGAGTAAAAAGTATAATAAAATAAGGAAAATGATATGTTTAGTGAAAAATCTTAAGAAAAAGCACAGTAAATGACGTGATATTTTACATGCAGTGATTCTCGATAGATTCACCGTACTTTCCAAGATATAGTTTAATTCAAAGCGACGGTCAGAGGTCGTCGATGGTGTTTGAGTGATAATCGAATGTTTGTATATAAAATATCATGTCATTCACTGAGTGTTTTATTAAGTTTTTTTTATTGAATGTATCATAGCTCATAAAATTATTACTCAAATTATGTGAGACTTCTTAATCTTCTCTATATTCCTTTCTTAGGTAATGGAAGAAGGAAAGGATCTAAATCTCTTTGAGATTAAAAATTATTCT
The DNA here is from genome assembly GCA_024364735.1 of Boesenbergia rotunda. Classification (NCBI taxonomy): domain Eukaryota; kingdom Viridiplantae; phylum Streptophyta; class Magnoliopsida; order Zingiberales; family Zingiberaceae; genus Boesenbergia; species Boesenbergia rotunda. The sequence continues at coordinate 139,671 of JAGFNQ010005080.1, forward strand.
CTAGAAAATTAACTCTTCAATTATCATTTTCATGCATATAGAGCATGTATACTACGGTTAAGCCTAAGCGAGACAAAATCTTTCATCATCTTTGTTTTAGCTATAGATGATAATTTTCTCCTCGAATGGAAGATTTAATATCCGATCCAAATAAAAGAGGATATAGAGGGATTATTAATTTTCGATATCATATGTGAATATTTGATTAAATAATATGTATATATAATTTTTTTTAAAATTCACTAATTAATATCTTTTAATAAGTATGAGGATGGAATCCTATCGAACCCGACCCATTATCATTAGAAGGTTGGTTTATGAAAAACATGGAGATGCAAAGTATCGAACTCGTACCTGTCACATGCAAAGCAAGCACTCTAACATATGAGATACATCACGAAGGATATAAATGAATATAGGTACGAATAATATAGAATCCTATCAAACCCGACCCATTATCATTAGGAGGTTGGTTTATAAAAAACATGGAGATGGAGGGTATCGAACCCCGTACCTATCACACGCAAAGTGAGCACTCTACCATATGAGCTACATCCCCAACTTGTTGCCCCCACGGGCTGGATCGGATGGTAAGACGCTTGGCTGATTTGGTCGAGGTCACAGGTTCGAGGGTCGCCAGTTGCGCACGGGGATAAAATCTTGGTCTGCTGGCATTAATTCCCTCGACCCCAGGCGCCTCACCACACCAGTGATAATCGTGATTTGCCTCTCTCTGAAAACCTATGAGGCCGAGACCAGGGGCCGCTAAGGTGGCAGTTCCACCTTTTTGGTTTGGTACATCCCTGACTTGTCTCTTGCTTTCTTAGTCACTATGATTTACCTCCTTTTTTGTTAATATAGAAGATATTCGATGTTTTAATGGGTATGAGTATGGGTACGAAGGATATAAATGAATATAGGTACGGAGGATAACCCGACCCATAATCATTAAAGCGAGTGCTCTACCATATAAGCTACATCCCTCTCCTGTCTCTTATCTTCTCAGTTACTATGATTTACCTCCTCCGTGTTGGTCTTGGGACGGGGGCGCTGGGGTGAGCGTCTTTCGCCACTAGCAGGTCGGTTTAGAAAAACATGGAGATGCAGGGTATCGACCCCCGTACCTCTCGCATGCAAAGCGAGTGCTCTACCATATGAGCTACATCCCCCTCCTGTCTCTTGCCTTCTCAGTCACCGTGATTTACCTCCTCCGTGTTGATCTTGGGACGGACTAGCGGGGGCTCGCACCTTTTGCCACTAAATCCCCCTCCTGTCTTTTTATTAATATAGAAGATATTCGATGTTTTAATGGGTATGAGGATGTTTTGCCTCCTCCGTGTTGATTTTGGGATGGACTGACGGGGGCGCTAGGGGCGAGCGTCTTTCGCCACTTCATCCCCCTCCTGTCTTTTTTATTAATATAGAAGATATTCAATGTTTTACTGGGTATAAGGATGGATATCGAATACCTAATGAGTATGGGTACGGAGGATATAAAATCCTATTGAACCCGACCCATTGCCATTAGTAGGTCGGTTAAAAAAACATGGAGATGCGGGGTATCGAACCCCGTACATCTCGCATGCAAAGCGAGCGCTCTACCATATAAGCTACATCCCCCTCCTGTCTCTTGCCTTCTCAGTCACCGTGATTTACCTCCTTCGTGTTGGTCTTGAGACGGACTAGCGGGAGCACTGGGGGCGAGCACCTATCGCCACTACATCCCCCTCATGTCTTTTTATTAATATAGAAGATATTCGATGTTTTAATGGGTATAAGGATGGATATCGAATACCTAATGAGTATGAGTACGGAGGATATAGAATCCTATCGAACTTGACCCATTGTAATTAGCAGGTCAGTTAAGAAAAGCATGGAGATGCAGGGTATCGAAACTCTCGCATGCAAAGCAAACGCTCTACCATATGAGCTACATCCCCTCCTGTCTCCTGGGAGGCTGGGCTTCTAGACCGCTCACCGTGAGCACTTCCCGATTTACCCTGGCGGCCGGTGGGAAACTTCCGTGAGGCCGGGCCGATCGCCCGAGGTTGGAAAAACCTCGTTAATCATTTTTTCTTAATGTTCTCAGTCATCGTGATTTACCTCCTCCCTGTTGATCCTGTGGCAACGGGGGCGAGCTCACCCCCCCTATCTTTTTATTAATATAACAGATATTCGATGTTTTAATGAGTATGAGGATCGTCTCTTAAAGATAGGCAAGCCTAGTCTTTCAAGCAGTGTTTTTCCGTTCCTCTAGACCGTTTTTTTTGTCCTCGGCAAGAACTTATGGAGTACCTTTTCGCACTTCATCATTCATCTGCATGAGATAACTTCTCCATACACAAAACAATCACGGACGTTTCACATCTAAGTAATACCCGATCCGATAGTTTACGATATAGCTAAACTGATCTAAGCCATGGCCATCATCTTTTTTATTCTGCCTTTGCCGACGTATCGATGATCTAGACCGTACAGATCGACATAAGGGGGAGGTTTAAATCATCTTTGATAATCACATCTCCAATGAACAAGAGTTCCCCGCCTTACTATAACACATCGTATCTCATGCATCAGCCTAGCCTAGTTCTCTCGCATTCTCCTTCCTTTCTTTATGCCCTCCATTCCAAACTGCTCTTAAGAACCTCGTGAACCGGGCCTCAACCTTCATACGCGCATACCGTCATGCTGATCCCTCTATGAGGGCATTCTTCTTCCTTGACGAGTTTAGTTAAGGGCAACTAGATGCAATGAAAGGAATAAATAAATCAATCAAATTACGAGAAGCTTCATAAAGTGCTTCCTTAGGAGTTAAACTTCCATTTGTCCATATTTGTAGAAACAGTATCTCTTCTTTTTTCCTTCCCATTCCCATAAGAATGAATACTATGATTCGCATTTCGAACAGGCATAGATACAACATCTATAGGATAACTTCCATCTTGAGAGTTAATTGTTGGTTTTGTACAATATCCGCGATCTCTCCTTATTTATAATCCAATACACAAATCAATTGGTTCCGTCAGATTAGCTATATGTCGTGTTGTGTCAACTATTTCCACAGAAGGTGGTGAGATGATATCTTGAGTGGTTATGTATTTAGTGCCCTTGACGCAAATGGATGTGTCTCGAACTCCATGTATATTACTTCTCAATACAATTTCTTTCAAATTTAGTAAAATGTCATGTATCGATTCTTCAATACCTACTATTGTAGAATATTCATGCGGTACCTTCTCAGATTTTGCACATGTGATACATGTTCCTTCTATTTCTTCAAGTAAAGCCCTTCGCACAACAATACCCATGGTATCGGCTTGACCTTTCATAAGCGAGCACAGAATGAAAAGACGATTACTATCTATTCTTGATTCAACACACCTCCACGGCAGTGTTTCTTTGTTAGTCCTATCCAAAAGAAAAGAGAGGAGAATATATGAAAAATGTAATTGATTCTTTCGTTTACTTGGGCCACTGGCCATACGCCGGAAGTTTCATGTTTAATACCGATATTTTAGCAACAAATCCAATAAATCTAAGTGTAGTGTTTGGTGTATTGATTTATTTTGGAAAGAGAGTGTGTGCGAGTTGTTTATTTCAAGAATAGGATGGATCCATCCATCTGCACTTATGAAAAATGATGAACCAGGCAGCAGACAAATTGAACCTGGGTGACCGGCCCGACCCCACGGAAGTTTCCCACCGATCACCAGGGTAAATCGGGAAGCGCTCGCGGTGGGCAGTCTAGAAGCCCAACGTCTCAGGGTTCGCACCCCATTTGGAGGAAAAATTCCTACAAAATGTGCCATAGCTGGGGATCGAACTGTGGATACCTGGGTTAACTACTAGTAACCCTACCGCTGCACCATAGCCCCGGGGGCATCCATCTGCACTTATGTTATTTATAAGGGATAGGGGAAATAGTAAAAGAGTGCATGATCTCGACGAATTTCTTCTGAATAAATTAAGAAATTATATGCAAGAACCATAGTATTTCGTGATTTATTGTTAAATCCACTTTGATTCTCTATCAACCAATAATGCGAGACCTTTAACATGGTTAAAGCTAAATTGTTTAAAGTCCGGACAAAACATGGTATTCTTTCTACCACTACGTTAGTAACCAAATAGTTCAAAAAAAATTGGTAATTTATTTGATTTTGATATATAACACTCATATCAATAAATAAATTGAAACTATTTATGAGATAAAAAAGGAACTTTGTTTATCTAATGCCGAATCGACGACCTATGTATAAAAAAGAGGAATTTTTGGACTTGATATTTTGATCGATCTTGTTTAAAAGAGAAAAAAATATGTTTTCTACTCGATAAAAAAAAGCGGAGAATTTACATATGCTTGGAATGTGTTCCAAATAACTATTTTACGTCTTTGAGCGCGTAAGGATCCTTTGATTAGACCTCGACGAAAATCAGGTTGTTGTGACTAACGTATCAAAGCCAACTCATTTATTTCATCATCGTTAGTCTCGGGATTCACGTTGTAGTCAGTATAAATCACCACTCGTCTAGCTTTTCTTGTACGAATTTCCTGATCTTGTTTCATTAGTTGCTCATGTTCATCTTCTTCATCTTTATCCTGTGCTAGTGCTTCTAACTCTTCAGTTAGTTTGTATAACCGTTGAGGAGTTTTTTAAATGATTTTTTCTTTAAGGATTTCTTCTCCTTCTTCAATGATTTCTTCTCCATTGGTTGTAATTATATCGAATACGGATTTCAAAGATTTTGCTTTATTTTCTGAATTTCTTTTTATTTCTTCTTCCAATAAAGAAGATTTTTTCAAATGAGAATTGGGTATGTACTCAAAAGATAATTGATCAATTGACGTTAACGAATTAATAATATAATTCCATGGTGATTTTTCATTAAGTGGATTTTTTTCATGTTCAAATTTTTGGTAATTATTAGAAATAGAAAATAGCCCATGAAGCTTATTTATCCAAACTATTTTCGTGGAAATTTCTTTCGAAGTAATTAAATGATTCATGGTTGTATATGAATAGAATTTGTTTATTTTTCCATGATATGCGTCATTCAAAAGAGGATCATATGTTTTGGCAAGTATTCTTGTTTATTCTCATCATTGCATAATCTGGTCCTTTTTTTCTAGTACTATGAGTTACTACTCCTTGATCACTTATAGTACCCCAAACATCCGACTGCATTTTCCAACTGAAATGGAAAATAACTACCGAAATGGAATTGTACATCCAGAATAGACCTAAGAAGACAGATCCCAGGCGGATACTTGACATGTCCCCTCTCTTCCAGGTCCATCACAAGGGAAACGAAAACCAAGATTTGCTTTATCAGGGATCAAACGGGAACTGCGAGCAAATAGAACACCCTTCAGTAGTATCAATACAGTTACGTGGATCGTAAATGCATGAATATGATGGACTAAAAAGTCTGTGGTTCTTATTGGAATAGGTAACAAAGCAACTTTGCCGCCTACTGTTACCAACTCACCACCTCCCCAAGTTAAGCTGGTACTCTTTTGCCACTACATCCCCTCATGTCTTTTTATTAATATAGAAAATATTCGATGTTTTAATAGGTATGAGGATGAATATCGACCCATTGCCATTAGCAGGTCGGTTAAGAAAAACATGGAGATGCGGGGTATCGAACCCCATACCTCTCGCATGCAAAGCGAGCGCTCTACCATATGAGCTACATCCCCCTCTTGTCTCTTGCCTTCTCAGTCACCATAATTTACTTTTTCCATGTTGGACTTGAGATGGACTGGCGGGAGCGTTGGGGCGAGCACCTTTTGCCACTACATCCCCCTCCTGTCTTTTTATTAATATAGAAGATATTCGATGTTTTAATGGGTATGAGGATGGATATCAAATACCTAATGAGTGTGAGGACGAGGATATACAATCCTATCGAACCGATGCGGGGTATCAAATCCCGTACCTCCTCTCTCTATCAAACCCGACCCATTATCATCAGCAGGTCGGTTATAAAAAATATGGAGATGCGAGGTATCGAACCCCATACCTCTCGCATGCAAAGCGAGCGCTCTACCATTTAAGCTACATCCCCCTCCTTTCCTTTTATTAATATAGAAGATATTTGATGTTTTAATGGGTATGAGGATGGATATCGAATACCTAATGAGTATGAGTACAACTAGGGTTGTAATCGAACCGAGCCGAGTCTAATACCTGAGAGTTTGAGTTTGGTTAGTTTATTATCGAGCCGAGCTCGAGCTTAATTTATCGAATATAGTGATGACTCGCGAGCATATTCGAGCCTAATCGAGCCCTAAACGAACTTACCAAATATAAATTATTAATTAAATTATTCATCAATTTATTGAAAAAATAAATTATATATTCTAAAAAATATAAAATATTTACTAAAATCTATGATTTTATTCATACAAATGAGCTTTATTGGATATTTTATATTTATTAAATATAAAAGTGTCAAAATTATATATTTAATGTTAAATATTAATTTTATATTTTACGAACTAGCTCACGAGCTTATTAACGAGCCTGTTCACGAGCTAACGAGCCGAATACTACTGAGTTTGAGTTTGGTTCGTTAATATTAACGAGCTTTATTAAACGAGCTCGAACGAGCTTTTATCGAATCGAACTCCGAATAGTTCACGAACGACTTAATTCATTTACAGCCCTAAGTACGACGGATATAGAATCATATCGAACTCGACCCATTGTAATTAGCAGGTCAGTTATGAAAAACATGGAGATGCGGGGTATCGAACCCCGTACCTCTCGCATGCAAAGCGAGCGCTCTACCATATGAGCTACATCCCCTCCTATATTTTAATGTTCTCAGTTACCGTGATTTACCTCCTCCGTGTTGGTCCTGGGACGGCGGGACGAGCTTATCTCCCTCCTATCTTTTTATTAATATAGAAGATATTCGTTGTTTTAATGGATATGAGGATGGATATCGAATACCTAAAATACCTAATGAGTATGGGTGATATAGAATTCTATCAAACCCGACCCATTGTCATCAGCAGGTCGGTTATAAAAATATGGAAATGCAAGGTATCAAACCCCATATCTCTCGCACGTAAAGCAAGCACTCTACCTTATGAGCTACATCCCCCTCCTTTTTTTTTATTTTTTAAAAATTAATAAGGTACCTCTCGCATGCAAAGTGAACCCCTTCTTTCTTTTTATTAATATAGAAGATATTCTATGTTTTAATGGGTATGAGGATGAATATCGAATACCTAATGAGTATGAGTACGAATATAGAATCCTATCGAACCCGACCCATTGTAATTAGCAGGCCAGTTAAGAAAAATATGGAGATGCGGGGTATCAAACCCCGTATCTCTCGCATGCAAAGCGAACACGCTCTACCATATGAGCTACATCCCCTCCTTTCTCTTAATGTTCTCAGTCACCATGATTTACCTTCTTTGGTCTTGGGACGGCGGCGCTCTACCATATTCGATGTTTTAATGGATATGAGGATCGATATCGAATACCTAATGAGTATGAGTGATATAGAATTCTATCAAACCCGACCTATTGTCATCAGTAGGTCGGTTATAAAAAAATGGGGATACAAGGTATCGAACCCCGTACCTCTCGCATGCAAAGCGAGTGCTCTAACATATGAGCTACATCCCCTCTTCTTTTTTTTTTAGCCCTCACGGGCTGGATCGGATGGTAAGACGCCTGGCCGATTTGGTCGAGGTCACAGGTTCGAGGGTCGCCAGTTGCACACGGGGATAAAACCCTGGTCTGCTGGCATTAATTCCCTCGACCCCAGGCGCCTCACCACACCAGTGATAACCGTGATTTACCTCCTCCGTATTGGTCCTGGGGCGGGCGCTGGGGACGAGCATTTCGCCTTTTTTTTGGTTTGGTACATCCCCCTCTTTTCTTTTTTTTTAAATTAATAATTTTTTCTCTAAGTACTTGTTTAATCAATTGTTTTTCTCCGTCCATCAAGTAACTTGAGTATGGTAAACAAATATTACAAGGAGCATTTATGAACATGATGTGGCCTTTATTACGACAATCAGATTGTTGTTTTTCCCTTCATCCCCGTATATTGATCCTTGTGAAGAGAATCATCGATAAAACCTTGAGGGGGGTTTTTTACAACCAAAAAAATATCATATTCTTGATAATGTTGAAAGAAAGATCAAGTTGTAATAAAAAGAATACCGAAGATGAAGAAACCAATTGAGATTTTGATAAAGTTTAATATAATTACAAATGATCCTGTCGACAAGCGAAGACCGGTTCTCCTTCAGATGACTCGATCGGACCAAGATGACCCGGTCTGCTGTAACTCGTGGGGTCGGACTCGGGCTAAACTGCAGGTCATATTCCACTCACTCTGGTCGGACCAAAACGGGGCTCACAAAGTGGTGGTGTGGTTGCAAAATGGCAGCGATCCTTTCTTTTGGGCTCCAGTGAGGTTTATATAGGGGAAGGAAAAAGGTCTCACTCGTGCGGGATGTCACATCTCATTAAGAGTTGGTCAGGGGTCAGTCTGGGCTATGGGACATTTCAGTCATAGGGTGAGACTGACACAGCCGCCTGTCAGCCTGTAAATCTGCCCCTTCTGACCTTAATTAATGCTAGGCGGCTGTGTCAGATAATGATTACGCCAGAGGTCTTTTCCCCTTAATAAAGAGCCCTGCCAGATCCTTATTGCAAGCATGACGCTTTTGGCACGGGGCCTTGCCAGGTCGGATCATGGGCTTATTTACCACCTTAGTTGTTGGGGATGACCCAAGAGTATTCGACCTCGAGTGTCGGGGCCAAGGCGTGCGCTCCAGAGTGTCCTAATCCCGAGAGCCCAAACTGGGGGACTCAACCTCTGGCCCCCACCTCTCGGTGTCCGAGGTCTAATACCCGACCTCTCGGTGTCCGAGGTCTAGCGCCCAGCCCGAGGTCACGGAGCTCTGGAGGCTGACCCCTGGCGCCCGACTTCTCAGTGTCCGAGGTCTAATACCCGACCTCTCGGTGTTCCTCTCGGTGTCCGAGGTCTATCGCCCAGCCCGAGGTCACGGAGCTCTGGATGCTGACCCCTGGCGCCCGACCTCTCAGTGTCCGAGGTCTAATACCCGACCTCTCGGTGTTCCTCTCGGTGTCCGAGGTCTGTCGCCCAGCCCGAGGTCACGGAGCTCTGGATGCTGACCCCTGGCGCCCGACCTCTCAGTGTCCGAGGTCTAATACCCGACCTCTCGGTGTTCCTCTCGGTGTCCGAGGTCTATCGCCCAGCCCGAGGTCACGGAGCTCTGGATGCTGACCCCTGGCGCCCGACCTCTCAGTGTCCGAGGTCTAATACCCGACCTCTCGGTGTCTGAGGTCTATCGCCCAGCCCGAGGTTACGGAGCTCTGGATGCTGACCTCTGGCGCCCGGCCTCTCGGTGTCTGAGGTCTAGTACCTGACCCGTGGAATTGGGGTTGCACGGGTCTGATTTTCGCTGACCCGGATTATACCGGGTTACCTCCGACAGGGCCCCGAACTTTCCCGCTGAAACAGAAAGCCCGGATCACAAGCCTCCCCTTCAAGTTTAGTCGAAGGAGGCGTTAAGTCCGACTGACTAGGCTATAAGCCCGGTCGGCTCGACCTCCTTTTTTTTTTAACCTTCCCTCGTATCGCCTCGTACTTCTATCCCCCCTTTAAATGCCAAATCTTTTGTTGGATCCCCCCTTAATGCAAAGCCACGCGTCGCTACCCGACTGGGTCTTCGGGCGCCGATGCGCCAGCGGTAAGGCCCGTGCGGAGGAGGGGGATAAGATTTGCGGCCTTGGGAAAGAGCGAGAAGCCGACGGTCCAGATCTACTCCCGCTCTTTTTGCAACTCGCATCGGACGGCCCTTCGCCCCTCTCCGCACGGTATAAATAGGCGCCAGCTGCTCATTTTCCCATCTTCGCTTCTTGCTCCTCAATTTTCGCAACTTCTCCGTCCGACCTCCGCCGCTCCATCTTGCGAGTTCTGCCGACCAGCTCCGTCCGACCAACCTGCTCGCTAGGTACTCTTCTCTTCGCTTGATCCAATTCCTTTAACCCCCGAGTCCCAGTGGAGGTGCAACTTCCTTCCGAGACCTCATTACTTCGGATGGTCGAACCCCAACCACTCAACTTGCATGTCCATCTGTCCGCGGCTTGGGACAGAGGCCTGGAATTGAGTGAAGGGCGGAGTCCCTTCAGTTTAGCCGACAACTTCGCGATGGACATAACCAAGGTACACCTTTCTCTCTCCTTCATCCTCTTCATTTT